>JANAVB010040419.1:17745760-18095760 GCA_029216955.1 Iris pallida | reverse complement strand
GGCTGAGAAGTGAGATTGGAAAATAATTAATCCATGCGGCTGAGAAATGAGATTGGGAAATAAATAATCCATGCGGCTGAGAAGTGAGATTGGGAAATAATTAATCCATGCGGCTGAGAAATGAGATTCTCATGCGGCTGAGAAATGAAAGACCCATCTTCTCAGAAAACCTGAGAAGGATGGTCATGGAACCCTTGGCTTCCAAGCTCCATAAAACCTTCACCGTAAGTCCAAATTTGGACTTCTATAGGTCAAAATGGGGTAGAACAAAATTCTCTACAACATGGAACCATCAAAACTTGGAAATAACAATATTAGATAGATCAAAATCCAAGAAATTCGAAAATACTATAAACTTAGACCTAGAAGAATTTAGCCATAGAAATTGATAATGCTAAGCACTAAAGTGTCTTAGAATGTTGAGAGGAAGACAATAGAACAATAAAAAAGGGAGATCCATCAAAAAGCAAGTTGGCACTTGCCTATCTCTTCTAGGTTGGTGGAAGAGTTATAAGAAAGAAGAAGAGTAATGAGAAGAAGTAATGAAGAGAGAGAAAGGGTTTGGAGCTTTAAATGGGGTGGTGGTAGGTGGGGGT
Source organism: Iris pallida (assembly GCA_029216955.1). Lineage (NCBI taxonomy): Eukaryota > Viridiplantae > Streptophyta > Magnoliopsida > Asparagales > Iridaceae > Iris > Iris pallida. The sequence goes on along the minus strand of JANAVB010040419.1, from coordinate 18,095,164 downwards.
TTGGGTTCATGTTGAACCAACATAATTAAACCAATTCAAGCCGAACCCAAAACAAAGCTAAAGCAGAGCATAAAAATAGAAAGTAAATTGCAGAAAATAAAATGTAGAAAATAATTAGCAGGAAATTAAAGGAAATTAAATACAGAACAATACATGATAAATATTTAAATGAATACATTCCAGCAGTACATATATTTAGAATACGTATTCTGGGAACGGGAAGTGACATCTCTACCCTCCTTAGAAAAATTCCGTCCTCGAAATTTCAGATCCAAGCATGATAGAAACGTCAAAGCTAAACTAATCTAAATACAAGTAAATTGAGTAAGCAATCATTCTACAATGATAATAACAAGTAATGTATCTACATCTAACAATCTACAACATTAAGTAATTCTACTCATAAGGTAACAAGCATGAGGAGTTAAGACAATCAAGGTATACAGAAAGAAATATACCTTGTGAGTCAAACAGGTGTAGATACCGTGACCGGATGTCATCCTCACGTTTCCACGTTGACTCCCCTAAAGAGTGATGACCCCAAGCAACCCGGACAAGGTTAATTGTCTGGTTCTTGAGTATCTTCTCTCTTCGGTCCAAAATAGACACAGGCTGTTCCTCGTAAGACAGGTTAGTACCAACAACCAGCTCAGAATGATCAAGGATATGGCTTGGGTCCGATATATACCTTCGCAACTGAGATACATGAAATACGTCATGTACCTCTCGTAACGAAGGTGGAAGGGATAAACGATAAGCAATATCGTCTATCCTATCAAGGATAACAAATGGGCCCACGTACCGCGGACTCAACTTCCTGCGAACGCCAAACCTAATGACCCCACGGGTAGGTGAGATCCGTAAGAACACGTGGTCCCCAACAGAAAACTCTAGCGGTCTACGATGCTGGTCCGCCCAATGACGATGCCGATCCTGTACAACTCGAAGTCGCTATCTAATTCCCTTAACTACTTCAACGGTCCGGATAATCATTTTTGGGCCTATCATCTTTCTCTCCCCGATATCGTCCCACGCTAGCGACGACCAACACTTCTTACCATATAGTGCTTCGAATGGTGCCATCTGGATACTGGCTTGATAACTGTTGTTGTACGAGAATTCGACTAAGTGTAGGTGGCTCTCTCAAGACCCTCCAAAATCTAAGGTGCAAGCTCGCAACATGTCTTCTAAAGTCTGAATTGTTCTTTCTGATTGCCCGTCTGTCTGTGGATGGTAAGCCGTGCTAAATCTTAACTTAGTACCTAAGATATGATGTAAGCTCTTCCAAAAATATGATGTAAAACGGGTATCTCTGTCTGAAATAATACTGACTGGGACCCCATGCTGCTTGACTATCTGCTGCATATACAATTTTGCCAACTTCTCCGTAGATTGGCCTACTATAAAAGGAAGAAAATGGGCCACCTTCGTAAGCCGATCTACGATTACCCAAATAGCATTCTTACTACTTGGTGATCTCGGTAAACCGGTCACAAAGTCCATTGTGATATGCTCCCACTTCCATTCCGGGATAGAAAGCGGTTGCAATAATCCAGCTGGTCTCTGCTGCTCTGCCAAAAGTGACATGACCATGTTATAATTTTGTTTTCCATAGAAATTAAAATTTTATTGTTCTATAATATGCTCCTCTAAATTGTTAACATGTTTAGTATATAGCACTTTTGGTTTTGATCGACAATATTGCGTAGATTTGAGTTTCTAGATATGATTTTCGAGTATTTTGAAGTTTTGATCTATCAAATGTTTTAATTTGTGAAAACTAATACTTCCATGTTGTAGTAAATTTAATTCTATTCAATTTTGACTTTTGAAAGTCCAAATTTCGATTTAAAACGAAGTTTTTATAGCCGAAACAAGTTCTGAGTTTTCAAAAATCAACTTTCTGTGACGGTTCGGAAAATCCGTCGGAAATCCGCAGAAATCCGTCGGAAAATCCAAACTTGCACCATAAAACTTGCTGTGACACTTCGAAAAATCTGCCGGTAATCCGCCGGATAATCCGTTTTATGCTGTTTTAGTCTGTTTTTACCCGTTTCTACTCGTTTTTGTCCGTTTTTGATATTTTCTTCGATTGTAATAATTTCTTAACATGATTAGATGATATTGTATAGTTAAAGAATGATTGTACACTCTATATACATGATACATGCTTACGTTCACGTATTGTTCTATGTCCAGATTATAGATAGTGGCCTGTCATGGTGCACTCCGGATTACTATATATGTCTAGCTCGATTTAGTGGTTCGTAGTAGCGCACTCATGACTTGACTTTCTTATGATTTCTAGACCCGAGATATGAGTACATGTTCTTTCTTGACACAGTGGATATAGCTTGTTAAATGTTTAATCTATTGCATCTTGGCACTAGACAATCGAGTGTGAGTATTGTTCCGTGTATCACGTGATGTTAGTACGGGAATGGTCGTAAGTGATGACTTACGATTTACTCGTACATAGCACACGTCATCTTAGGGAATTCTTGAGTGTCCACGACTAAAGAATTTGACATGAATATGATAAGGTAAATGACTAGTAAATTCAAGTAGATCATTGTAGGAGGAAATTCGCACTACCAACCCCGAGCTCCAAGGGCCCCATGAGGCATGGCTCAACCCTACTAGGCAAGGGCTCCATGACCTACCAAGTTTGCACGTATTAATATATGATCGAGTCACATGTCGTGCCGGGTTGCGGCACAGTCAGTTATATATGTTATATGATATGATCGAGTCACATGTCGTGCCGGGTTGCGGCACAGTCAGTTATATTTTTTTTTACAAGTATATGATATGGTTGTTCATGTTACAAGTCTAGACACGTTTCATCTGCCAGCAGTCTTGTTGGACAATAGATGTACTACTCGTACCCCTGGACATCCGGGTATCTGCAGTCAGGTAGTTGCAAAAATCCTCAACTTGCATACTAGTAATTAGGATTGTGATAACCCTAGCTAGTTAATGATAGAAAGCCGTAGGCAATAATTGGCCGTGCACTTTTGATTATGTGTTACCTTATATGCTCTGGTGTCGGTGAGTGGCCAGAGGCTAAGTTCTGCTAGGAAAAAGATCTGTAACCCCGGTCCTTGTTTGGTTTAAGGGTTGTAGCTCCGATTCCTAGTAGTTCTTAAACCCCTTGTTGCTCATCGGATTATTCTGTTCCATAGCTATATTGTTCAGTATTTCCATTCAGTCATTTATATTCTTGAGATACGTGTATTGGTACCGTACTAGTCTCGATCCGCATTTATTTACTTCTGTCATTATGTTATTGTGTTATTGTTGGGTTTTGTCGTGCACCTCGAGCTTCCTTATAGTACTTGTTATTTGGGGCCTGACCCCACTGGTTTTGTTTGGCCAGGTTCCATAGTTGATCACGAGGATCTACCATCTTCTCCTCCGGATGGTTCGCACTCAGAGGACCGACATGGATTAGCGAGTGGGTTACCTTTATTTTCCACTTTATCTTGTACTTTCATTTTGTGGTGTATTAGCTAAGGATATATGTTAGTCCTTGTTTCTGGGTTTTGTTCCCTCCGTCTTAGTACGGCGTGGATGTATATTCTGGACAGCTGCTAGTTGTACATTTATGTACCTTTTGTATAGTCAGTTGATATATCTTTTATTATGTCAGCTCTCATGATTATGTATGTACTTGTGTTTGGGACGCCTTACCCATCTCATATATGATTTACTCTTTATTGCTTCTTATGTTGATTGGATTGAGATAGGATTTGTTCGACCTTAGGAGTCGTCAGTGGCATGTTAGAGTCCACCCACTTGTCTTCTAGATAGCTTTGACCGTATCTCGGGGTACTGGCGTACTCCGATATACGTAGCTGGCTTTATCTCGCCCCCGATCTCCAGTATTCTGGTTCTGGGGCATGACACTTTCTTCTTGAAGTTTGTAGTAGACGAGATTATCTTCAATTTAATATATCATGTCCCACACGAACTTGTTCCCTTGTGCTCCATTTTCTTCGCGCAACTTTCGGGTCAATTTAGACCAATTTATCGTCTGCCTTAATTCGTGACTTAACTTCCAACTAAATTTTCGGGCCTGACATCGGTCCAATCCAGTCGACCCAATATATGGCCCTGGCCTGTTTTGAGTCTACTATGCACGTGCCACTTGCGTGCCACCAAATTGATCTCCCTTGTGCTCCTATTTCATCTTGATTTTAATTGGTTTAAATTTGTTATTTTAATTAAGTCTTGGCCCCAAGCTTGTTCAACTTGACCCAACACCCAACCCAAATTGGTGTGACCCTACCATGTCTACCTATACACCCTGCTGATATTTTCTTATTTTTTTCTCTACTCAAAAATATCTCTTTTTATATACAAATATCTATTTTTCTCTCTCCATTTCAAATATATACATAATATATATATAAATATATCCTCTCACATAACCCTCTCTCTCTCCCACTACTACACTCACCTCCGTCTTGTACACGAGCAACCCCCCTCACCAGCACAATACCTCACCCCCTCTCCCTATTCTCTCTCTAAATATCTCTCTCTCCTCCCTTTAATTGCTCACACACACATAATAATAATTCTTTCTCTCTCCCTCTCTTATTTTTTCAACAGTAGCTCCTCCCCCCTACTCTTTCATGGCCGACCACCCCCTCGTAGCTATGGCCGACAGCCCCAAGCTCCATTCCTCCTCCTCCTCCTCTTCTTCTTTACCACCATTATTTACATCGTCATCACCATTAGATAACCACCACACCACTTCACCACCATCTCCATCACCCGGACCACAATCTCCTTCCCCCTTGCCCGACCGACCACGACCACCACCGCAGTACCGTCGTCGCCCTGCCGTCGCGCCGCCGTGCGCGAACAGTAGAGCAGCAGCGCAGTGCAGCAGTGCAGCGCAGCCACGCAGCAACAGCAGCAAACGGCGCACAACAGCAGTCGCGTGCGTCGCGGCCGTCGACAAGCCCCCCGGGCCGGGAGAACTTCGGGCGCACCTTCCCATGGAAGCCACCGTCCTCCGAGACGTGCCGTCTAGGCGATTCGTGCATTTTGCACGGAATTCCGTCGACGCGCGCGCGCGAACGACATCCAGAAATGGTGCCTCATCGCAGCGACTTCGTGCACATTTTTGGGATATCTGACCGTTAGATCGGCAAACTCTTTGCTCCGTCACAATCTCGGTATACCCATCTTCACTCCCCTCAATTTTCGTCCGTTAATTTTATCGTTTGATACATCAAAACCGGCCACCAAGTTGACGCTTTAAATTGTGTTATTTTTGGACAATTTTATGGAGACAACTTCGTCGGTTCGTATCTCCTCCATCGCAGCTCCGTCTGGTGTGCCACTGGTTCCTATACGTAGCCGGTATAACCCTCTTCCTACCCCTTAAGTTTCGTTTCATTGTGAGCACGTTTGATTGGTTGAATTCGACGCCAAAGTTGGCCGTCCGAATTCGTAATTTTCATGTTGTAAAATTCTATTTTTGAACCCGGGACTCCGGATTCAATTTCTGACAACACCAGTAGACTCGTGGCATCATTCTGGCACATTTTCATATGTAATTTGTTAGATTTGGAGGACGTGGGCCCTGACACGCATCTCAGTACAAAGTGGGCCCCACAGTCCGGGTCAATGGGACTTTTTGACGCCCGCTCATCGGAATCCAATTCTGGATATACCGTTGAGTTTGTATCGTCATTATGGAATTGTTGACATATAATTTGCTAGGTTTTAGTGGACATTGGTTCTGGTACGCATTTCGGTGCAAGTCGGATACCAATATCCGGGTCAACGGGTCATTTTGAGATCGGCTCATCGGCATCCATTTCAGGACATACCGTTGAGTTCGTATCGTCATTCTGGACTCGTTGACATAAAATTTGCTGAGTTTTGAGGACATTGGCTCCGACACGCTTTTTCGTGCAAATCAGAATTTCAATGTCATGGTCAATAGACCAATTTGAGATCGGGTCAACGGAATCCAATTCTTGATATACCGTTGGGTTCGTATCGTCATTCTGGATTCGTGGACATATAATTTGTTAGGTTTAGTGGACTAGTATCCTTGTACATTTTTCGGTACAAAGCGGGTCCGACACGGGCACTGTTTTGACCCGAAATTACTTTTTTGCCCCTGTGTCCAAATTGGACTTATGGATAGGCTATCCTAGCTAATTTGACCATTCTGGACACGTTGGTGATGGTTGTTTCACCATCCGACAACTTCTGTAGGTTTTCACCCTATTATTATAATCTTTCTCCTTTTGTTGTATTTTGAGATCCATCGATTCCAGTGATTTCACAACCACTGAAATTGAATGTGTTGGCCCTGTAGATGTTTATAGAGACTAGCTTTGACCCTATTTGACCATGGTTGACTGCTTTGACTGAACGTCAAAGTAGAGTCAACATTTGACCTAGTTTAACCTAGAGTTGACCAGAGTTGACAAGAGTTGACCAGTTGACCAAAAGTCAACTGTAAGTCAACCTTTGACCCAGTTTGACCTAGTTTGACCTGGTTTGACTTTCTGTGACATAGTTTGACCTAGTGTGACTCAGTGTGACCTAGTTTGATTTAGTGGACTGAGATTGACCTAGAGTTTCTTGTATTTAGTGTAGATATCCTTGTTCTCTTGACACATTGTTCACACAAATTGGTATTTCTCTGGATCCCGTCATGAGATATTATTCCTTGTATTCTTCTGTATATCTTGTGCAAGTCTTTCTTGTTCCTTGTGCATTGTATAGACACGATTCCTACGAAGGCTAGCTACACTCTCAGAGAATCGTGTGTCATGATGTGTCATGGTTGGATCCACTATTCTAGTCGGGGACCGGGAGTATTAGTGTAGATGTGTGGTCATTATCCACCTTGTTTATTCTTGTAGACCATATTTATTAGCCAATCCTACACTCCACGTATGATTGGCCGGATCATTAGACCTTGTGCAGACCCAAGCCGGCCACATGTCACGCCCTAGAACCAGAATACTGGAGAGCGAGGGCAGACATAGCCAGCTACGTATATTGAAATGGAAACCACCTCGATATACGGTCACGGCTGTCTAGATATGTGAGGGTTTTCTACAAGCCAACAGTCCCTTATGGTCATGAACAAGCCTAGTGTCTCAATCACAAGCAAGTAAGTAAAGTCGCAAGATGTATGATTATTAAATATACAATAATAAGGCGTCCCAAATATTACATATTCAGCTGATCATGAAGCTAGTCGTTACAAAATGTTAGGACTAGCAAGAGTTTAGTCATACATGATCAACCCTAGGATTTGTCAATCATGTTTATAGCCCGTAGGCAGACAGTAAGTAAAAGTGCATCGAGCTAACAGGTGCTCGTCGGCTAAACGCCTCAAAAGAATAATTTTACAATAAAGTGGGCAAAACAAAAAGGAAAACCCATTCTTGGCCCGGGTTCCGTCTAGTTGTCACCATTGGGCTGGAAGCTTGGTAGATCCTCGGAAACTGCTCCGAAATCTGGCCACACAAAACCAGCTGGGTCAACCCCAGAAAGAGCAAGTGCCACAAGGGGGCCACGAAATAAGAACAAAAGCCAGCATTAACACAAGGAGATATAATATAAAACTAGAATTTACGAAAAACATGGCAGGGTGATATACGACGAGATAACCATGGAACTATTCCGATAGCCAGGTTACAACCCGTAAACCAAACAAGGACCGGGGTTGTAACCCTTCATCTGAACAGAACTTGGCTTCCCACCATTTATCGACAAGATAATGCAAGAAAATCAAGACAGGAACAATCTTGTACTGGGTCAAGACATGACTAGACTGGTTATACCTCATTCAATCTATCACGGCCAAGCATATACTATGGCTTACTACTTTAACTAACTAGGGTTATCACAGACCTAATTACTAACAAGATGCAGTGAGATTGTTCCACAGCCACAAGCCCTTCAGACCATCCAGGCTACCCAGGACGAAAGATTAGGGTTGAATTCAGGTGGGTACACTGTCCAGGAGACACATGTACCCTTAGGTGACTTAGAGGGTGCAACACTCGACGGTGCGCTGGAAATATGCCCTACTCGACGGCAGGCTACAGATCCCAAGAGCGCCCAGGTAACGGGATTGCCTGTAGTTGTGTCATCTCTTCATGACTACTGTGTTATTCTAGTTATTAGCCTTAATCCATTTTAGTAGGTACTCCTGACCGTGGTACTCAGGAGTCCCATCCTAGACATGATGCGAGACTGGACAAGTAGATTAACAAGCAAGCAAGAAAGAACCACCCACGGTGTCAAGGCAGGTCACGTTAAGTTATCAAGTCATGTCAAGTCAGGAGTGCGCCGCCACGGCCACTATCAAGTCAGGTTGGTCATGTCAGGAGTGCACCACTACGGGACACTGTCGTGTTATGCTAGTTCCTTGTCATACCAAGCCATGTACAATAGTCATTCCAAACATGTTAAGCAAAATCAAGTTCATGACAAAAGGCGTAAGGATATAAAATGGGCATAAAGTATCTAATAAAATATCAATATACAGGGCTATAGAAAAGCCAAGCTTAAAGAAATAAGACTAAAACTCCAAGAGCCAGTGGTTAAGCAAGGGGTCAAGGGGGCAGCGTACGTACAAAAGTCACGCACGCAGGAGACAACGTAGGTGAAAAGTCACGCACGCTCAAGGGGCAGCGTATGTGAAAAGTCACGCACGCTCAAGGGGCAACGTATGTGAAAGTCACGCACGCTCAAGGGGCAGCGTATGTGAAAAGTCACGCACGCTACAGAGAGCAGCAAGGGTGAAAAGTCACGCACGCTACAGGGAGCAGCATGGGTGAAAAGTCACGCACGCTTAAGGGAGCAGCTGCGTGAAAAATCACGCACGCTCAAGGAGCAGTGTACGTGAAAGTCACGCACGCTACAGGGAGCAGTGTACGTGAAAGTCACGCACGCTGAAGGAAGCAGCTGCGTGAAAAATCACGCACGCTCAAGGAGCAGTGTACGTGAAAGTCATACACGCTACAGGGAGCAGTGTACGTGAAAGTCACGCACGCTGAGGGGAGCAGTGTACGTGAAAGTCACGCACGCTGAAGGGAGCAGTGTACGTGAAAGTCACGCACGCTTAAGGGAGCAGTGTACGTGAAAGTCACGCACGCTCAAGGAAGCAGCTGCGTAAAAAATCACGCACGCTCAAGGAGACACGCTTCCAACAGGAAGCGTACCCAAGTCTGCGTACGCAACGCTAAAGAGCGCGCGTAGCTCTGTGTGCGTGAGTTAAACAGCTCTGCACACTGCTCACTGTCTTCTCCAAACAGCAAGAACACCATGGATGAACCCAAGCTATACAGCATCATAACTTGGCCATCCGAACTCCAAATCCAGGTTTCCAAAGTTCCATCTTGGGTGAAATTGAACTCTCATCCACATGGAAACATCAAAAACCTATAAAATCCAACTTAAAGAGGTCAAACCATACAAAATCCGAAAATGGAAATAACTTAGATCTATCACAATGGAGGCTCCAAATCATAAAAATCCAAGTTCTAATGTAGGTCTCCATGTCCTAATCTAGCAAATGGATAAAGAAAAGAGGGTTCTCATGTAGTGGCAAGATGCACTTGCCTAGGGTTAGGAGAGTTGTGGAGGAAGAAGAAGAAGAAGAAGAAGGAAATTAATGGTGGTTATGAGGAGAGAGAAAAGGTTGGTGGAGTTATAAAGAGGGGGAGTTGTGGTGGGTTGAGGGGTAGCATAGGTTAAGGTGATCCAACTCACATAAAACCGAACCAATCCAACCCAATAAAATCGAGCCATGAGAAAACCCAAAATACGAGAAATACCGAAATCCTACAAGTTAAGAAAAATAAAAATACATGCCAAAATCCAGATACGAGTATAAATACGAAATACTGGAAAATACGAAAAATATGGAAAATACGGGAAATGAGGGTGACAACTCTACCCACCTTAAAAGAATTCCGTCCTCGGAATTTAATCAAGGAGCTAGAGATTGTCACGACAAGCTACACTAAGCACAGGCAAGCTACACTAAGTAGTTCAATCATATAATCATACAATGCAAGCAAGGAAGGGAAACTGTAAGGCATAAGAAAGACATTATACCTCACGAGTCAAACAGGTAGGGATATCGCGATCGGATGTCGTCCTCACGCTCCCACGTTGACTCACCTAGAGAGTGATAACCCCAAGCAACACGGACTAATTTAATAGTCTTGTTCTTGAGTATCTTCTTCCTCCGGTCTAATATAGACACGGGCCTCTCCTCATACGAAAGGTTGGTACCAACAACCAATTCCGAATGGTCTAGGACGTGGCTCGGGTCCGGAATATACTGTCGTAATTGGGACACATGGAATACATCATGCACCTCACTTAGCGACGGCGGAAGAGCGAGACGATAGGATACATCTCCTACTCGCTCTAGAATATCGAACGGCCCTATATACCTAGGACTAAGCTTTCCCCGTACGCCAAAGCGAATGACGTCGCGGTTAGGCAAGATCCTAAGGAATACATGGTCGCCGATAACAAATTCTAAGGGACGCCGATGAGCATCGGCCCAATGGCGCTGGCGGTCCTGGGCAACTCGGAGGTGATCTCTGACCTTCCTGACCACTTCAACCGTCTGGGAAATCAACTCGGGTCTGAGCATCTGCCTCTCCCCGACATCGTCCCATGCTACCGGGGATCTGCACTTCCTGCCATAAAGAGCCTCGAAGGGTGCCATCTGGATACTGGCCTGATAACTGTTGTTGTATGAGAATTCCACCAGGTGCAGATGATTCTTCCATGAACCATCGAAGTCAAGAGTACATAATCTCAACATATCTTCAAGAGTCTGGATTGTGCGCTCTGATTGACCATCTGTCTGCGGGTGATAAGCTGAGCTGAACTGAAGGCGAGTCCCCAAACTCTTCTGCAAGCTGCGCCAAAAGTGTGATGTGAATCTTGAATCCTTGTCCGAGGTGATGCTGACTGGCACACCGTGAAGCTTGACAATCTGTCTAAGGTACATCTCTGCTAACTGTGCCGTCGACTGTCCAACTCTGAATGGGAGAAAGTGGGCCACCTTGGTAAGCCTGTCCACAATTACCCAAATAGCATCTCTGCCGGCCGGAGATCTGGGCAATCCGGTCACGAAATCCATGGTTATATGTTCCCATTTCCATTCTGGGATTGGTAAGGGTTGAAGAAGTCCAGCAGGCCTCTGATGTTCAGCTTTAACCTGTTGGCAAACCAAACACCGAGAGACAAACCGGGCTATCTCCCTCTTCATGCCATTCCACCAAAAATGCTGACAAATATCATGGTACATCTTCGTACCACCCGGATGAATAGAATATTGGAAACTGTGGGCTTCTGCCATGACTTCCTGTCTGATATCTCCACTGGGCACACAAAGACGAGTGCCGTGCCGAAGTGTACCGTCTTCATGGATACATAACTCTGGCCTTCTTCCTGCTTCACACTCTGCTCTGAGTCGCTGGAGCTTGGAATCTGTTGACTGCGCCATCCGGATCCTCTCAACTATGCTGGACAGAACCTGTAGACTGGCCATCAATGCCATACTGGTAGGAAGAACCACTTCAATTCCCATCTTCTGAAGATCTGCCAATAATTCTGGTTGCGCCGTCAAGAAATAAACTCCGGCTCTCCTGCTCAATGCATCTGCTACCACGTTGGCCTTCCCGGGATGATACTACAAATCCACATCATTGTCCACTAGTAGCTCAAGCCATCTTCTCTGCCGCATATTAAGGTCCTTCTGGATAAAAACATACTTCAGGCTCTTATGATCAGTAAAGATCTCCACTCTATCTCCGTACAAGTAGTGTCTCCACAACTTCAAAACAAACACTACCGCCGCCAATTCTAAGTCATGGGTCAGGTAATTCTTCTCATGATCACGTAGTTGATGTGACGCATAAGATATTACCTTCCCATGCTGCATTAAGACACACCCCAATCCTCTGCCTGAAGCGTCGCAATAAACTGTGAATCCTCCGGTCCCATCTGGAAGGGTGAGAATGGGAGCCGTTATCAAACCTCGCTTTAACTTCTCAAATGATTCCTGACACTCTGCTGTCCAAACAAACGGCACATCCTTGCGGGTCAACTGGGTCATCGGTGCTGAAATCCTTGCGAAATCTGAAATGAACCGCCGGTAGTAGCCGACCAATCTAAGGAAGCTGCGAACCTCTGCCACTGAGCTGGGTACCGGCCATGACTCGATAGCCACAATCTTCTGGGGATCCACTTCCACTCCTCCTCGGGTAATGATGTGACCCAAGTACGAAATACGATCGAGACAGAACTCGTATTTACTGAACTTGGCGTACAACTGATGCTCCCGAAGCGTCTGAAGGACGACTCTGAGATGCTGCTCATGCTCTGCTTCACTCTTGCTGTAGACCAGGATGTCATCTAGGAACACGATCACAAATTGGTCCAAGTAAGGCATGAAAATACGATTCATGAGGTCCATGAATACGGCCGACGTATTGGTCGCTCCAAAGGGCATAACAAGGAACTCCCAATGTCCATACCTCGATCTGAATGCTGTCTTCGGGATGTCCTATTCTCTGACTCTGATCTGGTGGTATCCTGACCGCAAGTCGATCTTCGAAAATACTGAAGCCCCTCTAAGCTGATCAAACAAGTCATCTATCCTCGGAAGAGGGTATCTGTTCTTGATTGTCACCGAATTTAAGGTACGATAATCAACACATAGCCTGGACGTACTATCCTTCTTTTTTACAAGAAGTATCGGGGCTCCCCAAGGCGATCCACTTGCACGAATGAATCCTTTGGTCCTCAGTTCTTCAATCATCTTGTACAAAATCTCCAACTCTGAAGGCGCCATCCTGTAGATTCGCTCTGATACTGGTGCTGTCCCGGGAATCAAGTCTATAGTGAACTCAATCTTCCGCTCTGGCGGCATCCCTGGAAGCTCCTCTGGAAAGACATCTGGAAACTCTTCAACTATTCGGGACAACTGCACTGCTGCTACTGCCATCCGCAAAGCTGGGGAAGATGGCTCCACTGCGCCTCTGGAAAATGAAAACTCTGGCTCGCCGGGGATACTAAAGACAACTCTGCCAACATGGCAGTCTATCCTAGCATACTGGTTCCTCAACCAATCCATGCCTAGGACTACATCATAGTCTGCCATAGGAAACTCTATGAATCTAGCGGGGAACTCCCTACCGCTAACTACGATCCGACACGAGGAAAACATTCGATCTACTCCCACAAGACCATTACCAGTAAGTATATTAAGCCTCACTGATAATGACTCGGGCTCCAATCCTATCCGTGTCGCGAATCGTACAGACATGAATGAATGCGATGCACCAGAATCAAATAATACCGAAGCTGGAAAGGAGTTGACGAGAATAGTACCTGCCATAACCTCACCTGGTACAACTTTTTCTTCCATAGCCATCATCATGGACTGACCTTGTCCTCTGGCTGCTGGTCCCCTCTGCTGGAAACCTCTCTGCCTATTCTGGGTCTGAGCTTGGGCTTGTGCATACTGCTGGGGGTGTTGTTGCTGGAATGCCTGAGATTGAGGCGACAAGGGCCTCGAAGACTGATACTGCTGCTGCTGAACTGGTACTGGGGTCGGTCCTCTCACCGAAGAGCTAGAAGGGTTAGATGCTGATGAACCACCCCTATTTGGGCAAGCCCCAATCCTATGATCTGCTGCTCCACAAGCCAGGCATAATCCTTGCGCCCTGCGACAATCTGCCACCACATGTCCTGGCTTCCCGCAATGAGAACATCCCATCGCGGAAGTCTGCTTCTGCTCTGCTGCTGCGGGTACGTCGGGGTCGAATGCTGAACCGACGTTACTGAGGCTGCCCGCCTCGGAGTTCCAATGGTCAATCCCCTAGCTGCCGGGACTGGAGCTGATGATTGGTGCATCTGACTGTGGGACCGCTTTCTACTTCCGGTCCTATCCACGATCCTCTGGGAGGTATACTCATGCCTCCTAGCTGCCCTCAAGACTGCATCGAAAGTCTGGTGCTCGAACTGCTCAACCGCCAACAAGATCTCTAAATGTAGTCCCTGCTGGAACCGCTGGGCCCTATCAAACTCGGTCGCCACCAAGGTGGGGCAAACCTACTGAGTCTAGAAAACTCCGATGCATAACTGTCGACTGTCCTACCTCCTTGCTTCAAGTTGGTAAATCTGGTCTGCAGGTCGTTCCGAGCCACATCATCAGAGTACTTCGTCTGGAATCTCTCTCTAAACACTGCCCAAGCAATGGGTGCCACTAATCCCATGGCTTGTGCTGCCCACCAACTGCGAGCCAAGTCCAACAACTACAGGCGTACCATCGCCACCTTCTTATTCTCGGGTGTCCTAGCTGCTTCCAGAATCACCTCGGTATCCTGAAGCCATACATCCGCGACAATCGCATCCTCGGTACCGTCGAAGAAAGGAGGGTTCAATCGCTTGAAGCTGTTCGCCGCCTGGTTCCCTGGATGACCGCCTCTGGTCAAAGCATCTTGAACTGTCTGGTGCAGGGCGTCGCTTCGACGATCCTGGGAAGCTATCAAAGTTCTGATGAGGCCTACTAAGGTACCATCATCGGGCTCTGCGGGCTGGACGGGCCGAACTGGTGACTCTCCTCCAGTAGGCACAACTCTGGAGGCTACCCCGGAATGCTGGGCTTGATCTCCGGGTTGCTGCTGATCCACGGGACGTGCTCCACCTCGTTGATCGGTAGGACCAGGTACAGTGCCGCTGAAGAAGACGACACAGGGAATAATAAGGAAAGGACCAGGACAGATCAATGATATAAGCACAGGATCAGGGCAAGAATCCAGGGATTCAGAAGATACGAACAGAGATCAAGGACGAGTACTGATTGAGACATCTATCTGGTAAACCCCCACATTTCTTGATTGACAAGACCTGCATGGGCCACCACTTAAACCATGTCACGCCCCAGAACCAGAATACTGGAGAGCGGGGACAGACATAGCCAGCTACGTATATTAAAATGGAAACCACCTCGATATACGGTCACGGCTGTCTAGATATGTGAGGGTTTTCTACAAGCCAACAGTCTCTTATGGTCATGAACAAGCCTAGTGTCTCAATCACAAGCAAGTAAGTAAAGTCGCAAGATGTATGATCATTAAATATACAATAATAAGACGTCCCAAATATTATATATTCAGCTGATCATGAAGCTAGTCGTCACAAAATGTTAGGACTAGCAAGAGTTTAGTCATACATGATCAACCCTAGTATTTGTCAATCATGTTTTCAGCCCGTAGGCAGACAGTAAGTAAAAGTGCATCGAGCTAACAGGTGCTCGTCGGCTAAACGCCTCAAAAGAATAATTTTACAATAAAGTGGGCAAAACAAAAAGAAAAACCCACTCTTGGCCCGGGTTCCGTCTAGTTGTCACCATTGGGCTGGAAGCTTGGTAGATCCTCGGGAGTTGCTCCGAAATCTGGCCACACAAAACCAGCTGGGTCAACTCCAGACAGAGCAAGTGCCACAAGGGGGCCACGAAATAAGAACAAAAGCCAGCATTAACACAAGGAGATATAATATAAAACTAGAATTTATGAAAAACATGGCAGGGTGATATACGACGAGATAACCATGGAACTATTCCGATAGCCAGGTTACAACCCGTAAACCAAACAAGGACCGGGGTTGTAACCCTTCATCTGAACAGAACTTGGCTTCCCACCATTTATCGACAAGATAATGCAAGAAAATCAAGACAGGAACAATCTTGTACTGGGTCAAGACATGACTAGACTGGTTATACCTCATTCAATCTATCACGGCCAAGCATATACTACGGCTTACTACTTTAACTAACTAGGGTTATCACAGACCTAATTACTAACAAGATGCAATAAGATTGTTCCACAGCCACAAGCCCTGCAGACCATCCAGGCTACCCAGGACGAAAGATTAGGGTTGAATTCAGGTGGGTACACTGTCCAGGAGACACATGTACCCTTAGGTGACTTAGAGGGTGCAACACTCGACGGTGCGCTGGAAATGTGCCCTACTCGACGGCAGGCTACAGATCCCAAGAGCGCCCAGGTAACGGGATTACCTGTAGCTGTGTCATCTCTTCATGACTACTGTGTTATTCTAGTTATTAGCCTTAATCCATTTTAGTAGGTACTCCTGACCGTGGTACTCAGGAGTCCTATCCTAAACATGATGCGAGACTGGACAAGTGGATTAACAAGCAAGCAAGAAAGAACCACCCACGGTGTCAAGGCAGGTCAAGTTAAGTTATCAAGTCATGTCAAGTCAGGAGTACGCCACCACGGCCACTATCAAATCAGGTTGGTCATGTCAGGAGTGCACCACTACGGGTCACTGTCATGTTATGCTAGTTCCTTGTCATACCAAGCCATGTACAATAGTTATTCCAAACATGTTAAGCAAAATCAAGTTCATGACAAAAGGCGTAAGGATATAAAATGGGCATGAAGTATCTAATAAAATATCAATATACAGGGCTATAGAAAAGCCAAGCTTAAAGAAATAAGACCAAAACTCCAAGAGCCAGTGGTTAAGCAAGGGGTCAAGGGGGCAGCGTACGTACAAAAGTCACGCACGCAGGAGACAGCGTAGGTGAAAAGTCACGCACGCTCAAGGGGCAGCGTATGTGAAAAGTCACGCACGCTCAAGGGGCAGCGTATGTGAAAGTCACGCACGCTCAAGGGGCAGCGTATGTGAAAAGTCACGCACGCTATAGAGAGCAGCAAGGGTGAAAAGTCACGCACGCTACAGGGAGCAGCATGGGTGAAAAGTCACGCACGCTCAAGGGAGCAGCTGCGTGAAAAATCACGCACGCTCAAGGAGCAGTGTACGTGAAAGTCACGCACGCTACAGGGAGCAGTGTACGTGAAAGTCACGTACGCTGAAGGGAGCAGCTGCGTGAAAAATCGCACACGCTCAAGGAGCAGTGTACGTGAAAGTCACGCACGCTACAGGGAGCAGTGTACGTGAAAGTCACGCACGCTGAGGGGAGCAGTGTACGTGAAAGTCACGCACGCTGAAGGGAACAGTGTACGTGAAAGTCACGCACGTTGAAGGGAGCAGTGTACGTGAAAGTCACGCACGCTCAAGGAAGCAGCTGCGTAAAAAATCACGCACGCTCAAGGAGACACGCTTCCAACAGGAAGCATACCCAAGTCTGCATACGCAGCGCTAAAGAGCGCATGTAGCTCAGTGTGCATGAGTTAAACAGCTCTGCACACTGCTCACTGTCTTCTCCAAACAGCAAGAACACCTTGGATGAACCAAAGCTACACAGAATCATAACTTGGCCATTCGAACTCGAAATCCAGGTTTCCAAAGTTCCACCTTGGGTGAAATTGAACTCTCATCCACATGGAAACATCAAAAACCCATAAAATCCAACTTAAAGAGGTCAAACCATGCAAAATCCGAAAATGGAAATAACTTAGATCTATCACAATGGAGGCTCCAAATCACAAAAATCCAAGTTCTAATGTAGGTCTCCATGTCCTAATCTAGCAAATGGACAAAGAAAAGAGGTTCTCATGTAGTGGCAAGATGCACTTGCCTAGGGTTAGGAGAGTTGTGGAGGAAGGAGAAGAAGAAGAAGAAGGAAATTAATGGTGGTTATGAGGAGAGAGAAAAGGTTGGTGGAGTTATAAAGAGGGGTAGTTGTGGTGGGTTGAGGGGTAGCATAGGTTAAGGTGATCCAACTCACATAAAACCGAACCAATCCAACCCAATAAAACCGAGCCATGAGAAAACCCAAAATACGAGAAATACCGAAATCCCACAAGTTAAGAAAAATAAAAATACATGGCAAAATCCAGATACGAGTATAAATACGAAATACTGGATAATACAAAAAATATGGGAAATACGGGAAATGAGGGTGACACCACATGTTGAAACTAGTACTCACATACTTTGATAGATGATTCTTGATTCTTGTACATGCCATGATCAGTTTTACTTGCCTTGTTCTAGCTCTAGATTTACAACTTACCTTGCCATGATACTCACATGTACATTTCATGATTCCTTGTATATTCTCTCTATTTACTGCTATATTTTCAATATCGTCTAACTAGAACTGTTATTTGAGATTTGTGCTCGTTCCATCCTGATTGGATATGTTGACAATATTTTAGGAGTTGTTGTGCTCTCAGTATTGGACTACAGGATGTTGCTAGCTGAGGTGGATCTTACTATTCTTCTCTGTGAGTTGCCTGTTAGTTATCCTTAGTTTGTCTTGTTTTTTCTTCTTTATTTTCATGTCTTAGGATTCCTTCTAGTAGTTTCTAGTTGTTCTTGTGCCTTAGTTATCTTTCCTGTCGTATCTTCTTTAGATGTTGGGTTGTGATTGAGTACATTCGTAGTTCATGGACCTTCTAGATGTAGTATATATTTATTGGATACTAGACAGCGCTCTACCGCCGATACTGCGACGTAGGCTCGACGTGGCTCACGTATTCGTATCCGTATATCCGGGTGCGGGTCGTGACAGCGGGTGGTGCATATCATAGCAGTAATGTATTTGTAAAGAATATGCAGCGATGTGTTTATGCCGTCCTAGCCAGTTCTGAGGAAACTGATTCTTAAGTTCCAGATGTGCAAGTAAAGTACACAACAATAAGTGCATAAATAACATATAGACTCTTTTAAACTAAAAATAACATTCAAACTAATGCTGATATATTTCTCTGTCCATAAGATGCACAGGGTTTACTTATATAATTACTTCTGTCTGTTAGAAAATGCCATCAGTTTGAAGGATGAGATACGCAATAGATTGGTCAACATCAACATTTCAAAATTTAGCACTGTTCCTTGCAAGGTTTTTAACATGGTTCTCTAGACATGAAAGTTATCATTCCTTCCATAAAGTTATCATCAAAATTGTTATGTTAATTTCTATTATATATTGTCACCACACTTTGATGCTCTACAGCAGAAATATGCGTTTGAGCGATCTGATATACGTCTTGGAGGGCATTATGTTCTTAAGGTCAACTACTCCTTCAAGGTATAAGTACTTTTAGTACCCGCCCATTCTATCTTTGGGGATTTTGATGTTTTCTTCTCTCTATATCTTTTTCCATGTCCACATATGTTCTGGATATCCAGTCAATATTCCTTTATGTGGAACTTTTCTTTTATATATCCGTTATCTTATCTGTTCATTTATCAATTGCTACTTCCTTTCGGTCCAGGATCCACCACTTCCAGCAGATCGTAAAGGAGAATATTTTTGTGCACTCCTAGGAACACACAGCAGGTAAATATTGCTGCATTCACTTCCATACAAAATCTCAGTAATTTATATAAACTAAGAAGAACAGGAGTGCATTATCATGTCTCCAATATGGAACTTATCAACTTATGCACATTCATAGGAAGACGAGAACAAGGATGACAAAGAGCATTTTCTTTGATCCCTAGTCTTGGCAACTCCCTTAACTACAAATATGACATTCGGACTGCTGATGCATTTATCACCCTTTGTTCCTTTTGTATAATCAAACCATTATTATTTGATGTCATCATTTTAAATTGAATCACCAATGGGAACTTGGCTCTTTATGAACTCAGCCAAAAAAGATATTGTGAGTACCTTGACCAAAGTATATTAGGGTTATCATAAATATTCTACTACTGCTCTCCAAATCAAGGCAAAATCAAAGTTATTTTTTAATGAGAATCAAACTTTTCAGCATTAAGTTTTTATATTGCAAATTATTAACGTAACATAGCTTCCCTGTTAACGGTACTTCTTTCATACATGCCTTGCGCAAGGAATTTGATTATGTCCTTCTTTGTAGTGCTTTGGAGTTATTTCTAATTAAGAGGAAAATCAAGGGACCCTCTTGGCTATCGATTTCAAAATTTAGTAACAGACCACTTTTGAACGGGTAGTGATATTCAACTCCTACATTTGGCTATTTGGCATTATCTGTTTATTCTGTTGTTTCTTATTCGAATGCCAGATCATGTGTCCTAAGTAGTGTTTGTTCTTGTCAGCTTGTAGATTATCAGTTTGATCTGATAATCTGGTCGTATTGGAACAGGTCAGCTGGTGCAAGTTTGAAATAGTGGTTGAATGTCCTAAGGATATTTCTTCTTCAGAGACTCCGTCTGAAGTTCCTCAGGTGATTGTTGCTGCAATAAATTTGAAAACAATCATAAGTGAGAAGCATAATACAAATAAGATTGTGGCAGCTTCTGTCATCTGTTGTCCTAAGGCAAAGGTATATGAAAGTTTTTGTGTTTTCCATTTTTTCGATCTCGAAGAATAATACAAACGAGAATGTGTGCATGAAATAGGTTATTTGATAATTGAATTCTTTGTACTAGCAGATTGAAGTTTCAATTCCTGCACACATTTCTAGATTCATTATGTGGCTCATATGGTCAACCAAATATCTGATTTGATATACTTGTCGTATAACATACCAGATTGATAGCCCTATGATAGCATTAGAGTGGGAGAGAAAGGGAGTACTTAGTCATTTTACTATTATCCGCAAGCTTGATGGAGGAATATTTCCTTTGGATCTAGTAAAAGATGTTACAAACAGAAACTTAAAGGCTGGGTCAAATGTTTTAGCTCTAAAAAATAGGTAAATCTTCACATACTCATGTTTTGGTGTTGCTACTCAAAGATTATCAAGTATGCTGCTGCTTTTGTATTCCTTTAAACTAGTATCACATATCCTGCAGCGAGAGGGCCTTGTTAAATCGCTTGATGATTGAACTGCACAAACTGGATTATGTACTACTGGGTTTGATCTTGATGTTCTTCTTCATCATGCTCAGGTTTGTCTCTTGCATCAAGATAACTATTTCATCAAAATATTGCATTTCACCTGCAAAGGCCTGAGCGAGTTGTTATTTGATTTGTGCTCAACTCCTCTATAAACTCTAAAGTAGTATAAAGTAGGACTGTAAATATTTGATTGTGAAATCCACACCGTCTGGTATCACTTCAGAGTTCAAATTGTGGATATGTTGATCCTTCTTCCACTACACCATATTACCTAATTTCTAACGGATCCTTTGTTCAGTTTCTAACGGCCTTAATGTGTTACAAATTACTAACTAAAAAAACCCGTTATTATTTACTATAGTTCGTTACAAATATACCACTAATATTTTTATTCTATAATCATTATTTTTTGGTGAAAAAATTGGCGCACAAATCTATTAGGGAAATTTTTTTGGCGCCCCAATTCCCTCATATTCCAGAAGAAACATCCCTACTTTTCAGAACTTCTCATAATTCCCCTCTCCCATTCATGTTTTTTCTGATACATCCCTCATTTTTCACATATATCAGTGAGTTCTCATTTTTTACATTTTCTCTGGCACAATGACGAAAAAGTGGAGCGACGGGTCCTCCTTGGTGAAGTCGGTGAAGGCAAGGCAGATCATGGACAACAGGAGGAACACTG
This sequence comes from Iris pallida, assembly GCA_029216955.1. Taxonomy (NCBI): domain Eukaryota; kingdom Viridiplantae; phylum Streptophyta; class Magnoliopsida; order Asparagales; family Iridaceae; genus Iris; species Iris pallida. Next base: position 18,073,691 of record JANAVB010040419.1, on the reverse strand, counting down.
TAGGAAATAATGATGCCTTGTTCTCATTGATAGGGGCTGTTTACAATATATATAGTGCTACACGATTGGGCTTATGGGCCATATTTACATTAGTTACAAATATAATCTAACACCCCCCCTCAAGTTGGAGCATGCAAGTCACAAATGCCCAACTTGGGAAGTAAAGAATCAAACACATGCTTTCCAAGGGGCTTGGTGAAGATGTCAGCCAGTTGATAAGAAGTAGGAACATGCAAGGCTATTACGGTGCCATCTCTAATAGCATCGCGAACAAAATGCAAATCCACCTCAATATGCTTACTGCGCTCATGAAATACCGGGTTCTGAGCCAGGTGCAGGGATGACTGACTGTCACAATACACCGACATAGCAGACACCTGGCGAACGCCCAAACACACCAATAACTCCTTCAACCATTTCAACTCACAAACAAGTGCAACAGGAGATCGGTATTTAGCTTCAGTGGAAGATCGGGAAACAGTTGGTTGCTTCTTGGTCTTCCAAGAAATAGGAGACCCCCCAGAAACACCAACCAGCCTGTAACAGAGCGGCGAGTCAAGGGACAACTTGTCCAGTCGGAATCACACCAACCAGAAAGACAGAGATCACAATCAGCTTTCAAAAGAATACCCTGCCCCGGTGCATGTTTGAGATATCTGACAACTCTCAAAGCAGCATGCCAATGATCTTGTCGAGGCTCCTGTAAGAATTGAGACAAGATATGCACAACATAGGCTAAGTCAGGGCGAGTAAATGATAGACAAATCAACCTCCCAACCAGCCTCCGATAAGTCTCTGTCTGCATCCGCCATCTTTAGACTAGTCGATTTTGCCAGCTTGTGATTGGGCTCCATGGGAAAACTAGCAGGTCGAGACCCCATCAAGCCGTATTCTGAAATGATGTCCAAAGCATACTTCCTTTGACACAAGGAAATTCCTTCTGCACTCCGAGCCACCTCTATACCAAAAAAGTACTTCAACACACCAAGGTCCTTCATTTGAAAGCAAGAACTAAGGTACTTTTTAAAAGCATCTAAAGCACCTGAGTCATTACCAGACACAATTATCTTTCAGAGCCTGTATTTTAGTTTGCATAGCCGCCCGCCAGCCTGAATCTTGCGAGGCCTGGCGATATGAAGTACGCTCAACACCTGCAGTGATAGCTGCAAGAAAATTTCTGTGTCCAGCAGTAAATATGTCATAACTTAGAAATTGTGTTAGAGGATACGAAGTACCTGAGAAAGTGACGGGAACAGATGAACTGTGGTAAACAGAGGGACTTTTACTTCGAACAGCATTCGTCACAAAATCTTGTAATCGTACTGGCTGTGATTTCTTTCTCATTCCTCTTCCCAATACTACCTCGTCGGGCATCTCTGGCAACACTGTATCCCCTGTATCATCAGTAGTATCCGCATCACCCCCAGCGGACTCTCCTGTCAAAACTTCTGCAGCTACCTATGCATCCTCGCCACTCGTTGCCGAGCCGCCAGCAACCACTCCGGCCTCAGCCACCGTAGCCGGCACCATCCCAAAAGTCTCTATATCATCTCCCGGCACATCAACAGATGTATGGCGTGTCGCAGAAGACATCTCGTTAGAAGAGCCACACCCAGGAAATTCTATTTCATAAAAGTAACAACACGGGACACAAAAAATTCACCAGTCTCCAAATCATACAGTTTCCATCCCTTTTTATCAAGTGGATACCCAACAAAGATATATTTTTTACTCCTGCTAGCAAATTTATCATGTCGGGATTTCAAATCATACGCATAGCACAGACAACAAAAATACGTAGATGATCATACGAAGGAGCCGAACCATATAAAACTTCATAAGGAGACTTAAAATGCAAGATACTAGAAGGTGTTCTATTTATCAAATAACATACTCCCAGAACACATTCCCCCAAAAAATCCACAGAAAGAGAACCCTGAAATCTTAATGCCCTAGCTACATTTAAAATATGTCGATGTTTTCTTTCCACCCTTCCATTCTGTTGAGGTGTCCCAACACAAGATGTTTGGAACAATATACCTTGAGATGAAAAATAATCTCATAAACAATTAAATTCAGTGCCATTGTCACTCCGCACACTACGTACATCAGCCCCAAACAGACGCTTCACCATAGCAATGAATTTAAGAAATATAGAATAAACAGCACACTTATCCTTTAATAAAATAACCCAAATAGCTCTAGAAAAATCATCTACCAAAGTCAAAAAATATCGTGCCCCATTAGATGACGGAACACGATATGGTCCCCACAGATCACAGTGTATAAGTTCAAAGCATCTCAAAGCACGACTACTACTATCAGGAAAAGCATCACGAGTCTGTTTAGCTTGATGACAAATATCACAAGCCTTATGAGAAAACACACTACTACCAGAGAGAAAAGGTAAAGTCTGTATTACTTTATCTGAAGGATGCCCCAGTCTACTATGCCAAACCTCGAAATCACTCTCTCTGCATGCCAGGATCACCGAAGCTAAAGAAGCTAGAACCTTCCCCAAGAAGTAAAGTCCACTCCTTTGTTCACCTGCTCCAATCACCATCCTCGTACTTCGGTCCTGAACAAAACATAAATTAGGAGCAAATAACATATCATAATTTCTGGCACCAATTAATTGTGAGACAGAGATCAAGTTGTAAGTCAATATCAGAACATAAAGAACATCCGTCAACACCAATGAAGCAGTCAAAAATACTTTGCCTCTTAGAACAGCCTCAATAGTGCTTCCATCAGGCAAAATCACAGGACAGACAGGGCCCTCAAAGCAATCAACTAAACAGTCACGAGAACCTGTCGCATGAAGAGTAGCCCCAGTATCGAATATCCAAGTGACAGAAGAATTCTTAACCATCAGACGATCAGAGTTTGAAGAACCAGGGTTGGAAGGATTATCGTTAACCAGCAAGCTCATCAGTTTCTGCCATTGTTCACCTGAGAATGGTGAAGGATACCCTACATGCATCATATCCGCCAAACTCCCAGCAAGACCAGTAGGGACACCATGACCAGCAGCGGCGACATGATGAACAACCCCGGCGCCACCAGCACCACGTCCCCCATCACGCCTCTGCTGTGGTACCGGGCCTCTGCCACCACCAGCACCACGTCCGCCCTCACGTCGAGCACGAGTCTCCCACCACTCTGGATAGCCAATCTTGGAAAAGCAAGTTGCAACATTATGACCTATTTTCTTGCAATGAGTACAGATCATACCTGATTTATCCCTGGAATATGAGGTTCTACTATTAGAAGTAGTAGAAAGACGAGGTGAAGTCTTGATAGCCAGTGCCAATACCTCCTCAGTAGCAGATTGGACCTGAGATTTTTGCATATCCTCCTCCTCACGGACTGCCTGGTATGCCCGATCTAGACTTGGCTGAGGATCCTGAGCCAAAAGATTAGATCGGGTATGACCATACAACTCAGCATTCAACCCATACAGAAAGTCCTGAAAGTGGTCTTTATCCCCCATAGCCTGTAGCTTTGCAGCAAGTTCACCACAGGTACAAGTAGACAATGGAAAATAAGTAGCTTGTTCATCCCACAAAGACTACAAATTTCTAAAGTAGGTTTCCACAGACATCGACGTTGTTTGTTTGCACTCGGCCAAAGCCACCTTAATTTGTTACTTCCGAGTGCCATTGCTAACAACAAATCTTTTCCCCAACAAGTTCCACAATGGATAAACCTCCTCAAAGTACGGCAAAGATTTCTTCAGAGACGGATCAATGGTATTAAGAACCCATTGAACCAATAGCGCTTGCACACATCTCCAATCAAGCAATTTACTAGCATTAATAACAGGTTTGATTTTAGTACCTTCCAGAAAGGTGAACTTTTGCCTAGAGATCAGGGAGATACGTATTGACCGAGACCACTCAGCATAGTTCGGTCCACGGAAAATAATAGGAGTAATGATATTTCCTGGTTGATCAGCAGAACTCAGAAAATATGGATCCTTCGGATTAGGATAATTTGGGTTGTGTGCACCGCCACTCCCAGTCGTGATGGAGTAGCTGGATGCAGCATCATCAGCCACCGCCGAAGTTGGATGTAAAAAATAAAGTACAACTCCGACAGATTGGTCGAACGAACGGCGAATCGGCTGCTGATGTATGGGGTCGGCGACGAATCGGCCGCTATCGGGGCGTCGGATCTGGCGCGTAGGGGTCTAGGTCAGTGGCGGGGTCAGGCACGGTCAGGCGCGGGATCGGCCGCGTACGGTCAGATCGTAAGGCTGGCGCGTACGGCGGCGGATCGGCGGATCGGCGCGAGAGCGGACCGGCGGATCCTGATGCCGTCGGGATCATCGCGGGATCGGCCGCGTATGGTCAGGCCGTAAGGATGGCGCGTACAGCGGCGGATCGGCGAAACGGCGGATCGGCGGATGGGGCCGGGCGGACGTCGGGCGGTCAGCTGTTCGGCAGTCGGGCGGAGCAGTCGGACCCCGGTATTTAGGGTTCATCGAGGATGAGGGGCACCGGATCGGGCGCCGAATTCAGGTGGAGATGTAGGGTTTGGTGGCTAAGGTTTTTTGGGAGGCTCTGATACCATGTAGGAAATAATGATGCCTTGTTCTCATTGATGGGGGCTATTTATAATATATATAGTGCTACACGATTGGGCTAATAGGCCAAATTTATATTAGTTACAAATATAATCTAACAAACACCATGGTGGAGGTCAACCTCGTCACCGCCGGTGATAGAGGCACTTTTACCGCTTCTCCATCCCGAATGGGGCCTCGATCGGGATCTACGAGGTCCTCGAGCTCCATGATGGAGACAAGGAAGTCTATGGAGGGAAGGTGGTGCTCCACGTCGTCGCGAATATCAACGGTATCCTCGGCCCCAAACTCTCGACGTCGACACCAGGTGAAAAAACACCCCAGGAAGATCAAATCTTTGGTAGTATTATTGGTTCTTTTAATTTGTGCATAGTTCCATAATGTTATATGTAGTTACATCTAGGGCTGTTAAAGTTATGATTCTAACCCTAAAAGACCAATTTTAAGAGTGGCAGTAGGTGGTTGACGTAAAAACTAATAAAATTGAAGATTGTATATGAATTGGTATCGTAATGTTTAGATAAACAAGAAATAAAGGTGAATTTTGTAAAATAATTGAGAAAAATAGGATCTTTGGAGAAACTCTAGGGCGGTTGCCAACTTGACTCCTAGAAAGATACAATATTTGGAAGTAGTTACATAAATTTGCCTAAAACTCCATAATGTTATGTTGTCAAACTATATTAAGTTCTATAAGTTGCAATTAGTGATTCTAAAGTCTACTATCAGTTTGTCGAGGTTTCTGTTATGAATTTTGCCCCATTAACCTAAACCCTATAAAAATTAGAATTTTGAAAATAGTAATTCTTTTTTAGATTTTATGTAATTGCATCATGTTATGTTGTCAATTTGTATTAAGATCCATAGCATATACTTAATGTTGTTAAAACTCTACTTAATCGATTAATCAAAGTTTTAGTTATGAATTCAGCCCAACCAACCAGTATTTTTAGTTCGGCACCAGTCGATTGAACCCAAAACTGGATTTTTAGAGTTGTTGTTTCGAATTTTCAAGTTACTTTTTGGCTTTTAATTTGGATATAAGCGGTGGGAAAGATCGTGATTAAAGTGTTAGAATTTGGAAGTGTTGGAATCAATTTAACCTTCTCCTTCATTTTGTATAGTTTGGCATTTTTTTGCTATCTAGAATACTTTTTTTCTTTTCTTCATGAATGTGTTTAGCAAAATTAAGACATTTGCTGGACTTCAAGCTTGATATAACCATTCCAGCTCGAGGAGAGAGGAGTGGTCTACTAAATACATAGGGAGAGAAGAATGATTATGATTGGTGAGTTACATTTTGAAAGTGATCGTTATGGATTCATACTTACGTTTTTTGGAATTTTTTGATACGCTTGGGGAGTTTACATTTTGTCGATTAAGAATCTTGACATACAGACATACAATGAAGTGGAAACATGAACATAAATGGATTCACAATTATTCTGAATTGATTATAAAACCCAAATCTTGATTGTAGTTGACGAACCTTCATTTTTTACATTTGCAGCTTTGGAAAATGCTGAGATATCTTTGGTCTTCTTGTCAAGTTATTTTTTGCATGTAGTTGCTAACCTATAATGGATTATTTCATCGATTCGTTTCAACTGGCCAAGTGGATACGGTCCTTCTATTTGCTGTTGATAATCAATTAACTGAAGTAGCGAACAATGCCAAGTCAACGAAGGATCCCATTTATTCAAAAGTATTGAGTTCTACATTGAGCTCGATAATAGATTGGGCAGAGAAAAGACTTCTCGCTTATCACGATACCTTTGACTCTAGTAATATTGAATCAATGGAGTGCATAGTCTCTTTAGGGGTATCAGCTGCTAAGATACTAGTCGAAGATATTTCAATAGTATCATCGGTGGAGGAGAGAAGAAGTTGATGTTGCTCGCAGTAGGATTGACACCTATATTTGTTCATCCCTCCGTACTGCTTTTGCTCAGGTAAGTTACATTCATCTAAGAAACCTCTCCTTTTCACCCCCTACGCTAGAAGTTTGTTGTACCGTAATTTTTTTTTAAAATTTGATATGAAATTAACAAAACGGTAAATCTGAATGCTTTACGTTGCATCCAATTCCAGTCCTCATATATCATAAGAAATAGCTACAATTTTGGTGAAGTTATGGTTATAACAAGTTCAATTTATCTTATATGTATGCTAGAACACGGAGAGACCAGGACCAAGCACTTGCACTATTGCACACGCACACCTGCTCCTTCACCTAATGAGTGACAATATTTACTGTAGCTACTAAACCCCCTGTTGATTATTCTTGTGATCTATTATTGACAGATGATGGAAAAAGCAGACTCAAGCAAGCGTTCATCTGGAAATCAGAATGGTCCTACTCCAGTTCTTGCAATTCTTTCTAATGACATCGGTGATTTGGTGAGGAAGGAAAAGGAACTATTTAGTCCAATATCGAAGAAATGGCACCCTCTGGCTGCAGGTGTTGCTGTAGCTGCTCTTCATTCTTGCTACAGGAATGAGCTAAAGCTGTTTATATCGAGTACCACATAACTGACAATTGATTATGTCTAAGTACTTAAAGCTGCTGATAAGTTAGAGAAAGGTCTAGTGCATATTGCAGTTGAGGATTCTATTGATAGTGAGGATGGTGGAAAGTCGCTAATTCGTGAGATGCCTCCTTATGAGGCCGACTCTTTAATTTTTGACCTTGTGAAGAAATTGATACAAACAAGAGTGGGCAAACTAAAGGAATGGGTTGATAGGAACTTACAACAAGAGGTATGATTGGACTTTATTTATTTCTAAATGTTCTGTCTTTCTGTGGATGATGTTTCATGGATTTGTTTCAACTGGCCAAGTGGATACGGACCTTCTATTTCATGCTGATAATCAATTAACTGAAGTAGTGAACGATGCCAAGTCAACAAAGGATCCCATTTATTCAAAAGTATTGAGTTCTACATTGAGCTCGATAATGGGTTGGGCAGAGAAAAGACTTCTCGCTTGTATATTCTCTCTTATTTGCTGTAATCATTATATTCTTTGAGTCTTCTAATTTTTATCTGCAATTATAGACTAAAAAACTCAAATTAAAAATAAAAACAATGCTAGTCCTCTTCGTGTAAGCCCTTTACCTTATTTTAGTACTAGTGTCACAAAATTGAAACGAAGGTCATCTTCTGCTCCTTGTGCTAGCCCACCTCCTGCTGTACAGCTAACAAATTCTGTGCAAGTAAAGCTATTTATTTGTGTGCTTCTTTATATGGATTTCACTATATAGAGCAATTTTGTATGATTAATTATTATATCACTCTCTCTTATTTCCCCTCCCCTCTAATATATTCGGTAGACTCATTCATATTTTGCAAGAGTATCTTTTCATCAATTCCAAATTCTTCCTCATCCATTCAAATTTTGCTATAAATTATATTGTATCATTCTTAACTAGAGTGCTATTAGTCAAGAACGAGTTGTGTATTAATCAGCTCATTTTTGACATTTATCCCTGGTCAAGTTTCTCAGGAAATAACCATGACTTTTTGAAGAGAATTTTCTTTTATGTTATTTTTGATATGATGCTTTTGAATATTTTATTAGAATAATTCTTTATTATAGTCTGTACGAATAATATAACCATGTTAAAAACTAGAAAGTAACTCATGTGGATATCTTTTGGGCATACTGCTGAAAGAAAACCTATCTTGCACCCCCATCAGCTATCAAATGATTCAAATCAAACAAAGCAAGAAATGGTTACAACAAAAAATAAGGATAATTCCATAAAATCTCTCCATACGAAGCTAAATCAAACCCCAACAGTTAGAGAAGATCGATTCCTATAACCTAAACGCCTGTAAATCCTAAAAAAAATGACAAAAAGTAAATTAGGAACCAAAAGACAATAAAAAAAATTATAGAGAAGAAACAGAGGAGATAAACATACCCTTTCTACTCAGAATCCAAGGCACTAATCCAATCTCTAAAAAATTCTACTTGTTTCCCTCTCCTCACCTTACGTCAAAGTTAAATCAAACACAAACAGTTAGAGAAGATCGATTCCTATAATGTAAAGCCTTGCTAGCCCTCAAAAATGAAAAAAGTAAACTAGGAAACAAAAGACAATGAAAAAGAAAAATTATATAGGGAAGAAACAGAGAAGATAAAATACCTTTTCAGGTCAAAATCTAAAGCACCAATCTAGTCTCAAAAAATGAAGTTACTTAAATATTCCTCGTAATTCATAAGTATAGTGTTGCAGGCAATAATAAACCTGCACCATGAGTACATTAAATAAAATTGCATAATATTAGCTTTACTCAAGTAGGTCACGGATATATTAACTGCATCTAGGTGATCGGGGGAGCTGAATATACTGATAATACACCGATGCCTCCAAACACTTTGCATGCTGCTTTGGTGTTAAGCACAAAGGCTCATGCATGCATTTTTTCAATAGATGATTCACTTACCAACTCTTTACCTGGTTTTGTTGGTTTTTTTTTCTTCTAAAGATGTCCCTGGTAGAAATAAAATTGGAGCAATCATTCATGATGAGAACATTTTTGCTACAGTTGTTATTTGTGTTGGTCGGGTACGGAGCTAAACCATTAGCCAGATGTCCCCAAATACTCATTATTTTACTTAATTTATATAATATTATTTTTGATTTAAGGTCTTATGTTCTGCTATCTTCATGTTCTGTTATGTTGCTTTAGTTACAAACTTCACTTATATGCAAGTAATTGATAGTTGTAGCTGATATCCATAAAAATGCAAAAGTTGCTTTAAATAAAGTTAAAATTGGATACAAAAAGATGCCTCCGATCCCATCTGTAGAAGATTCTATTAAGGTTAGGAGTTTTCTTTCTAGTACTGAAAGATGCCTTGAAGAAGGGGATGTAAATTGGTGCTTCCCGTCAGGTGAATGTGACAAGATCATAGAATGGGAGGAAATAACAGTTTGATTTGGATAATTGATGGAGAAAACGAAGTTCATATGTTTCTTTTACTCAAGTAAGTGAAAGTTCTTGAATTATGAAGAAATATTATTAATGGCATTATGAATTGCTTATTTTGGTTTTCCTTTTTAGTTAGCTCTCTGATTCAATCCTTATCAAATTTATAGTTGTATATAATGTTTAATTCCTTGGAAAGTATTAATGAGCTTAAATTTATTACTTAATGAGTAATGACATATTTTCCTGTGCACAGTCCCCCTAAAAGCACCAAGAACTTGTTTCCCATATTCTTAATCTTCCATTGTCAAAAGTTGTTTGCAAAACCAAGCGCACTAGTAGCGGATTTGGTGGAAAAGAAACAAGGTCTGACTTGTTGCAACTTTTGTACCATCATATCTTTTGAAGAACCCAGTAAAAAGTACATTGGATAGAGATGTTGCATTCTCTGAAGATAAACTCAGAAACATATGTTGTTACAATTTCCTTGCGGAGATGGTCCTTTCCTAACTTCTATATTGTAAGTGATAGGTATGTGCATGCATGCACTGTTGCCATCAATGAATTTATTTATTTTAACATTATATATGTAATGATTAGTGATTATCAATGTATATATGGTTGAGTCATATACAATATTGTATTTTGTGAGAATTAAAAAAATTGTAAATTTATGGATCCATGGGCATTAATGTATATATGGTTGAAATTTGGTTGATATATAATATATGGTTGAAATTTGGTTGATATATGATATATGGTTGAGTGTAATACAATATATGGTTGATAATCAATGATTAAATATTATCAATGTATATATCGTTGAAATTGGGAAATTTATGTATATATGGTCATTTGGATGTGAAAATAAATAAAAGGTTTAGATTAAAAAGGATAATTCTAATTTTTTTTAAAAATATTTTTAAATATACTAATAGTTTGAGTCTGTTAGTATTTAATTCTACATATATTTATATACTTGTTATAAAAAATAATTACTAACAGTTATAGTCGTTAGAATCATTAAATACTAACAGTTAGTAATATTACTCACGCCTATATACTCACGGAACTTACCTGTTAGAATTAATTTTTGTAACATGTTTAGATCGTTACAATACAACTGTTTTGGTGTAGTGTTCTCACTATTTTCCTAAATTATATTTTAACCTGTCTGGTAATTATTTTACCTCAAAACAATATTTGAATTATGAAGCTGTCATTTTTACCCATTTATTACATGAAGACTTGATCAATCAACTATAAGATATCTTGAGAGGGCACGAGTTCTCTTTGCCATGGTTTCAAATTTTGATTCTTTGAGCTAGGAACCATATCCAACTTACTAAGCAAAGTTTTCTATGTTAGCTATATATTTGAGATGTGCTATAGTTTTATACAGTTGTGTGGGCATAATATTGCTAATATGTCTTTTGCAGTCAAAGCAGTTGGCGGCATTGCTGGAAAAGGACTCAGCAGTCATGGAACGTAGGGCTACTTTGTCCAAGAGGCTAGAGCTCTACAGAAGTGCCCAAGCAGAGATAGATGTAGTAGCATGGGCTAAGTAGAGAATTGTAGGGAATTTTCTTCATTTTCTTCAGCGATAGATGCGGTAGCATGGGCTAAGTAGATGTTGTTGTTGTTGCTGTTGTTTTTGGGAATTTATGAATAAATGTCATCAGTGTATGTATATGAAGTTAACTTTGGTTAATAATACAATATGGTTGATAATCAATGATTAGTGCGATTATAGTTGTATATATATATGGTTGAAATTTGTGTACATATTGTCATCTGCATGTAAAATAAAATAAAATATTTGAATTAAATAATGAAATTTGAAAATTAATTTTTTTTCATACTATTAGATATATACTAACGGTCAAAGCTTGTTAGTATTCAATTATGTAGATGTTTATGAGCTGTTAAAATAACTAATCACTAATGACAATAAGCTGTTAGGAAAATTAAAATACTAACGGTGATAAGTCGTTGGAAAAATTAAGTTACTAACGGCAATACGCTGTTAGGATAATTAAAATAGTAACGACAACAAGCTGTTAGAAAGGCAGTTAGTAATAATACCCATGCCTATATACTTACAGAAGTTATCCGTTAGAATTAATTTTAGTAACATGTTTTGTCTGTTACAATACATGTGTTTTGGTGTAGTGTGTGGGTTGAGCGTTCCCCACAGTGACTGTCCATCATGTATTAGGATAGATGTCGCTACGACTTAAATCTTCCCGCATGAGTTAAATAACATCATGATACAAGAATGGACTGAGCTTTGAATTATGCACCATAATTATAATTCTTCCAAGTCACACAATGACATCAACTGTGCTTCTGGATGCACATTAAGGGCCTTATGCCAGCCTGATTTTGGTGTATGTATCTTGGGTGTCTACAAGGTTTTCCTCAAGAGACGGCCTACATCACTATCCATACACTCTAGGTGAGTTGTTTTAAAGAGTCTTTGGCATGAAGCCTTTTGCTTCCTTGTGGTGCTATACCGTTATGACATGGCCCGAAGCTGAGGCACTGCCTCATGTTGTGTCATACCACCTGTAGCATGAGGCCCAGCCTCTTTGTAGTGCTATACCTCTATGACATGGCCCAACATGAAGCCTTTCGCTTCCTTGTGGTGTTAGGTTGCCGAAACATAGTTTACAAAGCCGAGGTTCTGTCTCATGTGGTGCCACCCACTATAACATGAGGCACAACCTCTTTGTAGTGCTGCCTACCACTTTTCACTATACAACATTAGGCCCTCTTGCCAATGTGCGGTGTTCGTCGCTGTGACTTGGCCCGAAGACGAGGCTTTACCCTCACTAGGTACCTCATGTGGTGTCATCCCACTGTAGCATTGAGTACTACGCTCCTTTATATTGCTGTGCTACCCTTGCTTCCTGTAAAGCACACCGAACATCCCAAATGTCTGAGAATTCATTAAGGCTTCAAAGCCATCCTCCCACAGGACTTTGTTCTATACAAAGAACAAACAGTAGACAATAGTGGTTCTAGGTTCATAACCCCGCAACGTCCCAAACGATTGCCTACTTACAGTAGTTCTCGGTCTGAAACCTGTAGAAGCGCAAAGTATATCAAAAATTGTAATGGGCCATTCACAGATAGCGCCAGACTGTATTTATCAAATGGCACAGAAAATCAGATGGCACCCCTTATCAGATGGCGCTAGCAGCCACATGGCAAGCTTTCTTGAAAAGCCAAACGGCTGTCATTATGACTTACAATAGGTCAATCTAAGAAAATCTCTTCAAATCCCGAACATGTGGCGCTCGAAAAGATCTGTCAGAGTCATCATTATCACGTTTGTCGTTTACTCTACGCCATGTATGGTTGGCGCAAAGTAATCACACTTCACAGTTTCAAGATGCCTAACACTTTTTCATAAATGGAGCCCAACAATAGTGTGCGCTATTTATCAATAGCATATGCCAATCAATCAACTATCATCTAGAAGCAGATAACGTGGCACGCATGCCATTAATCTCGAAAAACGTACATGCGATACTGCTCATATTCGAGTGCATCTCTCTCATAGAATGCCACGCATCATATGCAGTTAGGCCAACCGTTCGTGCACATGGGTGATGGTGCGCCAACCAGTGCCATACGCCAATCAGGATAACTACTTAACGGTTATCCCAAAACTCTATAAATAGAGTTCAGAATCATTTCATGAAGAGGACTAATGATCATAGGTTCTTGACAAGAATTCTCGGTAATTCTCCATCTCTTCGGCAACAAGGTTCAAGGATTTCTTCTTCGACATCGCATCGTCTAAGGGATAAAGTGATCGTCTTTTGATCAGACTCCTATAGTTGTACATCCCCAGGATTAAATTATATTCTTGTACTTTCTTTTCTTAGGTTGTAATCTAGTTTTCTCGAAAAACTATTATTTTTGCAAACAAAATGGCGACTCTGCTAGGGACAACTTTCTCCTCTGATGAGAAAATGACAACTCAATGCGATGTTGCGTCGGTCGGCACGATATATAAGACTTTGGTCGTCCAAGTCGACCAAACAGCCTATGAAGCAATGATTGGCGCCGGGGGTGCCAAGCGCGCTGTTACTAAGTGCGCATCTGCTGCTGTCACCAAAGACAGGAAGACTCGCGCCATCTGGACTCCGAAGTCCATAAACGTACCAATCACTGTTCCTGCACAAAGCAAGGGAAAGTGCCATATGGCCATCCCTCACTCTTCCCTAGTTCTGAACTTGGTGGAAGGTGCGCCAATCACTGCTACTGCACAAAATGAGGGAAAGTGCCCTACGACCATTCCTCAATCCTCCCCAGTTCTAAACTTTATGGAGAGTACACCCATCGCTGCCTCTGTGCAGAATAAGGAAAAGTGCCCTGTGGCCACTCCCTACTCTTCCCTAGTCTTGTACTCGATGGAAAATCCATCTAATTGTGCCTCTGTTCTAATTGATGCCAGAACACTTCTGAATAGAAACTCTACTTCTCTTGGTAGAGACGATCAAATCAATGCCAAGAAAGTAAGTTCTGCTCAAAGTTCACTTCCTACTGTCTATTTGTGCTGTGTCAAACGTACTGGGATAGTATGCATGGAGCAACAGGGCATACTGCCTACTCCACTTCAAACTGGCCAGCGCCAATCAGGCTAAAGTTAGAATCTTCCTACCGTGCACATATCAAGATCAAAGTAGGAAAAATTGATGGTGTCTCAGACTGTCAAGCAAGTAGCGCATGACACTTATATGTGTGCTTATCTTAAGAAATGCAGAGCAGAACTCCATCTATCAAGTCATGTGGCGTGCCAAACAAGTCTAAAACAGTCTGTGCCAGCCACCAACCGGCGTTCAGTGAAGGCTTCTACAATCAATAACCCTCTCACTTATACCAACGAACTCAGTACTTCCTTGTACACTTAGGGGAAACAAAATCTTGGGAATAGAAATCATATTCCTAATATAATCAGGGAACATGTGCCTTCTTCTTCTTCTTCTCCTATCAATGTAATTGATCTCCGCAAAATTCTTGTACAAAAGTGGAAGACTATAGGCTCACCACATGCAACTATAACTCCACATCAAGAACATCACTTTAGTCAGCATCATGAGATAGTAATCAAGTGCTGCTATTAATCAGCCAAACGGTCTGTTTTGACTGCTTTTATTATACTCGGGCTCCTGAATTGATCATGGTGGATGAAGACGAATTGCTATTTGCCTCAATTAATATAATGTCTCGTGGTACTGGGGTGGAAGACGTCCAAGACATAACTCATCCCGCACTCCCAGTCAACAACACCTTAATCGACTTCATGACTCCGATGAAGGTGTTTACCAAAACACACGATCAAGAAACCAAAATTTCCTCAGTCAAAGGAATCTTACCACTCTTAACATTAGGGGTAGCAATTTACCGAAATTTGATGCCGATAGCGAAGATTTTGATCGGACTATCTTTTCCACCAGCTCATCCTCAATGTCTAGAGAAGTATCTGTCTATGTCACCAACGAAGACCAAGACGCTTCCAGTTCGGCTAGCCAAGAGCAAAGAATTGCTGCTCTGGAGGCCAACCTAAAAGCCATGACTGACATGGTTACGAACATGCACACGGTAATTATGAAACAACATGTTGTTCTGCCGATTGTGAATCTAATTCCAACCAAAGAACACGTAGCAGTCTCTACACCTACCAACATTGGTCTGGGGGTACAATTCCCTCTCAATGCTACTGTGCCAACTCAGGTTACCCAGAGTCATTCCGGTGTCGGGGGTGGTACTTGTCACGCAGTTCCGCCTCCCAATCCATCAAACCAGTCTACGGCTCCGCAAACATCGGAAGACCCTCTGGATGCAGTCAAGCTTCTATGGAATCAGTTTGAAGCTTTCAAGCAAAATGAGTGTTTGCATAACTAGGGATCAAACAACCCTATCCTGCTGAGTGGAAGGAAGTTCCATTCCAACCAAAATATAAGTCGCCGACCATAATGTTGTTCGACGATAGTACCTCTCCGAGTCAGTATATCAACCACTTTAAGATGATGACCGATCATCTTCAGCAGAACGATGCTCTACTCACTAGAGTATTCATCGGATGATTATCCGGTGTTGCCTATGACTGGAATCGTAGCTTGCCAGATGGTTGGATAACATCCTTTGCAGCATTAAAACAGATGTTCTTGGAACGATTCTATAAAGGAACGAATGACATAACTATGTTAGCCCTTACTAAAATCAAACAAAAGCCTAATAAAACTGCTGAACGTTTCATAGAGCACTTCCGTCGCGAAGCACTCAAAATGCCTTTGGGTACTCCTGATGCATTGACTATAGATACTTGCAAATCAAACTTGTTACCTATAGTTAACATGTGGACGGAACCCACATAATTCCAAGGTTAGGGCTCCTTCATAGTAAGTGCTAGGGCAGCTGAATACATTGCTAATAAGTTCAAGCAGTTAGGCATCCCGATGCCTAATCTCGACAAAGATGAGCATCCTGCTACAAACAACAGTGGTTGTCAAAACAACCGTAAAGATAAAGAGACCTTGGCCATCAACGTGAGCCAGTCGGCACCTGTAGCAATGGTGCCTCTGCAGGGAGCATCACGTCCCAAGGAGGAGTATTCCTTTGATGAAGATGACATCTTGAGCATATTCGATTGTCTGATCAAAAGCAACAAACTTCAACTGTCCGACGCTAAGCGGCCGGATGAATTAGGTGAAACTATAAATCCTAAATATTGTATGTATCATAGGTTCCTGGGGCATCCAACCAGGGTGTGCTACATTCTCAAAGAAAGATCCAATAGCTGATCAATGCCAAGTCAATAACTTTTTAGCAAAATGAGAAGAAGGTAACCTCCAATGTCTTCTCTCTACAGTTCGATGACTTGCCCACTAAGTTGCTACCGGACGGTGTTGTCCCCATCCCAAAGGCTACCTTAGAGATCGTCAACCTCTCGTCAGCATGAAGTGAGCGCTTGGTACCGCTTTCAACCGACAAAGGCAAAATCATGTGGATTCACCCTGGTTTGATTGCTGCCTTTGAACAGAAGACATCTACTTCTTCTACCAAGTCAAAGAAGACGGTCATATATAAGTTGTGTCATATGACTTCAAGTGAATCTACTTTGCTGGATGGTCATGTTCCTCCTTTGAATACTACATTCATTCCCGTGACAACTTTGCTTCTTTCTTCAACGACTGTGTCACTACCAGAATAAGTCATTTTAGCGACGCCAGAACAAGTCACAAAAATGACAAAAAAGTCGCTACAATAGTTTATCGACGTATTTAGCGACATTTTCCTGTGGTCGTGGAAAGCCATGTCGCTAACAGGCAAAACATCGGTAATCGTCGCCATTACTGACGCTTACCGACGTCAATAAATGTCGGTAATTGACCGACGTTCACCGACGTCCATGTCAGAAAAATGGCGACGTCTCAAACTTCGGTAAACGTCGCTAAATTTAGCTACGTATGCTAGTTGTTACCGACGTTCACCGACTCTGTAAATAAGGGAAATACTGGGACGCTAAACGTCGGTATACCTGGTGATTTATCGATGTTTACCGACGTTTAGCTACGTCACTAAACGTCGGTAAACGTCGCTAAACTACAAAAAAATAAAAAATAAATCAATTACAGAATGTCCACAGAATCACATTTTCTACCGGCAGTTCAATAAATAACAAAAAAATCACAAGCACATTTTCTGCCTGGGTTCGCCGACCCCTTCGGTGAAATACTCAATACCGGTACATCACAATATACATATGTATCAACGCAAACAAGAGTAAAAGTCTACAACCAACATATGATGAGATACCAACACAACGTACACTAAAATTTCCAAAGTCGGTAAACGAATATCCACAGTATACAACCAATATCCACATGAATCCACAACCAATAATAAAAGTCTACACAAACAAATATGTCACGCCCCAGTACCGAAATACGGGGACGGACTAGGCCAGCTACTCCATATGAGGTACGTAACGTCATACGGCGATCGTGGCTGTCGAGAGACGAGGGGGTACATGCTACAATCAAGTCTCCTATGGTCCCACAGAGTTCTATGTCTCAATCAATCAAATCACATCAGCAAATAAATGAACATTAAAGATAAAGCAGTAAGGCGTCCCCGACGCTTCATCAAAATGGTCATGAGAGACTAGCTTTATAATTTAGCTATCTCGGAGAGTCAGAAGTACAAAATTATACACAGCTGCAGTCTGTTTAATTACAATGATGTACTGACACAAAATATCAAGTATTCCGGCTAACAGGTGCCGGTGGCTAAACGTCGCACAAAGTATAAGCAGGAGTGGTGGAGAAGAAACCCACTCGAGTCCCCGAACCGCCATGCTCCTAGTATGCACCATGGATGTCAGGAAGGAAGATCGTGTCCTCAGGCTCTGCTACGGGATCTGGCCAAACAAAACCAGCGGGGTCAGCCCCGAATAGCAAGTACCGCCAAAGGGGCGCAAGAGTTAAGATTAAAAACCCAGTTAAATAGATTGATTGATAATAGTAATACTTATGCTACTATTATAGAGTGGCGCAACATCTTCGAACCCATATGGCACCCTTACAACCAAACAAGGACAAAAGGTGCCGCATGGAGTCGGGACGTGTCGTACTCTATAACTTTCACATAAGTTAAAAGGTATAAACAATAAAATCTCCTGGTCGTGACTTCGGTCGATAGCCTATCGCAGCACAATAACCAACCCAACAATCAAACAAGAACATGGATTGGATCATGTACCATGATAGTCCATGTTCCTCAGTCATTCACAGAAGTAGCAATTCACAATCAGAATAAGTCTTCCGTTCATAACTTCGGTCCACAGCCTATCATAGTACGATAACCAACCCAACAATCAAACAAGAATATGGGTTGGATCACGTACCATGACAGTCCGCTTCCCTCAGTTATTCGCGGAAGGTAATAGGATACAAGCGAGTCATTTTCACGGCCAATCAAGTCTACGAGTTTCTAGTGGAACGAGGTTATCCTCGCGTCATGTTATTAGGAAATCCTCAGATCGTATCTTTCCAGCAAGGCTAGCCAACCCAGGGGTTCGCGTAGACTGGTATGATTGAGCACAGGTCCCTCGTAAGGCCACCTTACTAAAACATATAATATATAGCAGGAATTAATCGGATACAGTCATCCACTCGTTGCAGATGACACAGTATCCGTGGAGACCAGCCGGCGCGTCAAGACAATATCTCAAGGCGGCTGGTGTAACACGATCTCGGGATTCTGCCCTCCCCATGCATCTAGTATATTTAGTTGCCTAGTTTAACCCTAGGTGAAATCTTGGACTCACATGCTGTGGCCTGTATGATTATCCTCCTAAAGTCGTACTTTAGTATGAGTACCCCAAAGAGGATCCATGTCAATCAGTATGTCAACATGTTCTACCCTCCTTAGTGTAATGCATCATTGCAAATACGCCATGTGGAGTTACGAGTCCTTTGTCGAGCATAAACAAGAACTGGGATATTCAGGAACATGTATCAGGTTGGAACACTTTGTTCTCCGGGGTCACATTAGTGCTCATATCATGCTCGGGACAAAAGGCGTAAGGATATAAAATGGGCATATAATATCTAATAAAATATCAAAAGCGTACGCACAAAAGTACGCACGCTCAAGGGGTAAAAGTCACGCGGGCTCACTCAAGGAAACTTACGTGAAAAGTCACGCAGGCTTACTCAAGGCAGCGTGCGTGAAAAGTCACGCAGGCTCAAGGAGAGAACTGCGTGAAAAGTCACGTAAGCCCAAGGAGAGAGCTGCGTGAAAAGTCACGCAAGCCCAAGGAGAGAGCTGCGTGAAAAGTCACGCAAGCCCAAGGAGAGAGCTGCGTAAAAAGTCACGCAAGCCCAAGGAGAGAGCTGCGTGAAAAGTCACTTAAGCTCAAGGAGAGAGCTGCGTGAAAAGTCACGCAAGCTCAAGGAGAGAGCTGCGTGTAAAGTCACGCAAGCTCAAGGAGAGACACGCTTCCAACA
Organism: Iris pallida; assembly: GCA_029216955.1. NCBI lineage: Eukaryota > Viridiplantae > Streptophyta > Magnoliopsida > Asparagales > Iridaceae > Iris > Iris pallida. The sequence goes on along the minus strand of JANAVB010040419.1, from coordinate 18,054,138 downwards.
GGAAGCGTGCTCAAACAGAGCACACTGTTCACTGTCTTCTCCAAACAGCAAGAACACCATGACTGAACCCAAACTTCAAGCATCATAACTTGGCCATCCGAACTCTAAATCCAGATTTCCAAAGTTCCAACTTGGGTGAAACTGAATGCTCTTCCACATGGAAGCATCAAAAACCCATAAAATCCAACTAAAGTAGATCAAACCATGCAAAATCCGAAAATGATTAAAACCTAGATCTACAAAAATCAAGGCTTCATCAAAATAGAAAATTTCAAGTTCTAAACTAGTATAGATTGAAGAGAAGAACATGTTTTGGCAAATAGTTTTGTAAAAAATCATTGACAAAATTATGGATCCATCTCTTGAGCAAGTTGGTACTTGCCTTGGTTGGTGGAGGAAATAAATGAGAGAAAGTAAATGAGAGGAGAGAGAAGGAGATGGGTTATATATATAAAGATCTTGGACCCATGGGTTCATGATGAACCATTGGTGAACCAAGAATGGGTTACCCAAATGAGCCAAAACTGTAGGCCCGAATGCAGAAAGTAAATTAGAAAATAATATTTTGTCAAATATTTTTGGGAAATACATGAAGAAATACAGCATAATAAATATAGTATAAATACAAGATAAATATAATTTATCGGTTTACGTATTAAAATACGTATTCCAGGATCGGGGAGTGACATCTCTACCCTTCTTAGAAAAATTCCGTCCTCGGAATTCCAGCCAAGACAGGATAGTGAAATCAGGGCAAACAAGGCACAATCATATATAAGTTAACTATCATAGCAGTTATTATCATACATCACAAAGTGCAAAACAAGGAGGTGCAGATAAGCATAGAATCGTGTCAATAAGGTGCAAAAATATACCTTATCAGTCAAACAAATGCGGATACCGAGATCTGATCTCGTCCTCGCGCTCCCAGGTTGACTCTCCCGGAGAGTGATGGTTCCAAGAAACACGGACAAGGCTTATCGTCCGATTCTTGAGTACCTTCTCTCGCCGGTCTAAAATAGATACGGGTTGTTCCTCGTAAGTTAGGTTGGTACCAACGACTAACTCAGAATGATCGAGGACATGACTCGGATCCGGGACATACCCACGTAATTGGGACACATGAAACACATCATGTATGCCAGTTAACGAAGGCGGAAGGGAAAGTCGATAAGCCATATCGCCTACCCGAGCAAGAATCTTAAATGGACCAATGTATCTTGGACTAAGCTTTCCTCGGGTTCCAAATCTGATGATACCCCGAGTACGCAAAATCCACAGAAATACTTGGTCGCCAACTCTGAACTCTAGGGGCCTACGATGCTGATCTGCCCAATGACGATGTCGGTCCTGCGCAACTCGAAGGCGCTCTCTGACCAACTTAACTATCTCTACAGTCTGCGTGATCATCTCTGGCCCCAACAGCTTCCGTTCTCCGACGTCGTCCCATGCCAAAGGGGACCTCTACTTTCTTTCGTACAATGCTTCGAACGGGGCCATCTGAATGCTAGCCTGATAGCTGTTGTTATAGGAGAACTCCACTAGATGAAGGTGATCCTCCCAAGATCCGCTAAAGTCCAAGGTACACGCCCGTAGCATATCTTCTAACGTCTGGATGGTTCTTTCTGATTCCCCGTCAGTTTGTGGATGATAAGCAGTACTGAATCTTAACTTGGTTCCCAAACTTTGGTGTAAGCTCCGCCAAAAATGGGAAGTAAACTGCGTATCCCGATCTGATACTATACTAACTGGAACACCGTACTGCCTTACTATCTGCTTCATGTACATTTCTGCTAACTGCTCAGTAGTCTGTCCAACTCGGAAGGGAAGGAAATGAGCGACCTTCGTGAGTCGATCTACTATTACCCAGACTGCATTCTTGCCAGCCGGGGATCTAGGTAAACCGGTCACAAAGTCCATCGTGATGTTCTTCCATTTTCATTTTGGGATAGGAAGCGGCTGTAGCAACCCTGCTGGTCTCTGTTGCTCGGCCTTTACCTGCTGACATACCAGACACTTGGATACAAATCTCGCTATCTCTCTTTTCATGCCATTCCACCAAAAGTACTGCCTGATATCTCGATACATCTTCGTTCCTCCTGGATAAATGGAGTAAATAGAACTATGAGCTTCGGACAAAACTTTTTGTCGAAGGTCTCCACTCGGTACACAGAGTCTGTTTCCAAACCTGAGCGTACCATCTTTATGAATCACTAACTCCTTCCTACGGCCTGATTCACACTCCGACCGCAACTTTTGAATCTGTGGGTCTCCTGCTTGTGCTGCCCTTATCCTCTCTACTAAGGTTGACTGAATCTGTATACTGGTCATTCTTCCTATATCACTTGGCAAAACTACTTCGATTCCCATACTCTGAAGGTCTTCTAAAATATGCTTCTGCGAGGTCAAGATAAAGGCACTGTCTCTCCTACTCAGTGCATCTGCAACTATATTCGCCTTGCCTGGATGATACTGAAGATCTAAATCAAAATCCTTCAGCAGTTCTAACCATCTTCTTTGCCTCATGTTCAAATCTCGCTGCGTGAATACGTATTTCAAACTCTTATGATCAGTATAGATCTCTACCCGATCTCCGTATAAATAATGCCTCCACAACTTGAGTGAAAACACAACAGCTGCTAACTCTAAATCGTGAGTCGAGTAATTCTTCTCATGGTCTCGAAGCTGTCGAGACGCATATGCTATCACCTTTCCGTGCTGCATCAATACACATCCAAGACCCTTCCCAGATGCGTCACAATATACTGTAAAGCCTCCCGCTCCTACTGGAAGCGTCAAGATCGGGGCTGAGATCAACCTCTTCTTCAATTCTTCAAATGATGCCTGACAGCTAGCTGACCAAACAAACTCTACGTCCTTGTGCGTCAAACGCATTAAGGGCGCAGAGATCTTGGCAAAGTCTGCCACGAACCTTCTGTAGTAACCAGCTAATCCTAAGAAACTTCGTACTTCTGCAACCGTTCTCGGGACTGGCCAATGCTCTACGGCCTCAATCTTCTTCGGATCCACTGACACTCCTGCCCCAGAAATTACATGCCCCAGGAACGAAATATGATCTAACCAGAATTCACACTTGTCAAGCTTCGCATAAAATTGATGCTCCCTCAATGTCTGTAAGACAGTCCTAAGATGTTTCTCATGCTCCTCTTCACTGCTGGAATAGACAAGTATGTCATCTATGAACACTACCACAAATTTATCCAAATACGGCAGAAAGATGCGGTTCATTAAATCCATGAATACTGCGGGGGCGTTGGTTAGTCCAAAGGGCATTACTAAAAACTCATAATGCCCATATCTAGATCTGAATGCTGTCTTCGGTATGTCTTGCTCTCGGACTCTTACTTGATAGTATCTCGACCGAAGATCGATCTTGGAAAAGACACTGGCCTTGCTCAACTGGTCAAACAGGTCATCAATCCTTGGTAGCGGGTACTTATTCTTCACTGTTACTGCATTCAGCTTGCGGTAGTCGATGTACATCCTCGTCGACCCATCCTTCTTGGGAACTAGAATCACTGGCACGGCCCAGGGCGATTTACTGTCTCGGATGAATCCCTTAGACTTCAACTCTTCTTCATGTTGATACAACTTATCCTGTTCTGACGGCGATATTCTGTAAACTCTGTCTGCAATAGGCCTCGTTCCAGGGTTCAACTCAATGCTAAATTCTATCTCTCTAACTGGGGGTATCCCTGAGAGCTCATCAGGGAAGACGTCGAGAAAATCTTTGACTACTCTCGGAATCTGTCCTGGCTCTGACACTACTGCTGAGATGACACCTCCGGCCTGATTCTTCAAGGTTCGAGTAAAGATGAACTGCTCCATCCCAGGAACGCTGAATATGACCCTACCTCCTCTACAATCAATTGTCGTATGACTGTCTCTCAGCCAGTCCATGCCAAGAACAACATCAAAATTCCCTATAGGGAATTCAATCAATGATACGGGCAATAAATGCCCACACACCTCTACCGGACATGAAAAGCGTACCCTACTAACTTCTACGAGCCCATTGCCGGTGAGTATATCCATCCTCTTCGGCAATGCCTCAAACTCTAATCCAATCCGTGTAGCATATTGTGCAGAGATGAATAAATGAGTAGCACCTGAATCAAATAATGCAACAGCGGGAAATGAGGTGACGAGAATTTTACCTGCCACCACGTCACTAGACGCTAGAGCCTCTCCCAAGGTCAATGTGAGAGCCTGGCCCCGCTGAGCCCCTTGTTGCGGCCTTCCCCGACCATGCTGTTGCTGCCTCTGAGGGCCTTCGGCTTCCTGTGCCTGGCGGAATATCTGAGCCTGTGTTGGTAGACGCTGGGCTAGGGGCCTTACTACTAATACTGGCCCTCCACTCGGGGTTGCCACTGGAGCTGGCAATGCTGGAAACTGCTGAGCTGGCCCTCCTGGCCTCTGCATCACAGGACAAGTGGAGATACGGTGGTCTGAACTACCACACCTCAAGCATAAGCCATTCGCTGATCGGCACACCTCCCTCGTGTGCCCTGCCTTCCTACAGAATGTACAGCCCTGGGGTGCTTCCTGACGCTGTTGCTGGTTTTTCGGCTGCTGATGCCGAACTGGCGCTGTATTAGTTGACACGGCCGTCCTTTGCGGCGCTCCTGCATCATGAATACGTACACCGAGTGCTGGTGCCGATGTTCGCTGCATTGCTCCTCCTCCAACCTGGGAATGAGATCTCTTCTGACCTCCTATCCTCGATGCCAACCTCTGCTGGGTAAGCTCGTGCCTCCGAGCGGCCGTCAAAACAGTGTCAAACGTCTGGTAGTCGTGTCCCTCCACAAGCTGCAGTAGTTCCAAATGAAGTCCCTACTGGAACCTCATAGCTTTCTCTGGCTCCGTTGCCACCATTGCTGGTGCGAAATGGCACAATCTGCAGAACTCTGCTGCATACCCATCTACGGTCTTGCCTGCTTGCTTGAGACTGATGAACTTCTGTTGGAGCTCATATCGAGCTACTACGCCAAAATACTTGGCCTTGAATCTGTCACTGAAGGTGGTCCAACGAACAGGGCGTCTTGTACCAACTTCTTCTGATGCCCACCAGTCGCGGACAAGATCCTGAAGTACCAGTTTGACCTGATCAACCTTCTCATCATCTGGAACCTTGGCTGCCACAAGAATGTCTTCGATGTCTTGAATCCATGCATCCGTAGTGATGGCATCCTCCATGCCATCAAAATACCTCGGGTTCAAGCGACGGAACCTTCCTGATGCTCCTGAGTCAACCCCGGCACTCCTCTCAAGAGCTAACTGAATCCCTTGGTTCAGCAACACGTTCTGCTCCTGCTGCCGAGTCTGTTGCTGTTGGTTAGTGACAAGAAACCCCCAGATGATCTCCAGGAGTGCTACGGCGTCTGGTACTACCGTCGCTGCTGGTGCTGCAGGAGTTTCAAAAACCTGCGGCTGCACTGCCTCTGGTTCCATTTCTGCTCGTGCCTGCACTGGAGAAGGTTCTCTTCCCTGTTGCTGTCCAGTCGAGCCATGCTCTTGCTGCTCTTCCTCATGGGCCTCACCCGCTACTGAGAATGAAGCACCCCTATAGAGAAGAATATAAGATTATCAAGTCCGGACGAGGAAGATTTCGAGGATGCAAGTCAGGTTAGAGATCAAGGCAAGGACAGAGAGTTCAAAATAGAATTTCAAGGGGAACAAGTTTTGATTGAGACTCCTAATAATTCATAATACCCCACAAGTCTAAAAATCAGACCTGCATGGGCCACAACTAAAACCTTGTCACGCCCCAGTACCGAAATACGGGGACGGACTAGGCCAGCTACTCCATATGAGGTACGTAACGTCATACGACGATCGTGGCTGTCGAGAGACGAGGGGGTACATGCTACAATCAAGTCTCCTATGGTCCCACAGAGTTCTATGTCTCAATCAATCAAATCACATCAGCAAATAAATGAACATTAAAGATAAAGCAGTAAGACGTCCCCGACGCTTCATCAAAATGGTCATGAGAGACTAGCTTTATAATTTAGCTATCTCGGAGAGTCAGAAGTACAAAATTATACACAACTGTAGTCTGTTTAATTACAATGATGTACTGACACAAAATATCAAGTATTCCGGCTAACAGGTGCCGGTGGCTAAATGTCGCACAAAGTATAAGCAGGAGTGGTGGAGAAGAAACCCACTCGATTCCCCGAACCGCCATGCTCCTAGTATGCACCATGGATGTCAGGGAGGAAGATTGTGTCCTAGGCTCTACTACGGGATCTGGCCAAACAAAACCAGCGGGGTCAGCCCCGAATAGCAAGTACCGCCAAAGGGGCACAAGAGTTAAGATTAAAAACCCAGTTAAATAGATTGATTGATAATAGTAATACTTATGCTATTATTATAGAGTGGCGCAACATCTTCGAACCCATATTGCACCCTTACAACCAAACAAGGACAAAAGGTGCCGCATGGAGTCGGGACGTGTCGTTCTCTATAACTTTCACATAAGTTAAAAGGTATAAACAATAAAATCTCCTGGTCGTGACTTCGGTCGATAGCCTATCGCAGCACAATAACCAACCCAACAATCAAACAAGAACATGGGTTGGATCATGTACCATGATAGTCCATGTTCCTCAGTCATTCACAGAAGTAGCAATTCACAATCAGAATAAGTCTTCCGTTCATAACTTCGGTCCACAGCCTATCATAGTACGATAACCAACCCAACAATCAAACAAGAACATGGGTTGGATCACGTACCATGACAGTCTGCTTCCCTCAGTTATTCACTGAAGGTAATAGGATACAAGCGAGTCGTTTTCACGGCCAATCAAGTCTACGAGTTTCTAGTGGGACGAGGTTATCCTCGCGTCATGTTATTAGGAAATCCTCAGATCGTATCTTTCCAGCAAGGCTAGCCAACCCAGGGGTTCGCGTAGACAGGTATGATTGAGCACAGGTCCCTCATAAGGCCACCTTGCTAAAACATATAATATATAGCAGGAATTAATCGGATACAGTCATCCACTCGTTGCAGATGACACAGTATCCGTGGAGACCAGCCGGCGCGTCAAGACAATATCTCAAGGAGGCTGGTGTAACACGATCTCGAGATTCTGCCCTCCCCATGCATCTAGTATATTTAGTTGCCTAGTTTAACCCTAGGTGAAATCTTGGACTCACATGCTGTGGCCTGCATGATTATCCTCCTAAAGTCGTACTTTAGTACGAGTACCCCAAAGAGGATCCATGTCAATCAGTATGTCAACATGTTCTACCCTCCTTAGTGTAATGCATCATTGCAAATACGCTACGTGGAGTTACGAGTCCTTTGTCGAGCATGAACAAGAACTGGGGCATTCAGGTACATGTATCAGGTTGGAACACTTTGTTCTCCGGGGTCACATTAGTGCTCATATCATGCTCGGGACAAAAGGCGTAAGGATATAAAATGGGCATATAATATCTAATAAAATATCAAAAGCGTACGCACAAAAGCACGTACGCTCAAGGGGTAAAAGTCATGCGGGCTCACTCAAGGCAACTTACGTGAAAAGTCACGCAGGCTTACTCAAGGCAGCGTGCGTGAAAAGTCATGCAGGCTCAAGGAGAGAACTGCGTGAAAAGTCACGTAAGCCCAAGGAGAGAGCTGCGTGAAAAGTCATGCAAGCCCAAGGAGAGAGCTGCATGAAAAGTCATACTAGCCCAAGGAGAGAGCTGCGTGAAAAGTCACGCAAGCCCAATGAGTGAGCTGCGTGAAAAGTCACGCAAGCTCAAGGAGAGAGCTGCGTGAAAAGTCATGCAAGCTCAAGGAGAGAGCTGCGTGAAAAGTCACGCAAGCTCAAGGAGAGACACGCTTCCAACAGGAAGCGTGCTCAAACGGAGCACACTGTTCACTGTCTTCTCCAAACAGCAAGAACACCATGACTGAATCCAAACTTCAAGCATCATAACTTGGCCATCCGAACTCTAAATCCAGATTTCCAAAGTTCCAACTTGGGTGAAACTGAATGCTCTTTCACATGGAAGCATCAAAAACCCATAAAATCCAACTAAAGTAGATCAAACCATACAAAATCCAAAAATGATTAAAACCTAGATCTACAAAAATCAAGGCTTCAAAATGGAAAATTTCAAGTTCTAAACTAGTATAGATTGAAGAGAAGAACATATTTTGGCAAATAGTTTTGTAAGAAATCATTGACAAAATTATGGATCCATCTCTTGAGCATGTTGGTACTTGCCTTGGTTGGTGGAGGAAATAAATGAGAGGAATTAAATGAGAGGAGAGAGAAGGAGATGGGTTATATATATAAAGATCTTGGACCCATGGGTTCATGATGAACCATTGGTGAACCAAGAATGGGTTACCCAAATGAGCCAAAACTGTAGGCCCGAATGCAGAAAGTAAATTAGGAAATAATATTGTCAAATATTTTTGGGAAATGCATGAAGAAATACAGCATAATAAATATAGTATAAATACAAGGTAAATACAATTTATCGGTTTACGTATTAAAATACGTATTCCAGGATCGGGGAGTGACAAAATAATCCACAACCAATACTGAAACAACATAAATAAACACTAAAAAAATACTTTAATCTCGTAAAACAGTCCTAACTTGGACTACTGCGGATCTAGAGGAGGGGCACAGCTGCGCCTCAAGGATAGGAACATCTCGTACTCCTCCCGAGAACTCGTCACCGATGAAGAAGGTAGTAACGTCGGTGGAGTCGGAGGTAGTGACGCCGGCGTAGTCGACGACGATGAAGTCGCACCCGGAGGACAATAACGCTCCAACGCTGCTAGTCACTGGTGGTAGGAATCCATGGTAGATAACAGCCTCGTATGCTATCAACCATCGAATCCTGCATCAACGTGAGCTTCTCGCCCATGGACAGCTATGATGCATGCAGATCCGTCACGCTATGCTCTGTCGACGTTCTAAGATTGCTGACGCCCCGTTCTGTCCTCTCAGTCACATCTCTGAGCTCCATAATACTGCGGTCGAGCGTATCCAATCGTGCTATCAGCACAACATCGTCCGTTTGGTGCTGCTCCTGGAAATGTTGTAGCAGCTCGTCACGGACAGACTCCACCATCTGCTGGACTCGGGCAGACTCCTGGAAGGGCTGTGGGCCATGCATACTAGCATATGAGGCACTAGAGGACTGTGTCACAACTAGGGTGCCATAGGATCCCGTACCGTAGTACGTACCCCTGTGGAGACCACTAGTGGCGGTCACCCACAGCTCGTCCTCCGACGGAGCTGGAGCGGGCTGCGAAAAAGTACCAGCCTCTTCCACAGTAGGTGCACTAGCAGCCGTCCGCTCTTTAAACCATTGAAACTCGGCCTAGAAAGCATAGATACTCTATAACTTCTAATGTCTAATGTACTTATTATTACTAACTACATGAATATCTATTTGTATTCATATTTACTAAGTTATATCAAAACTAACACGAAGTATTAAAATTAATAAAAAGAATTGTAATACTTACATAGGCCAGCTCCGCCCTCTCGTCAATAAGCTTTCCGCCCTTCCGATGTGTGGCTAGGAAGATAGTCACCATATTGGCGTCATCACCCCTCCTTACCTGTAATTAAATATATCACCTTTTACTAATTTATCGGACTTGCATCATCGTATCAGCAGGAGGAATGCTAGACGATGGAGCAGTCTCAGGCCTAGAACTACTCGTCCCAGGAGATATGTCACGTAGCGTCGGGACAGGCGGAGGTACTTTCCGATACACAGGAGTACTGGGCGACGAGGATCCAGAGCCGGTACCAGTATGAGGTACCGAAGGAGTACCCTATCCTCTGCCAGTACCAGTACCCCGAGCCCCATGTCAGGATATGCGAAATGATCCACGATGACCTATCATACCTGATAACAACATATGATGAGATACAACAAATAATAGTACATTAGAAATATGAAAGTACAACAAAGACAAGATAATAACCAAGACAACATCTAAAAAATGAAAGTACATTCTAAAAGATCTAAGTCCAGATAGTATATTCTAGAAGAAACATCTAAGTCCAGATAGTATATTCTACAAGAAATATCTAAGTTCAGATAGTACATTCTACAAGAAACATCTAAGTCCAGATAGTACATTTTAAAAGAAACATCTAAAAAATGAAAGTACATCTCTCTCAATCATCTTCAGAATATTCATCTTGTTCATCTTCTTCGACCTCATCTTCCTCTTCCTTTTCCTCTTCCTCCTCATCCTCATCTTCAGTTTCATCTTCGCCTTTGTCGGCTTCGCCTTCCTCTTCGGATAATTCTATATCTTCTATATTAGTCATGTAATACGTAACTTCTATGGAGTCCACATCAACAATATTGGTTACAAGAGGTTGCTCGTCCTCCTGATAAGCTTTTTCGTCAACATCAAAAGTATCTCTAGCTTTAGTCTTGCATACTGTCCACCATTCAGACTTCGTTGCTCCCCGTCTCGGATAGCCTGAATTGATAGGACAAATGGTTCGTATCCTTGATATCTACGCTTATAGTTTATATCCACAAGACCATGCTTGTCAATTTTCCAACCTTGGTTTTCAATCAGATCGATCCATTCACACTTGAACAACACGATCTTTGCTGGTTTTCTGCCATAATTATATGTCAACTCTACAATCTCTCGCAAGATGCCAAAGAAATCATTTCTGGATCGACGTCTTTGTAGTTCGAAGATTTGATACACAAATAACTATTTTTCGTGGAATCAAGATCCAGGAAGCTGTCTTTGATCGGAGCATTTGTCGACTTGAACCTAAAGCCATTGACATAGTAACTTGGCCATATTTTAGTAAAAGTAATTGTTCCCTTGGCAAGAGTTCTAATTAATTCAATCTCTGGTGAAATTAGACGATCGATCTGAATACCAAAGAAGAGAGATTAAGTTATTTATTGCGCAGTTGTATTAGAAGAGGCCAGTAATTACCGAGTTGCTTACATATTCGCTTAACCAAGAAGGAAAATGACGTCTCATTTCTTGTTCTAATGCTTCGTCTGTTAGGTAGGGTCTAACTGACCTCAACTCATCATTATATGTGCTGAAAAACAATGAAGCAACCGTCGATTAGTATAATAATATTAGCTTATACTATTACATTGAGATGACGTAAACTCATCAGTAATTACTTACCCCTCTAGCTTCTCCACTTCATCCTCGTCGCAATTTAGTAATATATACAACTGAGCAGCCCTTAGCTTTTCGTCATTCAAATATCTTTTCTTTATTTTCCCCGAAGGCTTTCCGGACGCATTGAATACTTTCAGTATTCCATTATTAGATTCTTGATATCCGTCATCGTTTCTCGGAGCCCTCATTCTATTCGTAGCAACATGAGGTTTGAAATATGTCAATCAGAAGTTTGTAATCTCCTCGAGAATATAGGCTTCACAAATAGAACCCTCGACCCGAGCCTTGTTTTTCACCTTCCTATTTAGGTGGTTCAAATGCAGCTCAAACAGATACATCCACCGATAACCGACATGCCTACCAACACGTGCCTCGTAGGAAAGATGAATTGGAAAATTCTCCATGGAGTCGAAGAATTCAGAAGGAAATACCTTCTCGAGCTTGCACAGTGTTACTGCAATATCGTTCTCCTACTTTTCTAGACGATCGACGAGCAACTTAGTAGAACAAAGATCTTTGAAGAATATGCTAAGGTCGGTCAATGGATCCCAAACAACCTAGGGTAAGAATTCCTGAAATGCTATCTGTAGAAGCATGGAAAAGAATAATAACTATTATGCAGCCCAGAATCAACATGAAACTCCATGCGGCTCAAAACTTGGGGAGTTTCATGCGGCTTAAAAATCCCTGAGAGCTTCATGCGGCTCAAAGAGCTTCATGTGGCTCAGATAGTTTCATGCGGCTCAAAAAAAGCCACGTGGCCTTATGCGGTTCGAAATAGGCCCATACAGCTGGCCATAATTACTCCGTACAGTTGGCCATTAATGCTCTGACACAAAGTGACAGTCTGACATGATGGCCCTGACATAAAGAAGAGACGCGATATGCTCATAAAAAGAAGAGAGAATCTTCATGATATCGGACACAGTTCACAAAGTCCAAAGAAAGTTATCTATATGGATCGCCTGTGTGGCCTTTATGCGGCTCAGACATGAGGCTACCCTCATGCGGCTCGGTTATGAGGCCACCCTCATGTGGATCGGTTATGAGGCCAGCCTCATGCGGTTCGGTTATGAGGCCACCCTCATGCGGCTCAGTTATGAGGCCACCCTCATGCGGCTCGGTTATGGGGACAGTCCTTCATGCGGCTCACAACATAGTGGCAGTTGGGACACGTGGCAGAAGTTGACTAAGTCTTAACAATTCAAATTTAGTTCAACCAACATAACAGTCCAGATTTATTGCAACAAACAGATAAAGATTAATCTTAACCAATCTCCAACCGCCCACTTCTTAAGGCGCAGTTACAAGGATCTGGCCACGTGGCTGTATACCCTACTCATCACAAATTCCTATAAATAGCATGGGATTATTCCTTTGCAGACACACAGAGACACACAGAGCAAAAATCACACAGAGAGAGAGCATTTCTTCGTCGGAACCGAGGTTGGGTTTGATCATCCAAGGAGTAAGGCAGAGTTGATAACACTTTCCCGATCCTCTACCGTCACCCCCAGAATCCAAATTAAACAATTGTAGTTAGATTGCTTTTCCTAGGTTTTGTTCCTAGGCTTTCTTTTGTACAAGCAATTTTGTAATTGTGAATTAAAGTTCAGTCCTCCCATAAAACTGTTCTGTTCTTTGACAATCAATGGCAAACAAGCTTGGGTCCCGCCGTCAATGCAGACTCATATACAACTGCACCAACCCCGGGTGACAATCCACCCGGAATGTCAGTTCCCATGGCTGCAGAAGAGGCCAGAGAAGCGAGAAGAGAGGTCCAGGAGCTCCGGGCAATGTTTTACGCCCGAGAAACCTCTCAGGACCTCAGGATACGACAACCGTATCCTGCTGCATGGAGAGATGTCCCCTTCCCTCCTCGATATAAACTATTCAACATCAACCCTTATAACGGGAAGACATCTGCAAGCCGATACGTGACCTACTTTGAGGTCACAACAGATCATGTGCCGCATGACGACGCCATCCTTACACGATTGTTTGTTAGGGCATTGGAGGGAGTCGCATTCGACTGGTACCGTAACATGTCGGACAACTGTATCCACTCCTTCGCCGGCTTCAAGAATATATTCTTGGAGAGGTTCTATGAGGTGGAACAAGATGTGACCATGTCAACCCTCATGGACGTTGTTCAAGGAGAGAAGGAGCTGACGAGGAACTACATTGAGCGGTTTCTCCAAACCGCGATAAAGTTGCCCTTCGGTAACCCGGACTCTTCCTTAATTGAAATTTGCCAAAAGAGGTTGCTCCATAAAATTAGCCTCTGGATGGACGAAAGTCAATTTAAGGATTGGAAGACTTTCATCATCAGCGCCACTAGCGTCGAAACTATGTTGAAGAAAGCTCGCCTACTGGGATTGCACATCTCGGATGGGGACGATAAGGGCAAACACCTAATGCCAACAACAACAACGGCGGTAATTCCTCCAACAACCGAGACAACAAGGGCAAACAGGCTATGGTGGCCGATACAGCCCAGAAGCTCGAACCGAAGTAGGCAGAAAAGTAATGGCCGCAGATGACTTACTCCTTCGAGGATAGTCATGTCAAGCCCATCTTTGACATGCTCTTACAAGGAGACAGAATTCAGCTCCCTTCGCCAAGGCGTGAACCTCGACCTGTAGAGATGGATAGCCCCAAGTACTGTCACTACCATCACTACGTCGACCATGCTACACAAGACTGCTTCCATTTGAAGTGGTACATCTAGAACCTCATCGACTCCAAGGCCCTGGCCATTGATTTCGAGGAGGTGACGGTCGCTGCCAACATGGTGTTAGTCCAATTCGACAGCTTCCCGTCGACGAGGACATAAGACGGTGTAATACCCGTCCCTCGAGCAAAATGGAGGTCGCTAATCTTCCACCTCCCTGAGACCAGGCTACTGGGCTGGTACCCCTCACCATATCACGAGGAGAGGTCATATGGGTCCACCCGGACTTAGTATCTGAAGTAACCCAACCAGCATCACCCTCTACAGGCAAGAAGAAGGACGGGAAAGTCAAGTCCTGTCGCACAATCTCAGCCAACGTCGAAAAAGCGACAGTTGTCGTTACCCGGTCTGGTGCGCAAACTCAACCCATGCCGGGTAACTAGGCTGAAGAACGTCAGCCGGCCACTGCTGATGCCCCAGGACCTTCTCAGCCTCCGCCGGCCGATAAGCCCAAGCCAAAGGAGACCCGCTTTAACAAGCCGCTCCGGAAAGACACGCCTCAAGGGTTGGAGAAGCCCTACAATTTTGACATTTTGGCACAATTGGCCAACACACCAGCCAAATTGTCATTATATAAGCTCCTGAGACTCTCCAAAGATGTTCGTGTCACACTGAGCGAAGCACTCCAGAATGCTGATGCATATCTGCCTCAAGTCAAGCTTACAGGAGAGAGCTCGCCAGCAGATCTCCAGGACAGCGCTTGTACAGGTGTATTGCCCAACATTGTGTTCACTCCACAGGACATGCTTATCAAGACCAACCTGCACGATTGCCCTCTGTATTATACTGGATACGTCGGTGACATCAAGGTGGATCGGATGCACATTAATCCCGGTTCTTCTATAAGCATTATTCCGAAGAGCTTCCTTCACCTCCTGCGCACCCCTATGCATCGGCTGACTCCTACCAGCACCGCCATCAGCGGTTTCAATTCAGGAAGAAGCTATCCCATCGGGAAGATTTGCCTGAAGTGCCAAATTGGCGACCTTCAGTCGAAAGTAACTTTCTATTTTATCTATGCAGACACCTCCTACAATATTCTTCTGGGGCGTCCGTGGATACAAGATTATATGATCGTGCCCTCCATATTGCACCAGTGCTTCAAGTACGTCGACAAGCACAGCTTTGTAAAGACAGAATTTTTCGACATCGATTCGTTCAAAGGGGTCGAATCCTACTATTTAGATTCCTGCTTGTACAAGAAATCAAAGGGGCATCTGATCAAGAAGGGTGGTCAAGAGCAGACGGAGGCCATTGCAGGGCCCGAAGAACCCTTGAGAATCCATCTCCAATCCCGTAAACCAGGCAGGACACCTCTTACAGCCACTCTGCATAGAGATGCAACTAGTCTCCCGGTGCTCACGGCATAAAAGGAGCAGATGATAATCCGACTGCCAAGGTCTGGCCAAGGGCCGAGACCCACTACGGAGCCGCTGACAATCATGCTGCCTAGAGCCGGTCAACAACAAACAGAAGAGTCCAATCCTTCTGTTAATCCAATGACGATTCGTCTTCCCATGACAAGTCGATAGCCGAGTGCTAAGTCGTGGACTGCTAGTGAGCCAACAACTCCCCGTCCAGCACCAAGCACTAAGTCGGGGGTCGCTAGTGCGCCAACGACTCCACGTTCAGCACCACCAGTAGAGCCCCTGATGATCAAGCTGCCCAGATCATCCTCCTAGTCTTCATTAATACGGGGGGTGGCCGAAGAGAAGTTAGACCTAGCCAAGTATGTGGCTGCCCACACAGATGTTCCTTCTGCTGACGATGTAATTCCACCCGAAAAGATGCCTTACTTCATCAATAAAGGGCTATCTTTGAACTACCGCGAGCTTAACAAGCTTTGTATAATGTATGCTATGGAACACGGTATAGGCACCAACTTACACACACAAGTGACAAATATCTATACCGCGAACCAACTTACTCCCGTGGAAGGCACTTGCTTCATAGTCGAGGGAGAGGATCATCCCATCATCTTCGACCGAAAGAATGATCCACAGCCCTTCAGGATAGAAGAAGTTGATCTCGAACCCGACACCAGGAGACTACCCCTTTATCTGTATAGCTCCCGATCCAAGTACCTCATGCAAAAACAAGGGTATGATATGGAGACTACGCCAGGCTTGAACTATGACATTGGCCGACGATTACCTTTGTAGTTGCCAGTCCCGGCTGGAAAACTACGGGATTACTACAATAAGACCAGACGTGGTCTAGGCTATGTTACACCCATAATAACTCCTGAAAGCTCAGATGAGGAATGTGACTGGCATTCACATTCAACCGGATGACCCACTTCCGATTCGGATGTCAGCATCGGGGACATATTCAGGCAAGTTTGGTCTGTCAATATGGCATTTGCTGACGCCTATGAAGAAGACGAAGATGTACCCGAGCTTCTCGAATTAGAGCCTTGGGTTCAACAGCTAGATGCGCAGTGGGAGAAGCGTTTCGAACAAAGAGATCCTCCTACCGAAGATGAGGTCATGCAAGTTGACCTCGACGATGAATCCTCTCCAAAGCCAATCTTCGTTAGTAAAAGCCTGACAGACGAAGAGCGGGAGTCGCTTTTACAACAAGTCAGAGAGTACATTGACGTGTTCGCCTGGAGCTATGAGGACATGCCAGGGCTAAACCGCTAGGTTGCTCTCCATAAACTCAACATTCATCCGGACGTAAAGCCTGTCAAGCAGCAGCAACGACGGTTCCGTCCAGATATCATAAATTCTATCGAAGCTGATGTCAACAAACTGATATCTAGCAGATTTATCCAGGAGGAACAATATCCAGACTGGGTCGCCAATATAGTACCCGTCCTCAAGAAAAATAGGAAGATCCGAATTTGCATCGACTTCCAAAATCTGAACGAAGCATGCCCTAAGGATGAGTTCCCTCTTTCTATTACGGACATAATGATTGACAACACATGTGGCTTTGAGCGCATGTCATTCATGGATGGCTTCTCAGGATACAACCAAATCAAGATGTTTCCTGACGATGAAAAGCATACATCATTCCGAACGCCGATTGGTGTGTACTGCTGCACAGTAATGCCCTTTGGTTTAAAGAATATCGATGCCACATATCAATGGGATATAAGTGTCATCTTCAGAGATCACCTGCGTAAGATAGTGGAATATTATGTCGATGACATCGCTGTCAAAAGCCGCTCTAAGGAAGATTATCTGCACGATCTGAGGACAGTATTCGACCTGATGTAAGCACATAACTTGAAGATGAATCCCACCAAATCCTTCTTGGGCATATCTAGCAGAAAATTCTTGGGTTTTATCATTATCGCCCAGGGAATCCATATAGACCCTGAGAAGACGAAGGCAATCATGGAGATAGGTCCTCCGAGAAATCTTCGAGAACTCAGAGGCCTGCAACGGAGGCTAGCCTATATCAAGAGGTTTATTCCAAACCTCTCCGGGCGATGTCAACCATTCACTCACCTCATGAAGAAAGGCGTCTCCTTCGTATGGGATGAAGAGTGCCAACGTGCCTTCGACAACATTAAAGAATATCTGTCGAATCCCCCTGTCCTGGTGGCCCCGGTTGCTGGAAAATCGTTTCTGCTCTATATGTGAGCGATAAAGCGTTCCCTTGGTGCTCTACTAGCACAGAATAATGATGCAGGGCATGAACAGGCTATCTATTATCTCAGTCGAATGATGATAGGACCTGAGCATAGATACACCTCGTAGAAAAGGAATGTCTCACTTTGGTGTTCGCTATTCAGAAGACGCGACACTATGTTACAGGACAAACCATCCACGTTATATCACGAGTCAACCCTCTTAGGGTCCTCATGACCAAACCAGGTGCACTCAGCTCTCGCCTTGCTACCTGGACAATATTATTGTCTTCCTACCACATGATCTTTGTCCTGCAAAAGGCTGTTAAAGGTCAAGCTCTGGCGGACTTTTTAGCAGCCCATCCAGGATCGGAGTCAACCAAAATATATGAAGAGATCCCAGATGAGGTCGCCAATTCGAATATGGCTTCCCATGATACCGTCTGGCAAATGTTCTTCGACGGTGCTTCAAGAACCGGACCGAAGGGCAATATCGTCGTTGGGATCGGAGTGGTACTGATTTCTCCCTCGGGCTTGGTGATCAACCGAGCATATTCCCTTACAGAACCCTGTTCAAACAACATGGCCGAGTACAACGCCTTGGTCATCGGCCTCCGACTTGCAAAGGAACTGGGGGTAGAATACTTGGAAGCATATAGCGATTCACAGTTAATCGTCAATCAGATCCGGGATTCTTACGAAGTTCGTCATGAAGACATGATCCCCTATCATCAAATAGCAATCGCTATCATTACGTTCCTGAAAGGATTCTTCATAGAACATGTTCCCAGACTCTGAAACATTGAAGCCGACGCCTTAGTAGGACTGGCCGCTTCTCTGGCGGTTCCAAATCAAACTCACCACTTGGTGGACATAATAGCCATGAATTAGTCTGTCCTAAGAACAACGTCCAATTTGTTGAGAGTTATTCTGCCCTGATGGTCGACGAGACAGAGGACTGGAGACTCCCATTCATCGACTTCACAGTCTATGGCATCTTATCGAAAAACCCGAAAGAAGCCATCTCTTTTAAAAGACGTTCTCTCAGATTCTTCTACGATACAGAGATAAAGATGCTGTATCGACGATCTTACGATGGACTACTGCTTCGGTGTTTGTCAAATACAGAAGCCAAAGTAGCGGTATGTGAAGCTCACGACGGCGTTTGTGGGGCCCATCAACCTGGCCCGAAGCTGCAAGATTGCCTTTGTCGGATGGGCTATTACTGGCCCACGATGGTAGCAAATACGATAGACTATGCAAGAAAGTGTAAAGCTTGTCAGGTCCACGCAGATTTCATATATCAACCATCTGAATTCCTACATCCGACGGTGGCATCCTGGCCATTTGAGGCATGGGGGATGGATATCATTGGTCCAATCACCCCACCTTCATCCAGAGGACACCGTTTCATACTGGGAATTACAGATTACTTCTCTAAGTGGGCGGAAGCTGTTCCGCTTGTAGAAGTAAAGACATCAAACGTGAACAGCTTCTTCAAGCATCATGTTATCTTTCGTAAGCCATGCCTTCTATCGATTTCGCAACAAATACCGAATCCAGAACGTTGCTTCAATACCATACAACCCAGCAGCTAATGGTTTGGCAGAATCGTTCAATAAAACTATAATCAAGCTTCTCAAGAAGTTCGTGTCCTCAAACAAATAAGACTGGAATGAAAAGCTTGGGGAATGCTTATAGGCGTACCGTACTACAGTCCGGACGACCACTGGGAACACACCATTCTCTCTGGTGTACAAAAGTGGGGCAGTCCTCCCATTGGAGACTCAAATCCCCTCGCTCCGTATCGCCCTCACTTATCGATTGACGACGGATGATAATTACCGTCGTCGGCTACAAGAGTTGGAGGCCTTAGATGAGAAGCGCCTGTTAGCTCAACAACGAATCGAGCTTTATCAAGCATGCATCTCTGGAGCTTTCAACAAGAAGGTTAAACTCAGAACATTCCAAGTGGGCGATCTTGTTTTGGCAGTTCGGAGGCCGATGGTTATGACTCACAAAACCGTCGGCAAATTCCAGCCAAAGTGGGAAGGCCTATTTATCATCGAGGATGTATTTTCCAATGGTGCTTACCGTCTCGCAAAGCAAAACAGAGACTTGCTCATGATGCCCATCAACAGCAAGTTCCTGAAGAAATATTATGTCTAAATGACAACTTTCGAATCAACCGGATTGTTGAGTTATGTACCCTTAGGTACCGCTGAACTTACACTTTGGTCACTCCAAATGAATCCATATCGCATCTTTTGGGTAGTAAGTCATGTATGATCGTACCCCTGAACTTTCTCCCTAAAAGAGCATTTTCCTCATAATCTGTTACCCGCGCTTTCAGTGCATATAAAGGGTAACAGGCCCACCAAATTCCTGAAACAACCACATCGATGTCACCTCTGAGTTGTTTCTCTTCCATCACAAACAAATCACCCCTTACGTAGAACTTCCACGTCCTTATTACCTCTGAGTTGTTCTATGTACCCTTCATGGAGTCCACTCCTGCCACGTCCTCATTACCTCTAAGTTGGAAGAATCCATTGTAAAGCCCCCATATTTACCACGTTCTCATTACCTCTGAGTAAGTATGTCAGTTTTCTCTCGACTTATTATCCGTACCCAAAACTAGGGTACGCCAAGGATAATAGGCCCACAAATGTCCACAGTTGACCACAAATGTCCATAATTGACCACAAATGTCTGCAGTTGACTATAAATGCCGTACTAGGTTCTCTAGTACACGTGCCTGTTTTCTCACAATCTCATGCCTCTGGAACCACACTCTTCCATGGCATTCTTTTCGCCCAATACCAGGAACTTCCATGTCCACCTTACTACGGAGTCGTTCTAGGTATCTCTAGCAAACTTATTATCCATACCTAAAACCAAGGTATGCCAAGGGTAATAGGTCCACAGAAAGTCCCCTAGTGGGGCAAATATCTTAATACCAAAGATACGGTACAAGCACAACAGATAAAGAATGATGTAAACAAAGTCATTTATTGAAAATCAAATGTACTATATTTTTTGGAGACTATGTCCCTGTTAAAATGAAGGAACATAAATGATAAAAAGAAAAAAAAAGGCGACGCACAACTCTCTGAGCCGATCCTTCAACTTGGTCATCGACCGCTCAAATCTCAGCGTGCCTCGACGCTCAGCCTCTTGGGTCAACCTCTCGGCATCCTCAAGGTGCGTATGTGCCTGCCAGCCGTCTTCAAGCTTTTTCAGTGTACGCTCCAAGCTAGCAGAGGTTCGGGTGACCCGATCGGCTTTACGAAAAACCAGCTCCTTATCTTGGCGAGAAGCTTGGAGCTCAGATTCTAAAGAAGCCAATTTCCTCTAAAGCTGGAGGATCTGCTCCTTCGTATCGGTTATCCCACGAGAGGCGGCCTCTTTCCAAGCAATACAATCCTTTTCCCTACGGCTTAGTTGATCGTATTGCAGGGATAGATCTCGAAGGTCCTTCATCAGAACAGGCTCGGACGTCTCCCGTACCGCCCTTACCTTTTCCACGGCTGCTATAAGGAAGGCACACTCCTGATCTATTGTTACAGACCGATCGGCTTGCCGTAGTCCTTGAAAATAAGCTACGAGCTGATCAGCTTCTAGTATTTTTGGCTCCAAAAGCTCGACCATCACTGCCCCGCCGGAAAGCATCCTGAGAAGTTCGATCTGGCCACGGGCACATTGATGGGCCAAAGCAAAAGATGTCCCACTCTCCACGGCAGCTTCAACCTCTCGCTTCAGATGGCGATAGAAACTGTCAACCACGTCCTTCGACGATTTATCCTAAACTTCCGAAGAAGACAGCGTCAAAGGAAGAGTAGCTGGCAGAGTTGAAGAAGATGCACTAGAATTTGACGCCCTTACCACTAGGGAAACAAGTTTCGAGCGATAGGACGCTTGAATAGCGACCATCTCCTTCTCCGCAGCCCGAAGGATCTGGAGACTTGGCAGGGCGGAAAGGTCGACCTCTGGGGCCATATGAACCAAGAAGGGTACAGGGACCATTTCTTCCCGTCCCGGCCGTTCCACTTCCTGTTCTTCCGAACTCGAACCGGCAGGAGGCCCCTCGATATGAGTTGAAGGAGGAGGAGGCATACTTTCTATCACCAGATCCCCTCTGGTGACTTCTCCCTCGTTGATGTTCGTCGTTGGCAGCGAAGAAGCAGGACCTGTATGTCCAGAGCAACCATCGATCAGCTTAACCCGAAGGATGTGAAGATAGAGCAAATGAACCTTCTCACTAGTCAAGACTTGACTTCGCTTACCAGGGGAGGGTTGCTGAGGCGGAGGCTCACTCACAGCTACCGTGTCCTCTTTACCAGCGATATCTGAGCCGAATGTCGCAGGTTCCTCTGCCCCATCCGCCCCGGAGTTGGACACAATTGGGTCAGCCTCACCCGGATGAAGTTCAGCAACTTCGGGGATGGGTTCGGTAGAGCCCACGTCGCCCTGGGTTGAGACGTCCGTAACGGAAGAAACCTCAGCCGTCGCTGGGAGAACCCTGGCGGAAATAAGCTCGGCACTCATATCACTAATTAAAGTTGCTAGAGCCGGGTCGACTTCAGAGACAGTAGTCAGCTCTCGAGAGTCCACTTCTCCTGACGCCTATAAAGAAAAGGAGAATGATCAGATCATAGTGCAGAAAAGAAGAGCTAAAAAAAGATGGTTGTAATTTGATTCACCTCGAAAATGGCGTCAACATCCTCGCTTCTCTCCCTAATGAGTAGCCCGCGGGTCTTGACCGCAGCCCGCTTCCGAGAGTAAGTTATGCCACCAACAGCGAACCCATGCCTGCTTCCTTACGTGAAAGACCAGGCACAACAGGGGGCTGATCCGCCACCACATTATCTGCAGGAGAAGGAGGCAAGTTATCGCGGTCATCCTCTTCGTCTGCATTGGTAGACTCCGAGTCTGACACATCAACTGTGTTTCCCTTCTTTTTTCTCGTCTTGGACCCTTTTGGCTTCTCCTCCAAGCCAGTACCAACAATAAAACTGGTACTGGGGTCAAAATCATGAGGGGACTTGTTAACCATAACATGGTACAGAGCCGCCAAGTACAAAATTTGCCCTGACTCCCAAGCATCAGGTACAGAGAAGCTGGTGCGGGTGTGAACCGAGTTATAGTAGTGCCCAGCCCGTATGCCATCGAGAACGCTTCTTTCAAAACCCATGCAGGAGCTGGGATTGTCCAAAAATATCTGACTGTACCTAAATTATCGGGAGAACTGACTGGGCAAGTAAGGCTCCAAGAAGACGGAGTTACGGTTGTGATATACCAGGTGTACATGATGAATATTCTGCAACCAGAGGAGCATCTTATCAGATAAGAGGTGAGGAGGCCCAGTACCATCATCCGTTTACTTCATCATCAGTAAAATGAGGAACATACACGAAAAAGGTATATCTGTCCACTCTTGCCAGCGCCATCTGACAGGCGTGCATGGTATCGCACTCCCAGGACATACGACGATACTGGAAGATGAAAGCATCATTGGAAGTTATGTCGTCTTCCGAGCCAGGCCTCATCAAAGACTGACAGTGAATCAATAGCCTCCCCATCAGATAATGATAGGGCAGCTCAATTCGTTCAAAGTCCTTCGCCGTATCACAGGCAATGACCTTGGATGAGAAAGTTCGAAGGCCACGATGTATGCTGCATACCATGGCAGGGGGAAGAGCTAGTCTGGCCCCAAAGACCAGCTTCATAGCGGAAAGGATAAAGTTACGGTTGATCCTCTTAATAGAACCAGCCCCTCCCGAGACCACGCAGTTCTGCAGCCATACTATCAGAAATCCAGCCAGGAGAGCCTTCTAAGACATCTGCTGGGTATCCTAATAAAAATAATTAAAGGATTCGGTTTGAATCCCAAATCTGTCGCCCGTAGTTTTTACCCTCTTGGCGGTCGATACTTAGTTCTGTACTTCCTCTCGGGTTCGGGGACTTCGGGGAGAAACCCGGCCTGAAGCGCCTAGCTTAAAAAGGTAACTAAGCCAGGTTTTTGTATGAGGAAGGTTTCCTTCCGAGCTATCGTCCTTCTTCTTGGACGTCTATTGGCATGTACTATGGTGACATAATAGTTCCCGATAGACGGCCACAAAGCCCGGGAACTGCTGCTCCAAATCTTCTAACTCTTCGTTCGTAGGGGTATACACTTCAAAGACTTCATTTCCCCAGAGCAGCCTGGAGACTTCACGCATCTCGTGGAGAGCGAGTCCTATCACCCCTCCAGGTGTAAAGAAGGTCCCCGTACGACGATTGTACATCTCAAGCAGAGCCATGAACAACTTCTTATTTATAGGCAGACCGTAATAGGTGCCCCAAATGGCGTGATAGAGGCCAATCTTGCGTAGGAGATTCTCGTATGTCCGTAAAATCTACATGGTCAAGTTGATCCACGAAGGGATAGGGTTCATCCAGTTCAGCAGCGCCAACCGACCAATGGGGTAGGACCCCTTCTGAGCAAGTTGGTTCATAAAGGTGTCAACTTGAGAGAACCGAAAGTTGGGACCCTGCACATTTAAGAAGCTACCCGTGGCTAACCCCATCTCGTAGCAGCTGATCGGTGTCTTGCTCGCAACCACCGACCCCAAGTTTCTGTTATTGTGAATATCACCCACGAACATCCCTTGCCGGCTCGGAGTCAAGGAGTCCACCATTTGTCTGTCCATTGGCAGCATGTTGAACCACGACAGCGGGAAGTGACGCTCCATTTGAGGAATATGTATCTATTTGCCATTGATTGTAAAAGTACAGAACAATTTATATAGGAGGACTGAACTTAGACTCATAATACAAACTCCCTCGTACGAAGAAAACCTAGGGACGAAAACCTAGGTACAGCAATCTAAGTACGATTGTTTATTTTAGATTCTAGGGGGTGACGATAGAGGCTAGGGAAAGCGACGATAGCTCTGCCTTACTCCTTGGACGATTGAGTACAGCCTTGGCTCTGGAGAAGAACTGCTTGGTGTTGATAAAGAAATGCTCTCCTTATTCTCTCTGTATATGCTCCTCTGTCCTTTCGATTTCTGTATATCCTCTTTCTGATTCTCTGGATCCCCGGGCCTTGTGCAAGGGAATGGCACCTTGCTATTTATAAGAGTGGGGGGCATCATTAGGGTTTGCAATGATTGCCCCTTCTCAAAACTCGACGGCCTGAGGGTTAATTAATTTGGGCCGTCCATCTCGAATATAATAGATTTAAGTAATTAATGTGATTGCATTAAATCTCTGTGGGCAATAAATATTGATTGCCATGAATATTCGCGACTTGTAATGGCCTGCCACGTGTCCAATTTGCTTGATTTGATTTGATCTGGGCAATTATGGTGATTGCAGCAAATCTGATTTTATTAAGATTTGTTAGCATCTATAATTCCAGGAAGATAAGACTGCCGCGTGTCTCCATCGTCGTGAAAAAGCGCCACGTGTCTCCACTGGGTCATCTTGACAGAGCAGTGGGCCGCATGAGGATGTACGGCCGCATGAAAATGGGCAACCGCATGGAAATGAACAGCCGCATGAAGGTGGGCAGCCGTACGGGGATAGGCAGCCGCATGTTGATGGGCGGCCGCATAAGGATGCAACCGCATGAAGATGGGCGGCCGCATGAAGTGGGCAGCCGTATGGAGTGGACGATCGCATAAATACAGTAGCCGTATGCTTCGAGATTTGGTGGATTCTGCCAGCTGGGAAAATATTTTCTTCTCTTCCCTAGGAATATGCCATTGTGTCAGTCATTATTGCACCTTTATGTCAGAGCTGTCATTTGTCAGAGCTGTCAGCCGTTAGTGCATTAAATGTAGCAAAAGACGAAGGAAAGAGCTGTTGAAGGCCACGTGGCTCCTCTCTGGGCCGCATGGAATTACTCGAGCCGCATAGACTCTTGAGACGCATGGACCCCTGAGCCGCATGGGCTCTCTAAGCCGCATGGGGATCCTTGTCCGTATGGACCTTTCTTTATTCTTTTCCATGCTTCTACAAGACCCCCTTCAAAGTTTTCAATTTGTAAAATTAAAATACTTTGAATAAGAAGCATGGCTATGTATAAATTCCTCTGGCCGCATAGGATGTTCCGGCCGCATGGATGTCCCAGCCGTATGGCCTCCTCAGCCGTATGGCAATCTGAGCCGCATTGGCCAACCAGCCGCATGGACTTTCTGGCCGTATAGGATGTTTGGCCGCATGAGCTCCTTGCCACGTCATTCTACCACGTGTGCAAATCTTTTGCATTAATTGCCTTTGATTTGCTGTCAGATTTTAAAGCCGCTTTTCGGGGCAGGATCCCAAGAGTTTGGCCTTTATTTAGTCGGTTCGTCTCGATAACCGAAGAGTCGGTTTTCATGCTGCACGTGGATCGAAGCGCCCTCCTTTTGCCTATAAATAGGAACGTGTTCAGTCGGAGAGACTTATTTACTCTCTTTCGTCTTCAACTCTTGCTGCCCTAATCTTCTTCCTTTGTCTTCCTTCTCCGACCGTCGGACGATAATGGCCCCCAAGTCTTCCAAGGCTGCCTCTGCTGCTGCGAAGGGCAAGAAAGCGGCTTCCTCGTCGGCCACTACACCTGAAGTGCACCCTGACGTCCAACCTACTTTTAAGGGTAAGGATGGGATATTGAATGCTTTGAACCCTAAACAAAACCATGGCTCTGTTGCATATTTTATGCACAAGCCTTCGTCCTTCGTCTTTATTGAACTGCCCAAGTTCAACCTGATGAAGCCGCATATGTTGCAGGGCCACATATGCATCCCACATTCGAGCCTCATGGGAGTATATCCCATGTCCGAGCCGCATGGGAGTTGTCTAGACGCTTCATAAACTAAACAACATGATGACCTTTCGAATAGAGCCGTATGAGTCCCCCATTTAAACGGGACCGCATAAGCTCGTCTGGATTGGGCCGCATGAGGCTCCGACCCTCTTCTAACTTTGTTTCTTTGATTCTTGCAGAAACCCTCCTGAAGACTGAGATCGTTGTGAAGGAAGGGCTGCCGCCCTCGTTAAAACAAGAGTCATCGCTTGTTAAGGAGGAGGTAATCCCAAAAACGGAGGAACAGAAAGGAGAGCTGGTGCTCATTGCTGTAAAGGAGGAACCCCAGTCTGACAGCGGTAGTACTGGGAGTTCTGACCTTCCTACTTCGGACGAGGATTTTGCTCACGTACATCCTTCATATGTAAAATCGTTGAGGGATTGGTATATGCGCCCCCGTAACTAGGACTCATGGGCTCTCCCAAACGTCCATCTTTTGTCTTGATATTCCTGTCTGTCTTTTAACTGCAGTTTGTGTTTTGCTTCTTTTTTGGACATCCATGTAATCTTTTTTTCTTTTCGTCGGAATAAAATAATAGACAACTTTTCTAGCTTGCTCATGAGATGTAGTCATGTGATTGTAACTGATTTTGAACAGAAAGCATTCGCTCTGTTCTTTGCTTGTAGTAGTTGCCCCAATAGGAGACTTTTTGTGGACCTATCATCCTTGGCGTACCCTGGTTCTGGATACGAATAATAAGTTGGGAGAGAACCAACATACTTACTCAGTGGTAATGAGGACGTGGCAAGCATGAGGGTTTCTTCGATGGAGCCTTCCCACTCAGAGGTAATGAGGACATGGCAGGAGTAGGCTCCATGAAAGGGTACATAGGATGACTCAGAGGTAATGAGGACATGGAAGTTTTATGTAGAGGGGTGATTTGTTTTTGGCGGAAGTGAAACGACTCAGAGGTAACATCGACGTGGTCGTTTTGGAAATTTGTGGATCTGTTACCCTTTTTGTGCACTGGGAGGCGGGTAGTAGATCATGAGGAAGGAGCTCTTTCAGGAAGAAAGTTCAGAGGTATGGTTATACATGACTTTCTTCCTAAAAGAGTGACTGGGATGTAAGTTCAGGGGTACCAGCGAGTACATAACTCGACAATCCAGGAATTTTGGAATCAGAGTGTAAGTTCAGAGGTACAAAGGATACATAACTCAATAATCTGGGATTTTTTTTGTGGAGGAAGAATGTGAGTTCAGTGGTACTGGACGGTACATAACTAAATCATCTGGGATTTGGAATATGAGTTCAGCGGTACCGGTGGGTATATAACTCGATAATTTGGAATTTGGAATATGAGTTCAGCGGTACCGGCGGGTACATAACTCAATAATCTGGGATTTGGAGAATATGAGTTCAGCGGTACTGGAGGGTACATAACTCGATAATCTAGGATTTGGAGAATGTGAGTTCAGCGATACCGGAGGGTACACAACTCGATAATCTGGGATTTGGAGAATGTGAGTTCAGCGGTACCGGAGGGTACATAACTCAATAATCTGGGATTTGGAGAATGTGAGTTCAGCGGTACAGGAGGGTACATAACTCAATAATCTGGGATTTGGAGAATGTGAGTTCAACGGTACCGGAGGGTACATAACTCAATCATCTAGGATTTTTTTTTGTGGAGGAAGAATGTGAGTTCAGTGGTACTAGACGGTACATAACTCAATCATCTGGGATTTGGAATATGAGTTCAGCGGTACCGGCGGGTACATAACTCGATAATTTGGAATTTGGAATATGAGTTCAGCGATACCGGCGGGTACATAACTCAATAATCTGGGATTTGGAGAATGTGAGTTCAGCGGTACCGGAGGGTACACAACTCGATAATCTGGGATATTAGTGGATGTGAGTTCAGCAATACCGGCGGGTACATGACTCGATCATCTGGGATTTGGAGAACGTCATTTAGACATAATACTTCTTCAGGAACTTGCCGTTAATGGGCAACATGAGCAAGTCTCTGTTTGGTTTTGCGAGGCGGTAAGCACCGTTGGAGAATACAGCCTCAATGATAAATGGACCTTCCCACTTTGGCTGGAACTTGCCGACAATTTTGTGAGTCATAACCATCAGCCTCCGAACTGCCAGAACGAGATCGCCCACTTGGAATGTTCTAATTTTAACCTTCTTATTGAAGGCTCCGGAAATGCGTGCTTGGTATAGCTCGATCCGTTGCTGAGCCAGTAGGCATTTTTCATCTAAGGCCTCCAACTCTTGTAGCCGGCGACGGTAGTTATCGTCCGTCGTCAATTGGTAAGTGAGAGCGATGTAGAACGAGGGGATTTGAGTCTCCAATGGAAGGACTGCCTCACTCCCGTACACCAGGGAAAATAGTATATTCCCAGTGGCTGTTCGGACTGTAGTACGGTACGCCCATAAGCATTCACCAAGCTTCTCGTTCTAGTCGTGTTTGTTAGAAGACACGAACTTCTTGAGTAACTTGATGATGGTTTTGTTGAATGCTTCTGCCAATCCATTTGCTGTCGGATTATATGGCATTGAAGCAACATTCGAAATCCGGTATTTGTCGCAGAACCGATAGAAGGCGTGGCTTGTAAACAACGGACCGTTATCGTGTATGATCCTTCGAGGCAATCCAAAGCGATAGATGACGTGATGCTTGAGGAAATGGCGAGTATGAAACGATGTCCTCGGGAAGAAGGTGGAGTGATCGGACCGATGATATCCATCCTCCATGCTTCGAATGGCCAGGACGCTACTGTCCGATGTAGAAGTTCGGATGGCTGATGGATGAAGTCCGCGTAGACTTGGCAGGCTTTGTACTTTCTTGCATAGTCTATCGCATCTTCTACCATCATGGGCCAGTAGTAGCCCATTCGGCGAAGACGGTATTGCAATTTAGGGCCCGGCTGATGGGCCCCGCAGACACCGTCATGAGCTTCGCGTACGGCTTCTTTGGCTTCTACGCTTGACAGACATCGAAGCAGTAATCCATCGTAGGATCGGCGGTACAGCATTTTCGTCTCTGTATCGTAGAAGAATATGAGAGAACGCCTTCTGATGGAAGTGGCTTTCTTTGGGTTCTCGGACAGGATGTCGTAGACTACGAAGTCTATGAATGGTTGTCTCCAGTCTGGCGCTTCGTCGATCGTCTTAGCGGAATAACTCGCCACGAATTGAACGTTGTTCTTGGGACAGACCAGTTCGTGGCCTATCATGTCAACCGAATGATGAGTATGATTTGGCACTGCTAGGGAAGCGGCAAGGCCTGTAGGGCATCGGCTTCGATGTTTTTGAGTCTGGGAACGTGTTCGATGAAGAATCCCTCAAATGACGAAATAATGTTGATCGCTATTTGGTGATAGGGGATCATGTCTTCATGGCGGACTTCGTATGAACCCCGGATCTGATTGACGATTAACTGTGAATCGTCGTATGCTTCAAGATATTCTACCCCCAGCTCTCTTACAAGTTGGAGGCCAATGACCAAAGCATTGTACTCGGCCACATTGTTAGAGCAGGGTTCTGTGAGAGAGTAAGCGCGATTGATCACCAACCCGGAAGGAGAAACCAGTACCACCCCGACTCCGACGATGATGTTGCCCTTAGGTCCGGTCCTTGAGGCGCCGTCGAAGAACATTCGCCATATATTATCGTGAGAGGTTGCATGCGAGTCGGCAACCTCATCTGGGATTCCTTCATATATTCAGGACGACTCCGAGCCTAGGTGGGCTGCTAAAAAGTCTGCCATAGCTTGACCTTTAACAGCCTTTAGCGGGACGAAGATCATATGATAAGGAGACAACAATATTTCCCATGTGGCGAGGCGGGAGCTGAGTGCCCCTGGTTTAGTCATGAGGACCCTGAGAGGGTTGACTCGTGAGATCACATGTATGGTTTGTCCTGTGACATAGTACCGCGTCTTTTGAATGGCGAACACCAGGGCGAGGTATTCCTTCTCCACGGCAGTGTACCGGTGCTATGGCCCAATCATCATTCGGCTGAGTTAGTATATAGCTTGTTCATGGTCTGCATCGTTGTTTTGTGCCAGCAGAGCGCCGAGGGAATGCTCCATTGCCCGTATATATAGCAAGAATGGTTTCCCAGCAACCGGGGCCACCAGGGCTAGAGGGTTCGAAAAATATTCTTTGATGCTGTCGAAGGCACGTTGGTATTCTTCATCCCATACGAACGAGACGCCTTTCTTCATGAGATGGGTGAATGACCGACATCGCCCAGAGAGGTTAGAGATAAACCACCTGATATAGGCTAGCCTCCCTTGAAGGCCTCGGAGCTCACGAAGATTTTTCGGAGGACCCATCTCTATAATTGCCTTTATGTTCTCTGGATCTACATGAATTCCCTGGGCAGTAATGATGAAACCCAAGAACTTACCGCTGGATACGCCCAAGAAGGATTTTGTTGGATTCATCTTCAGGTTGTGTGCTCGTATCAGGTCGAATACCGTCCTCAGATCCTGCAGATGGTCTCTCTTATAGCGACTCTTGACGGCGATGTCATCAACATAGCACTCCACAGTCTTGCACAAGTGGTCTCTGAAGATGATACTCATGGCTCTTTGATATGTGGTGCCAGCATTCTTTAAACCGAAAGGCATAACTGTGTAGCAGT
This sequence comes from Iris pallida, assembly GCA_029216955.1. Lineage (NCBI taxonomy): Eukaryota > Viridiplantae > Streptophyta > Magnoliopsida > Asparagales > Iridaceae > Iris > Iris pallida. Next base: position 18,023,221 of record JANAVB010040419.1, on the reverse strand, counting down.
ATGTGCCAATCGGTGTTCAAAATGATGTATGCTTTTCGTCGTCAGGAGACATCTTGACTTGGTTGTACCACGAGAAGCCATCCATGAATGACATACGTTCGAAGCCGCATGTGTTGTCGATCATGATGTCTGTGATAGGGAGGGAGAATTCATCTTTGGGACATGCCTCGTTCAGATTGCGGAAGTCGATGCAGATTCGAATCTTCCCATTCTTCTTGAGGACTGGTGCTATGTTGGCGACCCAGTCCGGATGTTATTCCTCATGAATGAAGCCGCTGGCTATCAGTTTGTTGACTTCGGCTTCGATCGCATCTATGATGCCTGGGCGGAAGCATCGCTGTTGTTGTTTGACCGGCTTTACATCTGGCCGAATGTTGAGCTTGTGAAGGGCAACCTCGGGGTTTAGTCCCGGCATGTCTTTATAGCTCCAGGCGAACACATCAATATATTCTTTGACGAGTTCCAGAAGCGATTCTCGCTCTTCGTCTCTCAGGCTTTTACTGACGAATATTGGTTTTGGAGAAGATTCGCTGCCAAGGTCGACCTGTATAACCTCATCTTCATTAGGAGGTTCTCTCTGTTCGAACCGCTTTTCCTATTGTGCATCCAGCTGTTGGGCCCACGGCTCTAACTCGAGGATTTCAGGAATGTCTTCATCTTCTTCGTAAGCGTCGGCGAATGCCATATTGACTGACATGACTTGTCTGAATACGTCTCCGATGCTGGTATCCGAATCAGAAGTTGGTGACCCGGTTGAATGTGAATGCCAGTCGCATTCCTCATCTAAAATTTCAGGGGTCGTTGCGGGCGTAACATACCCTAATCCACATCGGGTCTTACTGTAGTAGTCCCGTGGTTTGCCAGCCGGGACTGGCGGCTTTAAAGGTAATCGTCGACCAGTGCCGTAGTTCAAACCTTGCGTAGTCTCCTGATCATACCCCTGTTTTTGCATGAGATGTTTGGATTGGGGGCTATACCGATAAAGAGGCAGTCTCCCGTTATTTGATTCGAGATCGACCTTCTCTATGGTGAAAGGCTGTGGGTCGTCCTTCCGGCCGAAGATGATTGGATGGTCCCTTCCATCGATTATGCGGTAAGCGTCTTCCACTGGAATAAGCTGGTTTGGGGTGTAAACATTGGTCACTTGTGTGTGTGGTGAGTGCCTATACCGTGTTCTGTAGCATACATTGTACAAAGCTTATTAAGCTCGAGGTAGTTCAAAGATAGCCCTTTATTGATGAAATAAGGTATCTTTTCTAGCAGGATTACATCATCTGTGGTTGGAACATCAGTGTGAGCAGCCACATACTTGGCTAGTTCCGGTTCTTCTTCGGCCACCCCCTGTATAAATGAAGAATGAGAGGATGACTTGGGCAGCTTGATCGTCGAGGTTCTGCTGGTGGAGCCGAGCGTGGAGTTGTTGGCAAACTAGCAACCCCCAGTTTGGTACTCGATGCTGGACGGAGAGTTGTTGGCTCGCTAGAAGCCCCAGACTTTGCATCGGGGTGACGATTCTTCTTTGAAAGACGTATCGTCATTGGCTTATCAGAGGGATTGAGCTTCTTTGTTTGTGGCTGGCCGGCTCTCGATAGTCTGATTGTCAGTGGCTCCGTAGTGGGTCTCGGCGCTTGGCCGGACCTTGGCAGCCGGATTATCATTTGCCCTTCTTGTCCCGAGAGGCTGATTGCGTCCTTACCCAGAGCGGCCGTAAGGGGTGCAGATTTGCCAGGTTTGCGAGCTTGAAGGTGGATCGTTAGAGGTTCTTCTGATCCTGTGGTCGTCTCAGTTCGTGCTTGCACATCTTCATCCAGGTGCATCTTCGACTTCTCGTATAGGCAGGAGTCCGAGTAGTAGGATTCGACCCCTTTTAAGGGATCGATGTCGGCAAATTCTGTCCTTACAAAGCCGTGCTTGTCGACATACTTGAAGCATTGGTGCAGCATGGAAGGCACGATCATGTAATCTTGTATCCAAGTGCGCCCCAGAAGGATATTGTACGAAGTATCCGCATCTATGACATAACAGGTCACTTCTGACTGAAGATCGCCAATTTGGCACTTCAAGCAAATCTTCCCAATTGGGTAGCTCCTGCCCTAATTGAAACCGCTGATGGCGGTGCTTGTCGGCGTCAGGCGATGCATAGGGATACAGAGATGATGTAACAGACCCTTCAGGATGATGCTTATGGAAGAGCCAGGATCAATGTGCATCCGATCCACCTTTACGTCACCAATGTATCCAGTATAGTATAACGGACGATCGTGCAGGTTGTTCTTAATGAGCATATCTTGCAGAGTGAAGACAATATTGGGTATCGCTCCTGTACAAGCACTGTCTTGGAGATTTGCAGGCGAGCTCTCTCCTGTGAGGTTGACCTGAGCCAGATAGGCGTCGACATTTTGGAGTGCTTCGCTCAAAAGCGCGAACATCCTTTGAAAGTCTCAGAAGCACGTATAATGATAATTTGGCTGGTGTGTTGGCCAATTGCAACAAGATGTCGAAGTCCTAGGGCCTCTCCAGCCCCTGAGGTGCCTCTTTTCGGAGGGATTTGTCAAAGCGAGTCTCCTTTGGCCTAGGCTTGTCGGTCGTCGGAGGCTGAGAAGGTCCTGGAGTGTCAGCAGTAGCTGGCTGATGATCTTCAGCCGAGTTATCAGCCACAGGTTGGGATTGTGCCCCAGACTGTATAACGACAGCCGTGACTTCTTCGACATCTGCCGAGATTGTGCGACAGGATCTGACTTTTCCACTCTTCTTCTTACGAATGGAAGGTGGTGTGGACTGAGTTACTTCAGATACCAAGTCTGGATGGACCCACATGGCCTCCCCCCGTGATGTAGTGATGGGCACTAGGCCAGCAGTCTGATCTCGAGGAGGTGGAAGATTAGCAATCTCCATTGTTGCCAGAGGGACGGGTACCATGCCGTCTTGAGTCTCCGTTGGAGGGAAGCTGCCGAACTGTACGGACACCATGTTGGCTGCCATGGTTACTTCCTCGAAATCGATGGCCAGATCCTTCGAATCGATGAGATGTTGGATGTATCATTTCAATTGGTAGCAGTCGTGTGTAGTATGGTGGACATAGCGGTGGTAATGGCAGTACTTTGGGCTTTCCATTTCTGTCGGCCGAGGTTCCCGTCTTGGTAGAGGGAGCTGAATTCTGTCTTCTTGTATGAGCATGTCCAAGATGGGCTTGACATGGCCGTCTTCGAAGGAGTAGGTCATTTGCGGCCATTGCTTGTCTGCTAGTTTTGACTCAGGCTGCTGGGTTGTGTCAGCCACCATAGCCTGCTTGCCCTTGCTATCCCGATTGTTGGAGGAGTTACCACCATTATTGTTATTGGTATTGGGGCGCTTTCCCTTGTCCTCTCCCTCCGAGATGTGTAATCCCAGTTGGCGAGCTTCTTCAATCTGTCTTCGGCGCTAGTGGCACTGATGATAAACGCCTTCCAATCCTTGAATTGACTTTCACCCATCGAGAGACTAATTGTTGGGAGCAGTCTCTTTTGGAAAATTTCAATTAAGGAGGAATCCGGGTTACCAGACGGCAACTTCATGACGGTTTGGCGAAACCGCTCAATATAGTTCCTTGTCAGCTCCTTCTCCCCTTGGACGACGTCCATGAGGGTGGACATTGTGACGTCCTGTCCTACTTCGTAGAATCTCTCCAAGAACATGCGCTTGAAACTGGCGAAGGAGTGGATGCAGTTGTCTGGCAGGTTGCGGTACCAGTCGAAGGCGACCGCTTCCAATGCCCCTATGCATAATCGCGTAAGGATGGCATCTTCATGGGGCAGATGGTCGGTGGTGACCTCAAAATAAGTGATGTATCGACTCGAGGAGGTCTTGCCATCATAAGGATTGATGTTGAACGGCTTATATCATGGTGGGAAGGGGACATCCCTCCATGCAGCAGGGTATGGTTGCCGTATTCTGAGGTCTTGAGAGTTCTCTCAAGCGTGAAACATGGCTCGGAGCTCCTGGACCTCTCTTCTTGCTTTTCTGGCCTCATCCGCAGCGGTAGGAGCCGACATTTCAGGAAGATTATTGCCCGGGTTTGGTGTCGCTGAATTTGAGTCCGTATTGACCGCGAGACCCGTGCTTGTTTGGCCAGGCGTCCCTCCTTGCAGAGTTGGAAGAGCCGTTTTGATGTCGTCTACATACTTGACCAAGGCATGCAGTATGGCCTCTAGAGTGTCGATGTGGTGGCGATCACTGGAACCACCTTGATTGCTGTCCATCATGAACACCGTCATTACATGAGGAGAGATGGAAGGAACGGTGGAGGACGTGCCCTCCGAGTCATACCCCTGTACAGAGAAGTCGTCGGGGTATATGGGAATGTTCTCCTCTAGTTCGTACTCAGAAGGAATAGTACCCCCAACTTTAGAGCTTGCTTCATCTTGAGAGTTGTGGACGTCCTCGGGGACATCGGCACCTGCTGTATTTGATGGGAGAGTTGTTTCCCCGGGCTCATCTCCTTGGAACATCGGATTATCGTGGATGCTCTGAGGAGTGCTACCCCCAGTTTCAGTAAACCCCAGTGGTGTGGATGATGAATCTCCTACTGTAGTAGATTTTATCTTCGAACGGGTACCTTGGAAAACTCCGGGGGTGGACAACCGTTTAGACGACAGTTTCTTAGTTACAGTGGTTAAAATCTTTGGGCTGGGAACGTTTATCTTCTTCCCTCTCCCGTCGGCGAGGATTTTCTGAGTAGAGTTGCAAGAGACGACGGGAGGCGCTTCGTCCTCTGAGCTTGATCGTTGCAGCCTTTGGAAAACAGACTGCCGGTCTTCTCTTGCTGTCGCGTTGTTGCAACAGCAGTTGATAGTGACCTGGGTGCAATGACGTCCATGTGAGGACTCTTTGCATACCGAGGCCTCTTCTCTTTCCTTGCGCTTGTGGAGGATAACCTCACGCAGGTCAGATGAGTCTCGAACACCCATGTTTGCTCCCTGGGTTTTGGAAGACTTTTTGGAACCATTCTGTCCGTTTGCCGTCGGGGGCGCGACTCAAGTGGTTCTGTACAACTTCCCATCAGAGGCCCGCATAATGGTATATGGAGCGCTCGGATGGTCAGAGGTTGGGACAGCCGACTGAGCTCGCCAAGCTCGCGCTGCCCTTGACTTCTTCACTCTAGCGCCCGAAGGCGCATAGTAGGAAGAGTCAAAGTGATGCTACAGAGAATCAGACATATTCTCTTGGGCACATGAGAAATTAGGACCATAGGAGAGGCGATCGAAGACTGAGCCTGAGCTGTGTGGAGCAGGCAGTATGCGGCTGGAGTCAACAGTCTTCATGCGGCTGGCAGTTGTAGCCGCATAGGCTTTCTTTATGCGGCTGGAAGTTCTGGCCGTATGGATATTCTTCATACGGCTGGAAGTTTCGGTCGCATGAGCATCATGCATGCGGCTGAAAGTCTTGGCCTCATGAGTGTTTAGCTTCTTCCTAGAGCACATAGAATCACTCTTTGTCCCTGCAAGTCCAGCATCGTAGTGCTTTCCTCTGCCGGACTTGGGGACAGCAGAGTCCTCTATGGCTTGAAGTGGGGCCGCATGAGAGTCGCCTTCGCCGTCTTGGGCAACAGAGAGTACTCCGTCGAGGGCCTGGGGAGGAGCAAATGATTTTGGCCTCCACTCCTTGCGAGCCTTCTTTGTGCGGGGTTGCTTCTAGACCGGGCCAGTGCTCCCGTCGGAGAGCATTTTTTCAAACGCCTGTTGGTCGAAGCGGACGACCATCTTCTGTTGCATGGAGCCAAGTTTGGCTGCATCCGATTGCGTCACCAACTTCTCAGCCGTGGAGAAGTTTGTCTCCAGCAGAGTCGCCATCGTGTTTGCCATTGATTGTAAAGGTACAGAATAATTTATATAGAAGGACTGAACTTAGACTCACAATACAAACTCGCTCGTACGAAGAAAGCCTAGGGACAAAAACCTAGGTACAACAATCTAAGTACGATTGTTTATTTTAGATTCTGGGGGGTGACGATAGAGGCTCGGGAAAGCGACGGCAGCTCTGCCTTACTCCTTGGACGATCGAGTGCAGCCTTGGCTCTGGAGAAGAACTGCTTGGCGTTGATGAAGAAATGCTCTCCTTGTTCTCTCTGTATATGCTCCTCTGTCCTTTCGATTTCTGTATATCCTCTCTCTGATTCTCTGGATCCCCGGGCCTTGTGCAAGGGAATGGCACCTTGCTATTTATAAGAGTGGGGGGCATCATTCAGGTTTGCAATGATTGCCTCTTCTCAAAAGTCGGCGGCCTGAGGGTTAATTAATCTGGGCCGTCCATCTCGAATATAATAGATTTAAGCAATTAATGTGATTGCATTAAATCTCTGTGGGTAATAAATATTGATTGCCATGAATATTCGCGACTTGTAATGGCCTGCCACGTGTCTAATTTGCTTGATTTGATTTGATCTGGGCAATTATGGTGATTACAGCAAATCTGATTTTATTAGAATTTGTTAGCACCTATAATTCCAGGAAGATAAGACTGCCGCGTGTCTCCATCGTCGTAAAAAAGTGCCACGTGTCTCCACTGGGTCATCTTGGCAGAGCAGTGGGCCGCATGAGGATGTACGGCCGCATGAAGATGGGCTACCGTATGGGAATGAACAGCCGCACGAAGGTGGACAGCCGCACGGGGATAGACAGCCGCATGCTGATGGACGGCCGCATAAGGATGCAACCGCATGAAGATGGACGGCCGCATGAAGTGGACGACCGCATGGAGTGGACGATCGCATAAATGCAGCAGCAGTATGCCTCGAGATTTGGTGGATTATGCCAGCTGTGAGAAGATTTTCTCCTCTTCCCTAGGAATACGCCATTGTGTCAGTCATTATTGCGCCTTTATGTCAGAGCTATCATTTGTCAGAGCTGTCAGCCGTCAGTGCATTAAATATAGCAAAAGACGAAGGGAAGAGCTGTTGAAGGCCACGTGGATCTTCTCTGGGCCGCATGGAATTACTCGAGCCGCATAGACTCTTGAGCCGCATGGACCCCTGAGCCGCATGGGGATCCTTGGCCGCCTGGACCTTTCTTTATTCTTTTTCATGCTTCTACAGTATCGCCATCCCTTTAGAAGAAAAACTCCAACTTTCAGATATATCTAAAAGTTGGAGTTCTTTACAGTCAGGGCATCCCTAAAGAGGAACGCAGGTTTCAGGTATTGGCCCCCCAATTTTCTCGAATTCATCATGCCCGAGAGAAAGTAGAAGGACTGGTTTTTGATACCCCGTAGCCTCTCTTTAGGTTCATCTTTAGGAAACTGGTTCGACACATAATCAACTAAATGGTCGAACCTCACACCCATAGCAGATTGGGCTCGACCTACCAAGAGTTCTCCCGCAGGATTGACTGGAAACTTCACTGAAAAAAGATAAAAGAAACAAGTTAGAAGATGGCCAGAGAAAACAACTTAGTGTGTTCTGAGCTTATGCGACTCTGTTTGGTGGGGCTGCATGCGGCCCAGTTTAAAGGAGCTAATGCAGCTCTGATTAGGTGGGTCTTTATGCGGCCCAGTTTAAAGGAGCTTATGCAGCTCTGGTTAGGTGGGTCTTTATGCGGCACAGTTTAAAGGAGTTTATGCGGCTCTGTTTGGTGGGGCTTCATGCAGCCCACTTTATAAGGAGCTTATGCGGCTCTGTTTGGAGGGTCTTCATTCGGTCCAGTTCATAGGATGCTTATGCGGCCACGAGATAACTCTCATGTGGCTCGGCCACGTGGCAACTCTCATACGGCTCGGACATGAAGCAACTCTCATACGGCTCGGACATGAGGCATACCCCATGCGGCTCGAACATGAGACGTTCATGCAGCCCATACAGCATAGCATATGTAGATTCATCACACCGAATTTAAACAGTTTAATTAAGACAAAAAATATGCCAAAGAGAAAGGCTCGCGCATAAAACATGCGACATAGCCATTATGGTTAGGGTTTGAATCCATCCAGTTTTCTCCCAACATTCTTATCGTCAATGGCACGATGAACGTTGGGGTGAACTGGGATCGCTGACGAGGAGGCAACTCCTTTGCCCTTCGCCACAGCACCGGAGGAAGCCTTGGGTGCCAATGATGACCGAAGGAGAAGGAGAGATGGCGACTAGGGCAAGAAAGCTTGAAGAAAGAAGAGAGTAAAGAATCTCTCGCTTCAAAAATTGCTCATATTTATAGGCTGACAGGGGAGTGTGAACCGATAGGCGCTTCGGATTTCGTGTAGCCTAGAAGCTAAAGATGACCCTTGGGATTCTATCCCCTTTTATGCAAAAAAGAATGCTCAGAATCATCAAGACAAATCTAAATATTTAATGTCGACTCTTGGGATCCTATCAAAAAGACGGCTTTAAAATTAAAAACAAATCAAGAGCAATTAATAAGATGCCTACGTGGCACAAAGATCAGCATGCGGCCAGAGAAGTCTATGCGGCCAGAGAAGTCTATGCGGCCAGAGAAGCCTATGCGACCAGCGAATCCCATACAGACAGAGAAGTCTATACGACATGAAGAGCTTTTGCGGACATACCCATGCTTCTTATTCAAAGTATTTTAATTTTACAAATCGAAAACTTTGAAGGGGGTCTTGTAGAAGCATGGAAAAGAATAATAACTCTTATGCGGCCCATAATCAACATGAAACTCCATACGGCTCAAAACTTGGGGAGTTTCATGCAGCTTAAAAATCCCTGAGAGCTTCACGCGGCTCAGATAGTTTTATGCGGCTCAGAAAAAGCCACGTGGCCTTATGCGGTTCGAAATAGGCCCATACAGCTGGCCATAATTACTCCGTGCAGCTGGCCATTAATGCTCTGACACAAAGTGACAGCTCTGACATGATGTCTCTGACATGAAGAAGAGATGCGTCATGCTCATAAAAAGAAGAGAGAATCTTCATGATGTCGGACACAGTTCACAATGTCCAAAGAAAGTTCTCTATGCGGATCGCCTGTGTGGCCTTTATGCGGCTCAGACATGAGGCCACCCTCATGCGGCTCGATTATGAGGCCACCCTCATGCTGCTCGGTTATGAGGCCACCTTCTTGTGGCTCGGTTATGAGGCCACCCTCATGCGGTTCGGTTATGAGGGCACCCTCATACGGCTCGGTTATGAGGCCATTCTCTTGCAAGTTGGAGGCCAATGACCAAAGCGTTGTACTCGGCCACATTGTTAGAGCAGGGTTCTGTGAGAGAGTAAGCGCGATTGATCACCAACCCGGAAGGAGAAACCAGCACCACCCCGACTCCGACGACGATGTTGCCCTTAGGTCCGGTCCTTGAGGCGCCGTCGAAGAACATTCGCCATATATTATCGTGAGAGGTTGCATGCGAGTCGGCGACCTCATCTGGGATTCCTTCATATATTCTGGACGACTCCGAGCCTGGGTGGGCTGCTAAAAAGTCTGCCATAGCTTGACCTTTAACAGCCTTTAGCGGGACGAAGATCATATGATAAGGAGACAGCAATATTTCCCATGTGGCGAGGCGGGAGCTGAGTGCCCCTGGTTTAGTCATGAGGACCCTGAGAGGGTTGACTCGTGAGATCACATGTATGGTTTGTCCTGTGATATAGTACCGCGTCTTTTGAATGGCGAACACCAGGGCGAGGCATTCCTTCTCCATGGCGGTGTACCGGTGCTATGGCCCAATCATCATTCGGCTGAGTTAGTATATAGCTTGTTCATGGTCTGCATCATTGTTTTGTGCCAGCAGAGCGCCGAGGGAATGCTCCATTGCTCGTATATATAGCAAGAATGGTTTCCCAGCAACCGGGGCCACCAGGACTAGAGGGTTCGAAAAATATTCTTTGATGCTGTCGAAGGCACGTTGGCATTCTTCATCCCATACGAACGAGACGCCTTTCTTCATGAGATGGGTGAATGACCGACATCGCCCAGAGAGGTTAGAGATAAACCACCTGATATAGGCTAGCCTCCCTTGAAGGCCTCGGAGCTCACAAAGATTTCTCGGGGGACCCATCTCTATAATTGCCTTCGTCTTCTCTGGATCTACATGAATTCCCTGGGCAGTAATGATGAAACCCAAGAACTTCCCGCTGGATACGCCTAAGAAGGATTTTGTTGGATTCATCTTCAGGTTGTGCGCTCGTATCAGATCGAATACCGTCCTCAGATCCTGCAGATGGTCTCCCTTATAGCGACTCTTGACGGCGATGTCATAAATATAGCACTCCACAGTCTTGCACAAGTGGTCTCTGAAGATGATACTCATGGCTCTTTGATATATGGTGCCAGCATTCTTTAAACCGAAAGGCATGACTGTGTAGCAGTATGTGCCAATCGGGGTTCAGAATGATGTATACTTTTCGTCGTCAGGAGACATCTTGACTTGGTTGTACCACGAGAAGCCATCCATGAATGACATACGTTCGAAGCCGCATGTGTTGTCGATCATGATGTCTGTGATAGGGAGGGGGAATTCATCTTTGGGACATGCCTCGTTCAGATTGCGGAAGTCGATGCAGATTCGAATCTTTCCATTCTTCTTGAGGACTGGTGCTATGTTGGCGACCCAGTCCGGATGTTGTTCCTCATGAATGAATCTGCTGGATATCAGTTTGTTGACTTCAGCTTCGATTGCATCCATGATGCCTGGGCAAAAGCATCGCTGTTGTTGTTTGACCGGCTTTGCATCTGGCCGAATGTTGAGCTTGTGAAGGGCAACCTCGGGGTTTAGTCCCGGCATGTCTTCATAGCTCCAGGCGAACACATCAATATATTCTTTGACGAGTTCCAGAAGCAATTCTCGTTCTTCGTCTCTCAGGCTTTTACTGACGAATATTGGTTTTGGAGAAGATTCGCTGCCAAGGTCGACCTGTATAACCTCATCTTCATTAGGAGGTTCTCTCTGTTCGAACCGCTTTTCCTATTGTGCATCCAGCTGTTGGGCCCACGGCTCTAACTCGAGGATTTCAGGAATGTCTTCATCTTCTTCGTAAGCCTCGGCAAATGCCATATTGACTGACATGACTTGTCTGAATACGTCTCCGATGCTGGTATCCGAATCAGAAGTTGGTGACCCGGTTGAATGTGAATGCCAGTCGCATTCCTTATCTGAACTTTCAGGGGTCGTTGCGGACGTAACATACCCTAATCCACATCGGGTCTTGCTGTAGTAGTCCCGTGGTTTGCCAGTCGGGACTGGCGGCTTTAAAGGTAATCGTCGACCAGTGCCGTAGTTCAAACCTTGCGTAGTCTCCTGATCATACCCCTGTTTTTGCATGAGATGTTTGGATTGGGGGCTATACCGATAAAGAGGCAGTCTCCCGTCATCTGATTCGAGATCGACCTTCTCTATGGTGAAGGGCTATGGGTCGTCCTTCCGGCCGAAGATGATTGGATGGTCCCCTCCCTCGATTATGCGGTAAGCGTCTTTCACTGGAATAAGCTGGTTTATGGTATAAACATTGGTCACTTACGTGTGTGGTGAGTGCCTATACTGTGTTCCGTAGCATATATTGTACAAAGCTTATTAAGCTCGAGGTAGTTCAAAGATAGCCCTTTATTGATGAAATAAGGTATCTTTTCTAGCAGGATTACATCATCTGCGGATGGAACATCAGTGTAAGCAGCCACATACTTGGCTAGTTCCGGTTCTTCTTCGGCCACCCCCTGTATAAATGAAGAATGAGAGGATGACCTGGGCAGCTTGATCTTCGGGATTCTGCTGGTGGAGCCGAGCGTGGAGTTGTTGGCAAACTAGCGACCCCCAGTTTGGTACTCGATGCTGGACGGAGAGTTGTTGGCTCGCTAGAAGCCCCAGACTTTACATCGGGGTGACGATTCTTCTTTGAAAGATGTATCGTCATTGGCTTATCAGAGGGATTGAGCTTCTTTGTTTGTGGCTGGCCGGCTCTCGATAGTCTGATTGTCAGTGGCTCCGTAGTGGGTCTCGACGCTTGGCCGGACCTTGGCAGCCGGATTATCATTTGCCCTTCTTGTGCCAAGAGGCTGATTGCGTCCGTACCCAGAGCGGCCGTAAGGGGTACAGATTTGCCAGGTTTACGAGCTTGAAGGTGGATCGTTAGAGGTTCTTCTGATCCTGTGGTCGTCTCAGTTCGTGCTTGCACATCTTCATCCAGGTGCATCTTCGACTTCTCGTATAAGCAGGAGTCCGAGTAGTAGGATTCGACCCCTTTGAAGGGATCGATGTCGGCAAATTCTGTCCTTACAAAGCCGTGCTTGTCGACATACTTGAAGCATTGGTGCAGCATGGAAGGCACGATCATGTAATCGTGTATCCAAGGGCGCCCCAGGAGGATATTGTATGAAGTATCCGCATCTATGACATAACAGGTCACTTCTGACTGAAGATCGCCAATTTGGCACTTCAAGCGAATCTTCCCAATTGGGTAGCTCCTGCCCTAATTGAAACCGCTGATGGCGATGCTTGTCGGTGTCAGACGATGCATAGGGATGCGGAGATGATGTAACAGACCCTTCGGGATGATGCTTATGGAAGAGCCAGGATCAATGTGCATCCGATCCACCTTTACGTCACCAATGTATCCAGTATAGTATAACGGACGATCGTGCAGGTTGTTCTTAATGAGCATATCATGTAGAGTGAAGACAATGTTGGGCATCGCTCATGTACAAGCACTGTCTTGGAGATTTGTAGGCGGGCTCTCTCCTGTGAGGTTGACCTGAGCCAGATAGGCGTCGACATTTTGGAGTGCTTCGCTCAAAAGCGCGAACATCCTTTGAGAGTCTCAGAAGCACGTATAATGATAATTTGGCTGGTGTGTTGGCCAATTGCGCCAAGATATCGAAGTTGTAGGGCCACTCCAGCCCCTGAGGTGCCTCTTTTCGGAGGGATTTGTCAAAGCGAGTCTTCTTTGGCCTAGGCTTGTCGGTCGTCGGAGGCTGAGAAGGTCCTGGAGTGTCAGCAGTAGCTGGCTGATGATCTTCAGCTGAGTTATCAGCCACAGGTTGGGATTGTGCCCCAGACCGTATAACGACAGCCGTGACTTCTTCGACATCTGCCGAGATTGTACGACAGGATCTGACTTTTCCACTCTTCTTCTTGCGAATGGAAGGTGGTGTGGACTGAGTTACTTCAGATACCAAGTCTGGATGGACCCACATGACCTCCTCCCGTGATGTAGTGAGGGGCACTAGGTCAGCAGTCTGATCTCGAGGAGGTAGAAGATTAGCAATCTCCATTGTTGCCAGAGGGACGGGTACCACGCCGTCTTGAGTCTCCATTGGAGGGAAGCTGCCGAACTGTACGGACACCATATTGGCTGCCATGGTTACTTCCTCGAAATCGATGGCCAGAGCCTTCGAATCGATGAGATGTTGGATGTATCATTTCAATTGGTAGCAGTCGTGTGTAGCATGGTGGACGTAGCGGTGGTAATAGCAGTACTTTGGGCTTTCCATTTCTGCCGGCCGAGGTTCCCGTCTTGGTAGAGGGAGGTGAATTCTGTCTCCTTGTATAAGCATGTCCAAGATGGGCTTGACATGGCCGTCTTCGAAGGAGTAGATCATTTGCGGCCATTGCTTGTCTGCTGGTTTTGACTCAGGCTGCTGGGTTGTGTCAGCCACCATAGCCCGCTTGCCCTTGCTGTCCCGATTGTTGGAGGAGTTACCACCATTATTGTTGTTGGTATTGGGGCGCTTTCCTTTGTCCTCTCCCTCCGAGATGTGCAATCCCAGTTGGCGAGCTTCTTCAATCTGTCTTCGGCGCTAGTGGCACTGATGATAAACGCCTTCCAATCCTTGAATTGACTTTTACCCATCCAGAGACTAATTGTTGGGAGCAGTCTCTTTTGGCAAATTTCAATCAAGGAGGAATCCGGGTTACCAGACGGCAACTTCATTACGGTTTGGCGAAACCGCTCAATATAGTTCCTTGTCAGCTCCTTCTCCCCTTGGACGACGTCCATGAGGGTGGACATTGTGACGTCCTGTCCTACTTCGTAGAATCTCTCCAAGAACATGCGCTTGAAGCTGGCGAAGGAGTGGATGCAGTTGTCTGGCAGGTTGCGGTACCAGTCGAAGGCGACCGCTTCCAATACCCCTATGCATAATTGCGTAAGGATGGCATCGTCATGGGGCAGATGGTCGATGGTGACCTCGAAGTAAGTGATGTATCGACTCGAGGAGGTCTTGCCGTCATAAGGATTGATATTGAACGGCTTATGTCATGGTGGGAAGGGGACATCCCTCCATGTAGCAGGGTATGGTTGCCGTATTCTGAGGTCTTGAGAGTTCTCTCGAGCGTGAAACATGGCTCGGAGCTCCTGGACCTCTCTTCTTGCTTTTTTGGCCTCATCCGCAGCGGTGGAAGCCGACATTTCAGGAAGATTATTGCCCGGGTTAGGTGTCGCTGAATTTGAGTCCGCATTGATCGCGGGACCCGCGCTTGTTTGGCCAGGCGTCCCTCCTTGTAGAGTTGGAAGAGCCGCTTTGATCTCGTTTACATACTTGACCAAGGCATGCAGTATGGCCTCTAGAGTGTCGATGTGGTGGCGATCACTGGAACCACCTTGATTGCTGTCCATCATGAACACCGTCATTACATGAGGAGAGATGGAAGGAACGGTGGAGGACGTGCCCTCCGAGTCATACCCCTGTACAGAGAAGTCGTCGGGGTATGTGGGAATGTTCTCCTCTGGTTCAGACTCAGAAGGAATAGTAACCCCAACTTTAGAGCTTGCTTTATCTTGAGAGTCGTGGACATCTTCGGGGACGTCGGTACCTGCTGTATCTGATGGAAGAGTTGTTTCCCCGGGCTCATCTCCTTGGAACATCGGATTATCGTGGATGCTCTGAGGAGTGCTACCCCCAGTTTCAGTAACCCCCAGTGGTGTGGATGATGAATCTCCTACTGTAGTAGATTTCATCTTCGAACGGGTACCTTGGAAAACTCCGGGGGTGGACAACCGTTTAGACGACAGTTTCTTAGTTACAGTGGTTAAAATCTTTGGGCTGGGGACGTTTATCTTCTTCCCTCTCCCGTCGGCGGGGATTTTCTGAGTAGAGTTGCAAGAGACGACGGGAGGCGCTTCGTCCTCTGAGCTTGATCGTTGCAGCCTTTGGAAAATAGACTGCCGGTTTTCTCTTGCTGTCGCGTTGTTGCAACAGCAGTTGATAGTAACCTGGGTGCAATGACGTCCATGTGAGGACTCTTTTCATACCGAGGCCTCTTCTCTTTCCTTGCGCTTGTGGAGGATAACCTCACGCAGGTCAGATGAGTCTCGAACACCCATGTTTACTCCCTGGGTTTTGGGAGACTTTTTGGAACCATTCTGTCCGTTTGCCGTCGGGGGCGGGACTCGAGTGGTTCTGTACAACTTCCCATCAGAGGCCCGCGTAATGGTATGTGGAGCGCTCGGATGGTCAGAGGTTGGGACAGCCGACTGAGCTCGCCAAGCTCGTGCTGCCCTTGACTTCTTCACTCTAGCGCCGAGGGCTCATAGTAGGAAGAGTCAAAGTGATGCTGCAGAGAGTCAGACATATTCTCTTGGGCACATGAGAAATTAGGACCATAGGAGAGGCGATCGAAGACTGAGCCTGAGCTGTGTGGAGCAGGCAGTATGCGGCTGGAGTCAACAGTCTTCATGCGGCTGGCAGTTGTAGCCGCATAGGCTTTCTTCATGCGGCTGGAAGTTCTGGCCGCATGGATATTCTTCATACGGCTGGAAGTTTCGGTCGCATGAGCATCATGCATGCGGCTGGAAGTCTTGGCCTCATGAGTGTTTAGCTTCTTCCTAGAGCACATAGAATCACTCTTTGTCCCTGCAAGTCCAGCATCGTAGTGCTTTCCTCTGCCGGACTTGGGGACAGCAGAGTCCTCTATGGCTTGAAGTAGGGCCGCATGAGAGTCGCCTTCGCCGTCTTGGGCAGCAGAGAGTACTCCGTCGAGGGCCTGGGGAGGAGCAAATGATTTTGGCCTCCACTCCTTGCGAGCCTTCTTTGTGCGGGTTTGCTTCTGGACCGGGCCAGTGCTCCCGTCGGAGAGCATTTCTTCAAACGCCTGTTGGTCGAAGCGGACGACCATCTTCTGTTGCGTGGAGCCAAGTTTGGCTGTATCCGATTGCGTCACCAACTTCTCAGCCGTAGAGAAGTTTGTCTCCAGCAGAGTCGCCATCGTGTTTGCTATTGATTGTAAAAGTACAGAACAATTTATATAGGAGGACTGAACTTAGACTCACAATACAAACTCGCTCGTACGAAGAAAGCCTAGGGACAAAAACCTAGGTACAACAATCTAAGTACGATTGTTTATTTTAGATTCTGGGGGGTGACGATAGAGGCTCGGGAAAGCGACGGCAGCTCTGCCTTACTCCTTGGACGATCGAGTGCAGCCTTGGCTCTGGAGAAGAACTGCTTGGCGTTGATGAAGAAATGCTCTCCTTGTTCTCTCTGTATATGCTCCTCTGTCCTTTCGATTTCTGTATATCCTCTCTCTGATTCTCTGGATCCCCGGGCCTTGTGCAAGGGAATAGCACCTTGCTATTTATAAGAGTGGGGGGCATCATTCAGGTTTGCAATGATTGCCTCTTCTCAAAAGTCGACGGCCTGAGGGTTAATTAATCTGGGCCGTTCATCTCGAATATAAAAGATTTAAGCAATTAATGTGATTGCATTAAATCTCTGTAGGCAATAAATATTGATTGCCATGAATATTCGCGACTTGTAATGGCCTGCCACGTGTCCAATTTGCTTGATTTGATTTGATCTGGGCAATTATGGTGATTACCGCAAATCTGATTTTATTAGAATTTGTTAGCACCTATAATTCCAGGAAGATAAGACTGTCGCGTGTCTCCATCGTCGTGAAAAAGCGCCACGTGTCTCCACTGGGTCATCTTGGCAGTGCAGTAGGCCGTATGAGGATGTACGGCTGCATGAAGATGGACAACCGCATGGGAATGAACAGCCGCATGAAGGTGGACAGCCGCACGGGGATAGGCAGCCGCATGCTGATGGGCGGCCGCATAAGGATGCAACCGCATGAAGATGGACGGCCGCATGAAGTGGGCGGCCGCATGGAGTGGGCGATCACATAAATGCAGCAGCCGTATGCCTCGAGATTTGGTAGATTTTGCCAGCTGTGAGAAGATTTTCTCCTCTTCCCTAGGAATACGCCATTGTGTCAGTCATTATTGCGCCTTTATGTCAGAGCTATCATTTGTCAGAGCTGTCAGCCGTCAGTGCATTAAATGTAGCAAAAGACAAAGGGAAGAGCTGTTGAAGGCCACGTGGCTCCTCTCTGGGCTGCATGGAATTACTCGAGCCGCATAGACTCTTGAGCCGCATGGACCCCTGAGCCGCATGGGCTCTCTGAGCCGCATGGGGATCCTTGGCCGCATGGACCTTTCTTTATTCTTTTTCATGCTTCTACAGTATCGCCATCCCTTTAGAAGAAAAACTCCAACTTTCAGATATATCTAAAAGTTGGAGTTCTTTACAGTCAGGGCATCCCTAAAGAGGAACGCAGGTTTCAGGTATTGGCCCCCCAATTTCTTCGAATTCATCATGCCCGAGAGAAAGTAGAAGGACTGGTTTTTGATATCCCGTAGCCTCTCTTTAGGTTCATCTTTAGGAAACTGGTTCGACACATAATCAACTAAATGGTCGAACCTCGCACCCATAGCAGATTGGGCTCGACCTACCAAGAGTTCTCCCGCAGGATTGACAGGCAACTTTACTGAAAAAAGATAAAAGAAACAAGTTAGAAGATGGCCAGAGAAAACAACTTAGTATGTTCTGAGCTTATGCGACTCTGTTTGGTGGGGCTGCATGCGGCCCAGTTTAAAGGAGCTAATACAGCTCTGATTAGGTGGGTCTTTATGCGGCCCAGTTTAAAGGAGCTTATGCAGCTCTGGTTAGGTGGGTCTTTATGCGGCACAGTTTAAAGGAGTTTATGCGGCTCTGTTTGGTGGGGCTTCATGCGGCCCACTTTATAAGGAGCTTATGCGGCTCTGTTTGGAGGGTCTTCATTCGGTCCAGTTCATAGGATGCTTATGCGGCCACGAGATAACTCTCATGTGGCTGGGCCATGTGGCAACTCTCATACGGCTCGGATATGAAGCAACTCTCATGCGGCTCGGACATGAGACATACCCCATGCGGCTCGGACATGAGACGTTCATGCGGCCTATACAGCACAGCATATGCAGATTCATCACACCGAATTTAAACAGTTTAATTAAGACAAAAAAATATGCCAAAGAGAAAGGCTCGCGCATAAAACATGCGACATAGCCATTATGGTTAGGGTTTGAATCCATCCAGTTTTCTCCCAATATTCTTATCGTCAATGGCAGGATGAACGTCGGGGTGAACTGGGATCGCTGACGAGGAGGCAACTCCTTTGCCCTTCGCCGCAGCACTGGAGTAAGCCTTGGGTGCCAATGATGACCGAAGGAGAATGAGAGATGGCGACTAGGGCAAGAAAGCTTGAAGAAAGAAGAGAGTAAAGAATCTCTCTCTTCAAAAATTGCTCATATTTATAGGCTGACAGGGGCGTGTGAACCGATAGGCGCTTCGGATTTCGTGTTGCCTAGAAGATAAAGACGACCCTTGGGATTCTATCCCCTTTTATGCAAAAAGAATGCTCAGAATCATCAAGACAAATCTAAATATTTAATGCCGACTCTTGGGATCCTATCAAAAAGACGGCTTTAAAATTAAAAACAAATCAAGAGGAATTAATAAGACGCCTACGTGGCACAAAGATCAGTATGCGGCCAGAGAAGGCTATGCGGCCAGAGAAGTCTATGCGGCCAGAGAAGCCTATGCGACCAGAGAATCCCATACGGACAGAGAAGTCTATGCGGCATGAAGAGCTTATGTGGACATACCCATGCTTCTTATTCAAAGTATTTCAATTTTACAAATCGAAAACTTTGAAGGGGGTCTTGTAGAAGCATGGAAAAGAATAATAACTCTTATGCGGCCCATAATCAACATGAAACTCCATGCGGCTCAAAACTTGGGGAGTTTCATGCAGCTTAAAAA
The DNA here is from genome assembly GCA_029216955.1 of Iris pallida. NCBI lineage: Eukaryota > Viridiplantae > Streptophyta > Magnoliopsida > Asparagales > Iridaceae > Iris > Iris pallida. Next base: position 18,004,227 of record JANAVB010040419.1, on the reverse strand, counting down.
TCCCTGAGAGCTTCATGCGGCTCAAAGAGCTTCATGCGTCTCAGATAGTTTTATGCGGCTCAGAAAAAGCCACGTGGCCTTATGCGGTTCGAAATAGGCCCATACAGCTGGCCATAATTACTCCATGCAGCTGGCCATTAATGCTCTGACACAAAGTGACAGCTCTGACATGATGTCTCTGACATAAAGAAGAGATGCGACATGCTCATAAAAAGAAGAGAGAATCTTCATGATATCGGACACAGTTCACAATGTCCAAAGAAAGTTCTCTATGCGGATCGCCAGTGTAGCCTTTATGCGGCTCAGACATGAGGCCACCCTCATGCGGCTCGGTTATGAGGCCACCCTCATGCGGCTCGGTTATGAGGCCACCCTCATGTGGCTCGGTTATGAGGCCACCCTCATGCGGTTCGGTTATGAGGCCACCCTCATACGACTCGGTTATGAGGCCACCCTCATGCGGCTAAGACATGGGGATAGTCCTTCATGCGGCTCGCAACATAGTGGCAGTTGGGACACGTGGCAGAAGTTGACTAAGTCTTAACAATTCAGATTTATTTCAACCAATATAACAGTCCAGATTTATTGCAACAAACAAATAAAGATTAATCTTAACCAATCCCCAACCGCCCACTTCTCAAGGCACAGTTACAAGGATGTGGCCACGTGGCTGTATACCCCACTCATCACAATTTCCTATAAATAGCATAGGATTATTCCTTTGCAGACACACAGAGACACACAGAGCAAAAAGCACACAGAGAGAGAGAGCATTTCTTCGCCAGAGCCGAGGTTGCGTTCGATCATCCAAGGAGTAAGGCAGAGTTGATAACACTTTCCCGAGCCTCTACCGTCACCCTCCAGAATCCAAATTAAACAATTGTACTTAGATTGCTTTTTCTAGGTTTTGTTCCTAGGCTTTCTTTTGTACAAGCGAGTTTGTAATTGTGAATTAAAGTTCAGTCCTCCCATAAAACTGTTATGTTCTTTGACAATCAATGGCAAACACTATCGAAATTAACCTCTCCAGGAATACGTGACAATCATGGCTCTTCATACCTGTCAGTTTGTTCTCCTTGAGGTCGACGCATCTTCTTAAGTTCGAAACATACCCGTCTGGAACTTCTAGACCTTGAATCCACCTACAAAGTCTGACATTATCCTCCTTCTCCAGTAAGAAAATTACCTTAGGCTGCTTCAACTTCCCATTCCCTTTCTCTATCAAATGTAATACAGGACATTTACATATTTCTTCCAAGTCCAATCTAGCCTTTGGATTGCCTTTCGTCTTCCCCTTTACGTCCATTACAGTATTAATTATGTTGTCAAACACATTCTTCTCGATATGCATCACATCAAGGTTATGTCTAATCAGATTGGTGTTCCAATATGGTAGATCCCAGAATATACTCCTCTTCGTCCAGTTATGAGTGCGACCAAATCTGTCACACTTGTAGCCCGTAGCAGGCTCTTCATTAGATCTTGGTAAATCTTTTACCTCTTTCCATATCGTGTATCCGGGCTACCTTGGCGAGGGATTAGCCTTCTCCATAACGCCAGCACGAAAAGCATTCCTGTTCCTCCGGTACGGATGATCCTTCAGCAGGAATTATCGATGAGAATCGAAGAAGTACGATTTGCCTCCGTGTTTCAAACGGAAAGCCTTAGTGCGGTCCATGCAATACGGACATGAAAGACGACCATGCGTGCTCCATCCAGATAACCTACCATTGGCCGAAAAGTTATTGATGGTCCACATAAGTGATGCCCGCATCTGAAAATTTTGTTTTCTAGATACATCGTATGTGTTGGAACCTACTTCCCACAACTGATTCAACTCATCAATCAATGGTTGTAAATACACATCGATGTTCCTTTTCAGATTGTTCGGACCTGGGATAATAACGGTAAGGAACATATACGGAGTCTTCATGCACATCCAAGGCGGTAGATTGTACGGAGTGACGATCATAGGCCAATACGAATACTGGGATCCCAAAGTTCGAATGCGGTAAAACCGTTGGAGCAGAGACCTAATCTGACATTACGCAGATCAGAAGCAAAATCTGGATAGTCTCGATCAAAGTGCTTCCATGCTTCTCCATCAGATGGGTGATCCAACAATCCTTCGGTCTGTTCTCGCTTATGCCAACTCATATTTTTTACAGTTTCCTTCACCATAAACAACCGCTGCAACCACGGCGTCAAAGGCTAGTAGTGCATCGAATCGGTAGGCTTCCTTTTACCGACAGACTTTCCTCTACCACTGCCCTTGTAGCGATCAGCACCACAAAATCTGAAGGCATCTTTATCCTTGTCGTCTTTGTAGTACAACCTGCACCCGTTGCGACATGCATCGATTTTCTCGTATCCCATCCAGAGCGATCTCACCATCCTCTTAGACCGATAAAAGTCTTTAGAAAACTTAGCACCCTCAGGCAATATTTCTATAATCAACTCCATAACTCGGTTGTAGCAATCTTGCGACATATTAAAATCAAACTTGATGCTCAACAATCTTGTAACCACCTCCAACGGTGAATGATCCTCACAACCAGGATATAATAGAGTCCTTGCATTCTCCAATAATTCCATAAACTTTGTAGCATCGGCGTTCGGTGCCTCCTCAGGTGCAACATGATTGTCCGGATGGAAACTAGGCCCCGCCGCATCAAAAACCATGTTCACCAACCCATCATCGTAAGCATCATGGTTGTGGACATCCACATAAGGCTCATACTCCGATGCTAAAGACAAGTTCACCGTACGTGGTCCACTGATAGTAATTCAGCGTGAAACCCTTCGAGTATAAATGATACGTGACTTCAACTTCTGGATGAAATTTCAAGTTGCGACATCTCACACACGGACACTTAATTTTGGTACCGTCCATATACTGAGGGAACGCCTTGGCAAACTACAGGAACTGCTGTACACTCTCTACGAATTCATCCCACATACCGCACATGTCATCAGGATGACAGTTGTACATCCAAGAACTATTCTACAGATAGTAATTCAGATCTATATCCATTTGAGGATAATTCTGTAAGATAGATACATGCACTTGTTGAAACACTTATAAAAGTAATAGGCGCATTAATCATGACATATCCTAAATATTGAAATAGAATCCCAAGTAATCATGAAACAATAAGTGGTAATAGTGTATCACATGACCTGACCATATAACCGTAGTGTATCAGAATTGACCACATAGAAGACTAAGCCTAATTAATCTCCATAAAACAAGTGGTAATAAGTCCTTAATTAATCTCCATAATTAATCTCCATAAAACAAGTATAGCTGGTAATAAGTCCATAATTAAGTCCATAAACTCATCTCCATAAAACAAGTACAACTGGTAATAAGTACTAATAGTCCAACACAAAATATATCCATAAAACTACACTAATGACGACCACACAGCTCACGCGTACGCTCAATGATACCATCACGCAACATCTTTGAAAAAGTGGGATCGACGACGGAAAAGTGCCATTCCACTGCAGGTGCTGGATGAATGGAACTCCCGATCTCACTAGCTATCGGTGCCACTTCCTCCTTAACAGTAGGAGGAGCCACCTCAGCAATCTGTGTTTTTCTCAAATGACGTGCCGCTGCTCGGGTCATGGGTGCCATCTGGTAAGATCGATATTCACAGAGAATATAATTATAACATAAGCAAGCTAACTAAAGGAACCATCAGCTCATTTCATGTATCAAAACCCAAGTTCTATTGTGAAATCTCAGTTTTCTTCAATGAGTATACCTATGTGTGTTTAGTTCAATTTTTCCTGAGATTGTATACATATGTATATATGTAGATTCATAGATGTAGCTATAGTTATATAAGAGTTTTTCCTAAGATTGTATACATATGTATATATGTATATAAAGGAACCATCAATGAGTATACATATGTATACATATGTATAAGAGTTTTATGTATACATGTATACATATGTATAAGAGTTTTCTTCAATGAGTATACATATGTATATATTGTATACATATGTATAAGAGTTTTCTTCAATGAGTATACTTGTCTGTGTGTCATGTTATATACTTCCATGTTTGCGTATTAGGGTGCGTATGTCTGTATCTGTGTGTCTTTGTGTCTGTGTCTGTGTCTTTGTCTCAGTGCATGAATGTTTGTGTCCGTGTTCGTGTTCATGTCATGGAAGATTGAGGGAGTGTGTCAGTGTCGTATCCAAGTCTAATGTATCGTGTCTATACGTGTCCAACACCAAAATCTAAATTCATATTGCCCCTCCCCCTCCTAAATCACAAATACAATAACTTATATAAAATAGCAATATGGGATAGGGTTTACCTTCCACGGATGATCGAGAAGGGTCTGACCGGAGGGGCGTCAAGTCGGAGAAAGGGGGACTAGGCGACGGCGAAAGAGGAGGGGACTAGGCGGCGGAGGAGGGGTCGGCGGGGTTCTCGAAGACAGAAGAGGGGGTCGAGGGGGGCGGGGGTCGGCGGTTACCGGTGGAGGGGGTCGGCAGGGTTGCCGTAGACGGAGGAGGGGGTCGGCGGGGTTCACGGAGATAGAGGAGGGGGTCGGGGGGGTTCGCGGAGACAGAGGAGGGGGTCGGGGGTCGGCGGTCACCGGAGGAGGGGCTCGGGGGTCGACGATCACCGGATGATGGAGTGGGGGGTCAGGTTAGGGAGAGGGAATGGTTTGAATTTGGGTTGAAATTTTGAGAATGAAAAAGAACTCGATCGGCAGACCTAAATAAAATTTCTTAGCGACGTCCAATAAAGACGTCGCTAAGCGTCGCTAGATCAAAAAAACTTAGCAACGTAAAGCTAAATCGTCGGTAAACGTCACTAATCGACGTTTACCGAATATCAGTAACGTTATTTCTTTAACTTAAAAGACGTCGCAGGATGTCGCTGATCGTTGCTAACAGTGACGTCCTGTGACATTTTTTCTATGTGTCTCTAAATTCCTTTATTTTAGCAATGTTTTCCATGGGCGTCGCAAATTTCGTCGGTAATATGACTTATTTTGGTAGTGTGTCACCATGGCCAGAGATCAAATACCAACCAGAATTTCATCGACATAGTCAGCAGTCCCGCGAATTGATGATGAAGATGTGATACTACCTACAGAAAGCTCCTGTCTTAAAGACAGAAAAGGGTCTCCGATACCTCTTTCTCTACGTCTTCAAGACAACCAATTTCGTATCGGCTTGAGATTTTGGACAGATTATTTATCTTCTCAAAAGAAGAAATCTTCCTGAGGTAAGACACGAGTAAGAACCTATAACATGGTTTCTCTCTCACCCGCTCCCGATGAAGAAGTCTTGACCAACACTAGATTTGGTAGACTTTACCTTAGATATTACTGTAACACCCAGTTTTCTAAAATAAGGGTAATTTTTAAATTTTGTAATTATAATCATTTAATAATGATATTTAAATTATATTTTGATTTTTGATGATTTTTAATCAATTTAAAACTATTTAAAATATTGAATTATCATTTTTATGGTTAACTAGTGTAACCCTAGAATTGCTAAGCCTAGAGACTAACCATGACCAAGGGAGCCTATTCATGTTATTAGGATGACTAATTACTACTTTTTAGCCTAAGGGTATTTTGGTCATTTTTGGCTTATTAATGAAAAATGAATTTTGAATAATTAATATTGTGCTAATTGAATTGTTATAGACTAACCTAGAAGCTTAACCAAATCTAGATTAGTCTTGAGGTTATAATCATGGTTAGAACATTCCTACTAAGTGCCAAGGTTAGTAATATCTAGATATTCCTAAGTAGGATATTTACCCCTTTGGATATTTGTGAAAAAGAAGGCCTTAGGACTAATTGAAACAATAAGAAGGCTTGGAATTGGGTAGACAAGCCCTAGCCACTCATCTACATCTAAACCTAACCCTAATTCACTATTGTGGTAGCCACAAATAGGTATCCCCCTTCAATAATGAATCCTTAAGAAACACTTGCCTCTTTTACACCTACACAGAACCCTAATTGTTCTTCCCCAAATTCTTTCCTCTAATATCCAAATTAAGTCCAAATTAAGTCTAATCAATTACATCATCACCCTCTACCATAGTGGAAGCTAGTAGAGGCTTGCTAGCTAGGATTTGGAGTGCTTTGGGCAATTGAAGTACAAGGGGGGAACACTCATTCTCACCTTTGCATTGAGATATACTCTCAATAGGTAAATGCCATGAAACCTATATAAAATCATATTTTCTTTTCATTGATGCATGCATATAAGTATACCCTAGCTGTAGAGTTAGTTTGGTGCTAGGTAGTGTCCATTTCGTGTCCGTATCAGACACGTATCAGTGTCCTTAATAGAGTATTCGATGAAATATTTGTAAGAAATGAATTTTATTAATTTTAAAATCTAATTGAACAGAAATGTTGGTTAATATGTGTATAACAATAATCGTGAGGACTGAGTCAAATTCTGGGGCTTTTTCGTGTCCAAAACGGACACGCACACACGCGTACAGACCCCGTGCTGTCCCATGCTACCCGAGTGTCACTGTGGATACGCCACGCCACGTGGCAGCCTGCCACTTGGCACAGACCAAGGGGCAGTGTCTGACACATCACCCCTTGAGTCTCGAGTCGACTCGTGTCGTATTGGACATTTAATCACACGTGCATGGGTTTTGTACTGTCTCATGCACACTGTACACATCCCCTGCTACTCGGGGTCGACACATGACACGACACGATAATAGAACAGATGAAACTTGGTGGACACATGGGCCTAATGTCTGACACGATACACACCAAGTTTGAGGCGATTTCGTCGAGTGGTTCGAGAGAAATTTGTCTCGTACTAATTTTTTACTAACACTATACGCACGAAAATCTCTCTCTGATACGCGACTCAAACTCGGACACGACAAGACCCCGACTCGATACAGGCATCCTAAGACCTAGCCCTATGACCCCTCTAGCACTATACACGTGCATATAGTGTCTCGTGCACTGTGTCGAGTCCATTTCGACTCGACATGGCCGCACGAGGAGTGGTTTCACTGATTACTGATACTTCAGTTTTTAGGATTTTTGGACACTTTGTGTCCTATAAATTAGACATGAATGGATACGTGGACATGTTAGATATGCCCATGTCTCTGTACACTATGAATTCCTATTTATTTTGAGTTTACTTCTTTAATTGGTTTCGAATATGCAATATATATGGACTGATTTCAGTTCTCGGTTTTGACAGTTTTTGTGAATTGGGTTTTCTAATTATATCAAATCTTTTAATGAGTATGTATGTATGTAAATACAAGTTATACATGCTATATTATACTGAGATTTCATGTATGGTATACCAGGATGTATTGGATGGGTTTTGACATATGTTTCAGTTTCGAACCAGGAACATTGATACATATATGACCTAACTGAACCTTAATATAGGCCATAGGTATTTTCCTAAGTTTTCTTTGTATTTTTTGGGATTTGTGGTTTCTCTGAGATGAGGTTACCTGGGTTGTGTTTGCATATACATTTGTATCATACATGCATGACCCCTTTCCTATTTTTCCAGTTTTACATATATTTTGTGTTTCGAATGCATATAAATGTTGATACGTGCCAATGACACTCATCCATTGCATATCATTACCTCTACTACATTACCTCTCTTTGCCTGTATCAGGACATGTTTGTACATCTACTGTAATTTACTTCATATGCCCTACATTACATACTGTAATGCAATTTAGCCACTTTACATATACAATGCACAAATAACATGTCCTGCTACCTAGTTACACTTCTTGCATTCTATTTGTCCGTCCCTCTATGTGTACCCCCCTTTTCTTTTCTGTTAAACTGAAATGAACCCCTCACCCTCATTCCTGTTAACCCATATCACACACACACACATCTATGTATACCCCTTAACCCTTTCTCTATCTCTCTATGTATGCATGTATGTATATATGCATGTATGTATATATGTATTGTATATACATAGAGGCATAGGTAACTTGTTTTTGAGTTGAACACATATATGATAGGCTAATGTTTACATTTACTGTTTGGACTTGGGTTATGAGTTGGGGAAGGGGCTGCCTTAGTCTTTTGCCCTCCAATTCTTTGTAACTATGAATATAGTACATATATATATGGGAGTGGCATACATGTATCTTATGAGTTATATCATACCTTATATAGATGTTACACTTTATATGTAGATGATGTAGATATGTTATGCTTATATATGTGGATAGGTATTTGAGGGTTAGATAGTATTGAGTAAGGAATAGTTTATTACATCATAGAGTAGATAATGGTTATTATATGAGATTAGCTTACTTTAGAGTTCACCAATAGCCTAGTTGACCTTGACCAAGTTGATCATAGTCCAAGTTGACTAAAAGTTGACTCTTTAACCTAGAAATAGCCTAGTTGACCTAATTAGCTAAGTTTGACTAGTTGACCAAAACCCTAGAATGACAAAGTTGACCAAATAGTTTAGGATTGACTTAGTTAGTCTAAGTTGACCTAGTTGACTGGATATTGACCATTGTGACAAGAATTGACTGGTCCTAGATAGTTGACCAGTTTGACCTAGTTGACTAGAGTATTGACTTGGGTGACCCAGAGTTGACCAAGTTTGACTTTGACCTAGATTGACCTAGAAATCACGTAGATTGCATTGTAAACTTCATTTACCTTATTTTAAACACATTATAACCTGTACTGCTCTATTTAGGACATTGTGACTCTGGTGCAGACATCTGATATTATACTACTCTTTTCAGAGTATCAGGCGAGTACATTCTCTGATAGTTCTCTCATTTACTTGTCAATTACTGTACTACAGTTCTAGTTAGTTCTATATAATTCTCTGTTACAACACGTATGGATATTTCTGGATTCATGTATGCGACATACATACCATCTTGTCTGGCCTCTATTACTGGAATCATTGTTGGTATCATCATGTTTGGCTGGACTCATCTCGATTCTCGTGTCGAATTCTGGATTCACTTGTATTGCGGGGCTGGAAAATATTGAGTAAGACATGTAGACATACCCCAAATCTAGGATCGCCAAACTAGAATCTACTAGAAGCATAGCCATCCCACACTTGGCCGAGTATGAGATGTGCTTGATACCTACAGCCGTTTACATGTCGATCTCGATATTTTAAAACACACTGATAGAATATAGCTGGTCTCACCTGGATTCTTGATCATGACTAGAATCATCTTGTACTGGATTCATCTTGTATTAGATTCGTCTCGTACTGGATTTATATTGGATTTATACTTGTCTTACATTTACTGTCTGGAATTATCATGTTACTCTTGTTCAGCTAGAATCTTATTTTTCAGTCTTCATTGCCATGATTCTTCTCTTATTTTAGTTACCTTACTTTCCTTGTATCTTAACTGTTTCTTTATACCATCACCTGAATATAAACTACCATGTTTATTAATAAAACTGTCTATAACTGCTTTATAGTTCTCTGTCATTTACTTGGATTTTCTAGATGAGTTGTGCTCGTTCCTGTCCTGACTGGACCTGTTAAAAATATTACAGATGATTGCCCTGAGGACATTTGCCCAACTTGCCTTGGAGCTGGAGATGGCTTAGCTACCTTTGGCCCCGACACTCAGCAGTGATCGGGAGACTAGCTAGCAGACTTGGTTTAGTTTTTATGTTTTAGAACTTGAATTGTAATAAGTTGAGATATTGTTTTGTTTTGAGATTGTTTGAGATTATAATTATTTATTAGTTGGTTTTGTTGTTGTTATTTAGTCTTAGTTATAAACTTCTGTCTTATCATATCGTGCTTTGACTGTGATTGAGATTTCATTATATCTATACTTGTCCTCTATTCGGAGTTGAGATTTGACAAGTATATTATATAATTACGTGAGTTATTGATTAGATAGTAACCAAGGACAGCGTTCTACCATCGACACTGCGGCGTAGGCTGGACGTACCCACTTCTCGTGCCCCTACACTGGGTGCGGGTCATGACAATTACACAGATGGTCAAGAGAATGAAACTGTCACTCCCCCTCCAGCTTCTGATCCTCCTACAACATCAGCTCCATCAGCTGACTCAGGTCCTTCTAAACCGACAACAGCTGATAAAAGCAAGCAGCAGGTTCGCTTTGATAACAACCTAAAGAAGACAACTCCACTGTAAGGACTTAGAAAACCATATAATTTTGACATATTTGCTCAATTAGCCAATAATCTGGCAAGATTATCGATTTTTGAACTCCTACGTCATTCGAGAGAAACTCGAGAAACATTAAGTGGTGCTTTAATACAAGCCGATGCTTGTCTGGCACATCTCAAGAAACCAGGCGAATAACCTGTGGCATGCTCTCATTGCCAAAGTATGATTGAAGTGATTCCTAATATCGTCTTCACTCAAGGGAAGATGTTACTGGAAGAGAATCGACATGATCGACCTCTCTACTTTACAGGGTATGTCGACACAACGAAGGTCGATCGTATCCTGGTCAACCTGGATCTGCACTCAGTATTATGTTAAAGACCCTATTGGATGCACTAAAGATCCCAGTCCATAGCCTCTCTACGATGGTCATGCCTATTCTTGGAATCAATTCCGGAAGAAGCGAACCGTTGGAAAAGATCCGCCTAAGAGTTCAAATTGGCGATCTCCGTACAAAAGTCACCTTCTATGTGATTGGCAATCACATCTCCTACAATCTGTTGTTAGGAAGACCGTGGTTGCATGAACATAACATTGTGCCATCCACTCTCCATCCGTGCTTTAAGTACGTTGATGACAATAGAGAAGTCATGAAAGAAGTTGCTGATCTCAATCCCTTCCGAGGTATCGAGGCCTATTATATAGACTCTAGGATATACAAAGAAGAGTACATGAAGGTTGTATTGGCTATGGACACTGTAGAAGATCAGAAAAATAATCTAGACAAGGTCCTGGTAATTCCGGTCAAGGGACACACTTCTCGCCCCTCGCCTTCTCAGTTGCTGACCATTAACCTCTCTCCTCCAAAACACTCTACCGGCGATCATTTGACGGTATGCTCCTACGTTGTCTTACAGGTGATGATAAAAAACATATATTACATGAAGCTCACGATGGTGTCTACGGTGCACATCAGCTTGGTCCTAAGCTTCAGGATCGGATCGGACGCATGGGATATTATTGGCCCACTAGGGTGGCAGATGCAATTGGATATGCAAGAAAATGTAGAGCATGTCAAATCCATGTGGATTTCATTCACCAACCATCATAATTCTTGCATCCAACTACAGCATCTTAGCCCTTTGAAGTCTGGGGTATGGATGTTTTTGGTCCTATTAATCCACTATCATCACGAGGACATTGGTTTATCTTAGCTATAACCGATTACTTCGAAAAATGGGCAGAAGCTATTCCCTTAGCAGAAGTCAAGACAAATAGTGTCATCAGCTTTATCAAGCATCATGTCATCTATCGGTTCAGAGTTCCTCGAAGAATCATTCATGACAACAGACCCTAGTTCGTGAGTCAAGCGTTCACTCAATTTTGTAAAGACACTCGAATCAACAACATTGCTTCTATGACTTATAATCCCGCAGCTAACTGTTTAGCAGAAACATTCAATAAAACAATCATCAAGTTTCTCAAGAAGTTTGTTTCCGCCAAAAAACAAAACTGGAGGGACAAGCTTGGAGAATGTCTATGGGTGTACCGCACCACTGTACGTACTTTGACCGGTTGTACACCATTCTCTTTGGTATATGGATGTGAAGCCGTCTTACCGTTGGAGATCCAAATCCCATCTTTGAGGATAGCTGTCGCCAATGAACTCACGATGGAAAACAATGACCGTCTTCGACTTCAGGAGCTTGAAGCACTCGACGAGAAGCGACTGTTAGCTCAATAGCATATTGAGATATATCAGGCCCGAATCTCGAAAGCTTTCAACCGTAAAGTCAAAGTATGAACTTTTCAAAAAGGCAAGCTAGTCCTTACTGTCAGACATCCTATGACTATGACACACTCGAGCAAAGGCAAGTTCGAGCCAAAATGGGAAGGTCCCCACATCGTAAGCAATGTTTTCTCTAATTGAGCTTATCAGCTGACTGGAAACGACGGTCGAATAGCTATGATGCCTATTAGCGGCAAATTTCTAAAGAAATATTATTTTTAAAAGTATGTATTATGTTTTTCTGACAAATATTATACATACGCAAATCTTTGAATTATTATCTTTTATTCACTCTTGCGTTTATAAACCCAAAGATAATAAGACTTCAAAAATCCCCAGTGGAGTCTAATCTAGATCTTATGATACATCCTCGAAAGATTAACCTATCACATCCACTACGTCATCACAAATGTCATCTTCTGAAACCCAGTTGTTTTAAAATATATCATATTCTTGAGCCTCAGTTGGTTTAAGGGTAATCAACAGATATACAAATTTACGTCACATTATCTCTGAATTCTACTATCTACATCAACGACTTGTCACGTCCACATGACCTCTGGTAATGTCGTCCCAGAAGTAAGAATATGTCAAAATTATATTTGTCACGTTCGCATTACCTCTGAAAATATATAATGAATGTTGTTATTTTCAAAAAATATGTCATGTCCAGAACCTCTGAATATATTTCTTACTCTTCATTTCATGCAAATCATGCAAACACCAAAAGCTATTACATTTATCAAAAAAAATATGATAAAAAGTACTTCAAAAGAGTTGTTACATTCATCCCCCTTTTATAAAAAACTTCATTGAAGAGGTTGCGCACTGAGGTCGAGAATTTGCCTCATCAAAGCTTCAGTTCGTTCCACCCGAGTAGCAAAAACTCGCTCTCGGGCTAGATTCCTTCTGAACTCTGGAAACAGTGGTTGCACTGAAAAACATGTCATTCCATCTCTGTATTGCAAGCTTAGAGGAGATCATTTATCTGTCGGTTCAGCTCATCCAAGCGACTCGAGGCTATTTGACGCAATTCTATACCACCTCTTCTTGACGGTTTCTAGCTTGAGCCATTTTGGCTTCTACTTCTTGGATGAGGGTTTGAATCTCAGATATCTCTTTATTTTTATTCGCTTCCTCGATGGTGGCTTCAGCTGTAAGAGTCTATATTTCTACAAATTGTAAATCATATGCTGCTATAGAATTACCATGTACGACATATCGTTCTTCGTACTCACGTGCGATAGATTCACATTCAGTTTCCACTTGGCTGCTCATGTTCCCCCTGATCAGATCTTGTTAAGATTGAATAGGATTCTCGAGCTCATTCAGGATATGTTCCAGGAAGCTGGCCCTTTCAACATCGCCAAGAGTGCGTAGGGCCTCAATTGGAAAAAAAGAAGTTCTCTTCACAAAATCGTAAGGATGGTTCTTCTCTATGGCCAATCGAGCAAGAGTGCTCAAGGAAGTGAAGAAGGCACTTTTGTAAGTTTCGACGATGCTACTTGTCATCGCCGATACACCAGGTGTCGCTGCTTCGACAAAAGTTCCTCCTTCAGCAGAGATGGGAGGAATGGCAACTTGTACAACATCAGCCCCCGAAGATTTTGGCACAGGCGTCCCTGAGGAGCTTTCTTCCATGATATGAGTTCCGACATCCAAAGGAGCCATGGTAGAACTGAGGCTGAATGCGATAAAGGTTAATGGGACTTCGATGATTGTCCCTATGTGACCCGCTGTAATTTAAAGTAGAAATCATTAGATCACTTGACACCAAAGAAAGAAGCACTAGTAAATAGAGTCAGAAATTTACTTGGGCCAGGTGGCATATATGGATTCTAGCGAGGCATGGTATCTCATTCTGTAACGAGTCTTTCCAAAGTAGAAGCTGACACTGCCGCTTGGCTGCTCCCTACTTCTGAGCCTCCTGCCATAAAGTGGCTGCTCCCAACTTCTGAACCCACATGGCTGCCTATAGCCCTTGACTCGGTTTGACCTCCCTGGGCTGCCACCTCCGCCCTTTCTTTCTCAGGAACATGCTCAACAGGAGTCAGAATCCCCTCAATATCAATATCTAGGTTATCATCATCCCCGGGGCCTTCAAGACCTTCCGTAACCCTTCATCTTCTTCATCTTCATCAACTGGGCTTCTGTCACCCTCAACCTCAGCGTCAGAATTCTTATTGCCTTGCTGTTCATCGAGGTTCTAATCATCATCATTAGGGCTCTAGTCGCCCTCATCTTCAACAGGGTGCTCACCACCCTCACTATAATCTGGCCATCCTTGGCCACTAAATATTGATTCTCTTGGGCTACTTCAAGACCGAAGGCCACATCAACAGGGTCCTCTTCAAGTGGTTCATCTCCAAAATCACAATCCTTCAATGCTTCTATCATCTCCTCATCCTCTCGGGATGGAACCTCGTTCAGGATAGGAGCTACAGAAGATTGGATTATTGAAGGAGCTAGAACTTTAGGGATAACATCTTTTGAAGTTAATGTTTCTTCGGGAACCGTGATCCTTAGAGAGTCATCGGTGGCCGGTGGCGATATAAAACCCGCTGAAGCAAACGCCGTCAATGACCTTGTAGACAAAGAAATAGTAAACCCAATGATTACTTGTTCTGAAGCAGTAACCGGAGGAGTATCCGTTGCAACAGCTGAGCCGGAGCACTAGGCGGCAGGAGATCGAGACATGAAGGTATATTAATGCAAACTACTACCGGATCAACGTCTACTATTTCTGATAGTATTACGAGATCAAGAATAACACCTGTCTGTGGTGGCACATCCCTCGATGGTGGCAATGGCTCCTCTTGTGGTTCTAGAATCGAATCTTAAGGTGGTTGTTCTTGCGAGGATGGTATAGAAGAAATTGCCGTCGTCCCTTTCCCAGTTCTGGCGGCCATCAATTTCCTCCTGGCTGAATGCTTAAGAGACAATTGTGGAGATGTAGTAGTCACCTCGACAAGAGCAGGCGGTTGAGGTTGTGCTTTTTTAGAAACGAGCCGTTCCCTGCTTATTTCCTCCCTGGTAACCATGCTTTCTCTCTGAAAGGGGTATGGAGTTGATCCTCTGAGAGAAGTAGTTGCTCCAGGCGAGAGTCCAGCTTCCATTTGCCGTATCTGAAGTCTGGTCCTGGCTACAGGCTTCTTGATAGCGGTTGTCTCCTTTGTTTTCTTCTTTCCTACAACAAGTGAAAGAGGATCATCATGTGCTGACTGAGTAGAGGAGGCCCTAGTCTTTTGCTTTTTGCTCGCTTTCTTCACAGGAGACTTTTCTTTTCGCTTCCTGAACAGGATATACAGTGGGTCATGAACTTCGTCATGGAAACCCACATCCATGGTTTCTAGAGGTTCTTCGGTATGCATATCCTCCTCAGCCACAGTCAAATTAATGGTGGCTTTATTCCCATCGAGTGCTTTTTTTACCCCGACGAAGCTATCTTCTATTGAATAACCTTCAAAGAAGGTGTTGGCAGAAGTATAAAAATGCGCGTATAAACCCAGTATACGAGGTCCATTCTCAAAAGTGGTGGAGGCATGGTGAATACATCCTTCATGCCTCTTGCACTAAAATATACCCATCCCCGAGCGCCATCAATCAAATACCCGAAGGCCTTAAGACAAGTCATCGCATTCCCGACATGCAACTGGTCGTAGCTAAACTGATGAGCAAAGCGGCTTGGCAAGTACGCTCAAAATAACAGTCGTTCTCAAACTGGTACACCAGATGAGAAGGCCAAATCGTTTTCAACCATGAAAAGGCCTCGGGAGATGGACGGGAACCGACAGGTTCTAATTCTATGAGAGGAACTGGAAAGTCTTCATACCCAGGTGGGGGAGTAATGGAGAAAAATCTCCAGTCTGCGCCCCTATTTAATGCTTTTCTGCAATCAAGCAAAGATGCCACCTTCCATTTAGCCTTTGCAAATCTACCAATAAAGTCTGTTGCCAGCGCTCCTCCAATGCCAAGAGCAGGGTCCATCAATGAAGGGTCATATAGTAACAACCATCAAAAAAAATGTATATAGCATCTCGTTGTGAGGGAAATCTGTTCGAGAGTTAGGATTCTCCATCATGGCGTTCGTGAATTCTCGAAGTCCCACGTTTGGCCGACTTGTCATGGCGGACAGTATATCCATCTTGTACCCGAATACTAAATGCACGACAATGAAAAGTATGTCTTAATGAATTCGGTCAACGGTACTGGCTCCAGAACTATAAACCTTCGCAGCCATAAATGAAGGAAGACTGCTAGAGTGGCTGCTGGGGAAAAGACTATGTCACCATGTCTTATATAAAACTCGAGAGGGATATCGGCAATATAACCATGCCAATCTTTGACTAACTGTCACGACCCGTACCCGACGTAGGGGTACGAGAAGTGGGTACGTCCAGCCTACGTCGCAGTGTCGACGGTAGAATGCTGTTCTAGGTTACTATCTAATCAACAACTCACGCAATTATATAATGTACTTGTCAAATCTCAACTCCGAACGGAGGACAAGTATAGATATAATGAAACTCAATCACAGTCTAAGCACGATAGGATAACACAGAAGTCTATACTAAACTCAAAGCAACAACTTAAATAAACTTCTAAAATAATAATATCTCAAACAATCTCAAGTATAACTCAAATCTCCACTTTTACAATACAAGTTCCAACAGAGAAAACTAAACCATAAACTAGCAATCTACTCCAAGCTCTACTGGTCCTCTAGGCTAGCTGTGAATCTCTATGTTACCTGTAATATTTTTAACAGGTCCAGTCAGGACAGGAACGAGTACAATACATCTCACGCAGTTCATATCATGTCAGAAGATAATAAACATGTAATAGAGTACGATATATGAATAACTGAAGGAATGTACATGAAGTAAAAGAGATAACTGTAATGGAAATATCTACTATAAGTAGAGAACTATCAGTGACTAGTGAATCAGAGTACAAGTGAGAATGGTTTGAGCATCGAGCGGCTCAAAAGGGCGAGGATCGTATTTAAGTTGCTCATGCACCTTGTTCTTCTGGGCATGACCCAAAAAAGGTATAACAACCATTTGGACATATAGCACATCCCGGGAGGCTTACTGTTGTATAGATGAGTGCAGATCATAAAATGACACAGCAACTCATCAAAGACGGCTACCATTCGAGGATTCTCTTTTGCCAAAGTTTCCAGCTCATCCTCTGTTGGCACGTACTCTTAATAAGGGTTTTCTCCTATTGGTAAATGTGAGAGAAACTGCATCTCAGGCAGGGCAAAGCCTATTTCCCCGTGAGGTGTGGCAAAGGTGCCCATCATGCTGTTGTACCTCTCCACCAAAGCCAAAAATCGGTTGGGATTATTCTGGATCCTACAAGAAGTAGTCAAAATAGCTTTATAAAGTTCCAGTTCAGTCATCTTTAAACAAAAATTGTTCATAGCCCACATAGAGAGTCTGTTCCAACATATAATCTCTGGGTGCATCAAACCATCAGCCTCATAGTTGTGCAGGGATATTCTCCTTCAGACGAAGCATATGTATTTGCGAAGATGGGTATTTTGACGGGTAGCATAACAATCGAATCGTCAGCTGGTACGCAACTTGGCTTTAAACCCCTCAAGTGCGTACTGTATTTCTCAGAAGCACAGAAAAATATGTCTCTCATGCGGTCCCAAACTTATGACATATCCTTCCAACCCTAGCTTGTTGGAAGGGAGTCAGATCCTATGACATCTTCCCCGGGTAGATGGCATGAGCATATCGAGACAGAGATAGATTCCTTGTTATTTCAGGATGATACACCAATGTGTTCCCCCTTAGGAAAGCTTGAAACTCTTTCTTTGACTTTGGTTGATAGTCTGCATCTATGGCTTCTCCGAAAAGGAAAGCTGGCTTCCTGTGAGAAATCTCATCTGTAGTCAGAAAAGGGGTGTCGTTCATCAGGCACAACATAGTCCAATCTTCTTAAGTTTCTAAAAGAGTTCGTCTAGAGGTTGGCCCATCATACTGTGGGAAATTAACATGAGAAAGATCATTTTGGTACTCTGACACTCGAAAGGCAGAGGCCAGTACTTCAGCATAAGGGTCTTCCCTCAGATCAACTACGAAAGGAAACAAAGAGTTAGAATCATGAAATATTATTCTTATAAAATCAAATAAAGAAGTCTTATGTGATTATTTAACACTATGCCAATCATGAATGACGCACTGCACACAGGGGCAGTTCTAAGTTCGTACAGACAATCATGACAGTTCTCAGTTCAGTTAATGATTTGTGCATACATCATGTCTGATTCAATTTGTGCATCATGACAATACGCGCATGTTCTCCAAAATTATGACACATGGCACATGGTGCGCTGTGAATGAGCCATTCTTGATTTAGGTCAACACTCTGAAAGAGGTGGCACGTTTTGAAAATAGCGCAAGCACCGACCAACGCCCTGAAAGAGACAATTGATGTTGGCTTTGATTGTGTCGCGTGCGAATGGCGCGAGCGTACTGTTCATCTTTCCCGATCGTTTTTCTCACTTTCAAGGGCGGGGTTGGCTTCCTCGCCTCTTGCCGACGGTGCCACGTGCTACGACATCATCAATGTCGGCACACGCGAAGTGGCTCCGGCCATCTTCTTTCACTTCTCGGTTGCGGTTCTCTTGGGCGCCATTTAGTCAGAGAGCTTCGGGAACTTAGGAGAAAGAAGATGACGAAGAGATTTCGAGAGATAGAAAATTCTGAAAGGAACTTTCTCTCTCCGTTACATGAGCTATTTATAGCCAAAACTTAAATGTAACAGCTGCGTAAATTGTCCGTAAAACACGGGTCGGTTGAGATTCTGCGTGCGCCAAACACGCAAGGCCGCTTCTTATTCAAAGTATTTCAAATTTTAAAATTTTTGAAATTTGAAAACATTGAAGGGGTCTTGTAGAAGCTCAATATATATCAAAAATTGTAATGCACCATTCACAGATAGCGCCAGACTGTATTTATCAAATGGCACAAAAAATCAGATGGCGCACTGTATTAGATGACGCTGACCATTACATGGTGATAGCGGCCACGTGGCAAGATTTCTTGAGAAGACAAATAGCTGTCATTATGACTGACTGCACGTCAATTGAAAAAAAATCTCTTCGAATCTCGGGCACGTGGCACTCGAGAAAATCTGTCAGAGTCATTATTATTACTTTTATCGTTTACTCTGCACCATGTATGGTTGGCACAAAGTAATCAACACTTCACAGTTTCAAGATGCCTAGCACTTTTTCATAAATGGTGCCCAACAACAGTATGCGATGTTCATTAATAGCATGCGTCAATCAATCAATTATCATCCAGAAGCAGATGACATGGCACGTATGCCACTAATCTCGAAGAACGTGCATGCGATACTGCCCACGACCAAGCGCATCTCTCTAATAGAATGCTACGCTTCACATGAAGTTAGGCCATCCGTTCGCGCATTTGGGTGATGGTGCGCCAACCAGTGCCATGCACCAATCAGGATAACTACTTAATGGTTATCCCAAAACTCTATAAATAGAGTTCAGAATCATTTCGTGATGAGGACTAATGATCATAGGTTCTTGACAAGTATTCTCGAAAATTCTCCGTCTCTTCGGCAACAAGGTTCAAGGCTTTCTTCTTCGACATCGCATCGTCCAAGGGATAAAGTGATCGTCTTCTGATCAAACTCCTATAGTTGTACTTCCCTAGAATCAAGTTGTACTATTGTACTTTCTTTTCTTAGTTTTTAAGCTAGTTTTCGTGGAAAACTTTTGTTTTTGCAAACAAAACCCTGCAATGTTCCAATGGGATTACCCAATAATAGTGGTTATGGGTACGTGATGTCACGACCCGCACCCAGTGTAGGGGCACGATAAGTGGGTACGTCCAGCCTATGCCGCAGTGTTAGCAGTAGAACGCTGTCCTAGGTCACAACATCTAACACAGTATAAATATAACTGCACAAGATATACTCTCTGAACGGAGGACAATATAGAAGATACATCTCAATCATAATCTAAGGTAGAAACAACACGATATGATAGATATGAAATCTCAAAAGAAGTACAAATTGAAGAAAAATAAGTCTAAGTGTCTATACGACACAACAACAACAACATCAAAAAATAATACATCTCAGAATGTCAAAATAAGACAAGACAACTAGAAATAAGATAACAATCTAGCTAACTAGCCTAGACTAAAGGGATGGTGTCGTCAACTGCTGCAGGGTCCTCCTGTGGAATCAGCTTACAGGTATCATCTATGTAGGCTCCGTAGTATGTGGTACAGAAGTCGTCATCGTCCTCTATAATAATTTTAACAAGTCCAGTCAGGACAGGAACAAGCACAATACAGAGTCCTCACGCAGTTTATATCAAGACAGGAAATACAAAGCATGCAAAAGAGTAAGATACATGAACTATAAGAATGTACATGAAAGATAAGAGAGATATGGTAAACTGGAAATATCTATATGATAAGTAAGAACTGTAAATGACTAAGCACAAGATGGTTATGTAAATGGCACGATGTTATACATGAGTAATCTACAGAGGTTATATACGAGTAAACTACAAGAATGATCACATAACCACTTCTACTCCCCCGTCCCCAATCAATACACAAGGATCCGGTCAAGTTATGTTATTGTACACGAAGATCATGTGAGCACATGAGAGTACACAATTTCACACGATTTGTACACGAATAACACAAATACAAGGAGTACACGATACCCATAAAAAAAGTACACAAACACGAAATACCCGATGTATCCACTAAGGGGATAACATCGCATAAAAAGAGCAATATAGTACAAATACGTGATAACAAGTGTCAGCATTAAGTAAAGTAGTCTAGAGCAAGAATATAGATCCTAACAAGTATAAAACGATCAGAGAATGTACTCGCCTGAAATCTGAATGTCTGTAAAAATATAAAGTCCGAAGCAAGGTAACTGAGTCCTATTTTGGAGCTACATAAGTCATGATATTCCCAAACAATTTTAGAGCTACATAAGTCATGATATTTCCAAACAATTTTAGAGCTACATAAGTCATGATATTCTCAGTTAACAGTTCAAGCAAAAAAATCTCGGTTTATAAATATTAAATCAAAACTCAGTTCATTCATATTACAGTAAACATGTAATATAACTCGATTCTCAGTTCACATTAATATTTCATTTTCAAAAACCCAGGTTTTATGTTCCATTCAAAACACAGTTCATTCCTCACTGTTAGTTTCAGTAACAACATGTTATTCCTAAACAATTTTTCGAACACCAAACTATGAAAACCTAAAACAGACACTTGCAGAGGTTGGAAACATGTATGTGTACATGTGGGGGTGTCTTCGTGTCCAAAAAATCAGATACGAAGTGTCCAAATCAGAAAATTATATGTATCAGTAAACTGCATGTGCACAGGCTCGTACGGTGTGTTCGAGTCAAACTGGACACGACACAGGCTACATGACACCACGAGTTCGTGTCCATACCTAGCCCAGGTATAGGGCTATTCATTCGACATATCGCCACACGTCCAAGTTATGTCTGGATGCGACACGACACACGTATCAGTGGTCGAACACCACTGCATGTATAACAGAATAAACCTCGTACGGGTGTGTTCTCGTGTCCGACACGACACGAGGTTGTGTGAGACTCTAGGGATGACCAGACAGTCACTGCACCAAGATGTCCACCAAGTGGCGCGTGTCCACTTGGCCTGTGTCAAAAGAAATAGTAGTGAGGTAGCAGGACACATCACGAGGTTTCATGCAGCACGTGCGTATCCAATTTGGACACGAACACGAACCCAAATCGTGCTCAGAGTTAGGGTTTTGTGTTCCTCACATATAGGGCTATCAAATCATCTCAATAGTTTTAGAAATTATGAAAAAACAGTTCACTTGGGCATTTTATCAAACACCTATCTAAAAACTCCAATACGTGTCCGATACGCATACCAAATAGACACGAAATCCTACCAAACTTGGTCTACAGGCGTATGACACCTAGATGTATGCATCTATGAAGAGAAATAATGACTTTAGAGTGTTTAGAAAGGTTTACCTATTGAGAGTTCAATCTCAATGTAAAAAACCTAGGAATGAGCTCCTCTACCAATTTGCTATAGTTCAATGGTCCTCAAACCTTGCTAGCAAGCCTCCACTAGCCTCCTCTACTGTTGGGGATGATGATGCAATTGATTTGACTCAATTTAGGATCAATTTGGATTAAGTGGGAGAAATTGGGGAAGAACTAGATTAGGGTTTTTTGTAGGTATTAAAAGAGGCAAGATGAATTCATGTGTTGCTATTTATAAGGGTAATTCTTCATGTGTGGCCAGCCAAGCATAGGAATTTAGGGTTAGGCAAAAAGTTAGATGAGTGGCTAAGCTTCTCTCTATGCAAATCAAGTCCAATCAAAGGCTTAAAACAAAACTAGGTTTCCTTTACGAATATTTAACCAAAATATCCTACTTACACAATATATAGATATTTCTAATCTTGGCACGTAGCTTAGAAGGTTCTAAAGTAATATCTAGTCTCATGGTCATATCTAGATTAGGTTAACTTCTAGGTTAAGGCTTAATTAAATAATTAGCATATATTTAATTAATAAAAAATTTAGTTTCATAAAAAGTCAAAAATGACCAAAATACCCTTAAGTCAAAAATGTGGTAGTGACAAGTCTACCCTCCTTAAAAGAATTTCGTCCTCAAAATTGAAAGGCAAAACTAAACTGATGAGAAGGATAAAAAATTATACCTCAAGGTTCGAAAAGATAAGGGTATCGCTCGCGCATCTTATCCTCCCGCTCCCAGGTAGACACTCCTGGAGAATGATGCCTCCATGCGACGCGAACCAAGGGTGTCTTCTGGTTACTCAGTACCTTCTCTCGTCGATCCAGAAACTCCACTGGCTGTTCTGGATAGCTAAGAGTAGGTCCTACCTCGATCTCTGAATGATCGAGTACATGGCTAGGGTCCGCCACGTACCGTCTCAACTGCGACACATGAAATACGTTGTGGACTCCCACTAATACAGGTGGCAAATCTAGCCTGTAAGCCACGTCACCAATTCTTTCGCTGATAACGAAAGGTCCGATGAAGCGCGGGCTAAGATTTCCACCTCCACCAAAATGTATAGTACCACGTGTCGGAGATATCCACAGAAAAACCAGATCTCCACCCTAATCACAAACAAGGTCTCAAATTAACTATAATAATCAAATATGATCAACAAAGTCCTAAAACAAACAATCCTACTTCTAATCCTATCTCTAAGCTAAACCTCTAACTCCAATGGTCTACGGTGGCTATCGGCCCAATGCCGATGTCTGTCCTGTGCCAGACGAAGTCGATCCCTGTTGAGATTCACCTTCTCGGCTGCAACCACAACCATCTCAGGTCCTAATAAAGCTCACTCTCCAACGTAATCCTAAGACAAGGGTGTACGACATCTATGCCCGTATAGTACCTCGAACGGTGATATCTCAATGCTGGCCTAGAAATTATTATTGTATGCAAACTCTACTAAGTGCAGGTGATCCTTCCTGGAACCTCCAAAATCACACAAGTCTGCAGCATGTCCTCGAGTCTCTGAATAGTCCTCCCTGATTGTCCATTCGTCTGAGGGTGGTATGCAGTACTAAACTTAAGCTGAGTGCCAAAACTATTCTGCAGACTCCGCCAGAAATAGGAAATAAAGCGACTATCTCGATCCGAGATAATGCTCATCGGAACTCCATAAGTCCTGACAATCTTTCGTATATACATCTCTGCTAGCTTTTCGGTAGACAAACTCACTTTAAATGACAAAAAGTGAGCTGATTTGGTCAACCTGTCTACGATGACCCAAATTGCATCTTTCCCTCCTGGCGTATGCAGCAATCCCGAAACAAAGACCATCGTGATGTGTTCTCACTTCCACTCCGGAATGGGCAACGGCTGTAACAAACCACCTGGCCTCTGTCTCTCTGCCTTCACCTGCTGGTAGACCAAACATCTAGCGATGAAGCGTGCTACCTCCCGCTTTATCCCACACAACCATACATGCTCCCCCAGATCCCTATACATCTTGTTAGCACCTAGATACATAGAGTACTGAGATCAATGGGCCTCCTGCATAACCTGCTCTCGAAGCTCTCTGTTGGGCACACACAATTTGGAACCATGCCTCAATGTTCCATCCTCTAAAATGGTGAACTCCTCATCTACCAATCTTGCTCGAGCCTGCTCTCGGATGCACCACAGAGCAACATCGTCGAACTGAGTCGACTTGATCCTCTCAATCAAGTTTGACTGAATCTGTAGACCCTATATCTGTATCTCCACTCCTGGAACTAGAACTTCGATCTCCAAGCTCTCTAGATCTGCTAGCAAATGACGATCTACCGTCAAAATATTGCTGTCGGATATCTGCTCAAAGCATCGGCAACCACGTTGCCCTTCCCTGGATGATACTGCAGTAAAATGTCAAAGTCCTTCATCAAATCCAACCATATACGCTGTCTCATGTTGAGCTCCTTCTGTGTAAACACGTACTTCAAGCTTTTGTGGTCTGTAATGATCTCCACTCGCTCTCCATACAAATAGTATTTTCATAACTTCAGGGCAAATATAACTGCCGCTAACTCTAAGTCATGGGTAGGGTAGTTCTTCTCATGCAAACGTAACTGCCTGGAAGCATAGGCAATTACCTTCCCATGCTGCTGTAAGACGCAACCCAAACCCTTCTCCGAGGTATCACTGTATTTTGTGAACCCGCCTGATCCGGATGGCAATGTCAGAATCGGAGCCGTCATCAACCACTTTTTTAACTCATCAAAAGTGACCTAACATTCATCCGACCAGATAAACTCTACGTCCTTTCGGGTTAGCCTAGTCAATGGCTCTGCAACTCGGGAGAAATCCTGAACGAACCTCTTGTAGTAGCCTGCCAATCCCAGGAAGCTCCTGATCTCCGCAACTGAACTCGGTGTTGTCCATGCCTCAACTGTCGTGATCTTCCTCAGATCAACTGAGATCCCATCTCCAGTCACAACATGACCCAGGAATTCAACTCGATCCAGGAAGAACTCATACTTCGAGATCTTACCACAAAGCTCCTCCTTCCCGAGAGTCTCCAGAACCACTTTCAAATGCTCCTCTGTAGTTTTCGAGTACACCAAGATATCATCGATGAACACCACCACGAACTTGTCCAAGTACTGGTGGAATACCTTGTTCATCAGGTTCATGAATATCGTCGGGGCGTTAGTCAATCCAAACGGCATCACCATAAACTCGAACTGGCCATACCGTATCCTGAATGCTGTCTTCGAGATATCCTCCCTCTTTACCTTTACCTGATGGTAACCTGACCTCAGATCAATCTTTGAGAATATCCTAGCTTCACTTAACTGATCAAAGAGATCATCCATCCGTGGCAGTAGGTACTTGTTCTTGATCGTAAGGTTGTTGAGTGCCCTGTAGTCGATACACATCCGTACCGTCCCATCCTTTTTCGGTACAAAAAGCACCGGTGGAACCTATGGTGAAGAACTAGATCGTATGAAGCCCTTGTCCGGCAAATCATCAACCTGTTTCTTCAACTCCACCAACTCGTTGTTATTTATCCTATAGACGTGCTGAGATATTAGCTCTGTGTCGGACACTAATTCTACAGATAAATCAATGTCTCTGTCCGGTGGTAGTCCTGGTAAGTCCTCCGAAAAGACATCCATGAACTCTGGTATCAATGGATGTGGCACTGTCTGCTCCTCAACTAAAACACCGCAGAAGACTCTGCTGCTCTACTCCGCCTCCCGTCTGGCGAACTCGAACACTGGCTCTCCTGGCGGACAAAAAAGAACTCTGCCGCCGTGACAATCAATACTGGCATGGTGCCTACTCAACTAATCCATCCCGAGTACTATATCGTAGTTCGGTAGTGGCATTACGAGGAGACTCACATCCAGTTCTTGGCCTCCCAAAACTACTCTCTAATCCTTGCAAATATCACTGACAAGGATAATGCCACCCCCAGTCATGATCTTGTAAGTCCTAGACAATGATTCAAAAGCAAGATGGTGTCCAATCGCAAAAGATACTGGCACAAAGCTATAGGAAGCCCTATAATCAAATAATACGAAAGCGGAAAAAGAGTCGATAAGAACAAAACCTGCAATCAGCTCTCCAATAACCTCTGCATCCTCCGGTGCCATGGCAAATGCTTGGCCCTGCTGGCCTCCCCTGGCCTACTGCTGATGCTGAACGAACCTCTGCTGCTACGTCTGTAGGGTTGGTCCCTTCTGCTGGCCTACTGGAGCCTTGGCTCCTCCTTCTCCTGGTGCCGGACGAATCGCTGCTATGGAACAGTCTCTCATCTGGTGGTCCGACGAACCACACATCAGGCACCTCCCCAGCCTCTTCCTACAATCATTCCACCCGTGTCCCAGCTTCTTGCAGAAAGGACAACTGGTGGTCTGTTGCTGCCTGGGGGCCTGCTACTGCTGCACCTGCTGAAAAGGTGCCCGGCCCTGTCCCTTTGGCTGCTGCTGGAATAGCCTCTGCTGGTGCTACTGCTGGAAGTGGGGCCTCTTGGTCGGACCTCCGCTGGTACTGGCTCCGTGAAAGTCCCGACCTCTCTTGAGTTTCAGCCCTAGGTCATCCTTTGCTGTCGTAGCTCCTGCTAGGATCTTCGCAAAAGTAGCATCCCGGTCACTCTTGGTCAAGGACTGGATCTCTCTGATAAAACCTCTGCAGAACTTCCTCGCTTTCGTCGTCTCGCTCAGATCCTCAATAAACCTGCTTAGTCAGCAGATCTCTCCAGCATATTCCTCGACTGCTGCTCTATGCCTCATAGTACAACGTCTGGGAAGAACTTCTTCTTGAATAGCTTCTTGAAGGCTGCCCAAGTCTGTCCCTCGGTACCCACTCTAGGGTCCTTCTGATACCAAGTGCGGGCCAGGTCCTACATCTGGCTGCCTACCGCCTCGATCTAAAGTCGGGCTAGTATCTCAGCCAGTCGGAATATCTCTTCGATATGCTCGATCCAATCATCGGCATATAGGATACCATCTGTGCCTCAAAAGTTCCTAGGACGCATCTTCTGGAACTCTTGGATGCCTGGTGTCCTCGGCTGATACTGTTGAACCTGCCCTTCCTGTGGCTGGGCAGCTACCATCTCCACTGTCGTCCTGACCAGCTGGTAGGCATCGTCTATGCCCTGACGAAAGTCAGCAGTCTGGCGTTGCTGTTGCTTCTGATGTGACTCTAAGATCTGTTCTACGTAGAAAAAGAGGTGTGGAACGTCAACCAATCTCGTAGGTGGCTGCTGCTGCGGCTGAAGCACATCAGGAATAACTGGAATCGGCCTCCGAACAGGTGGAGGTGCTCCCCCAAAACCTGCAGAGGCTCTAACATGAGTAGATACTAGGGGAGCTGCTGTCTCAGGTCCCGGCTGAACTAGACGAGAAGTGGCAGACCTCTCTGACGTACCTCCTGTGATGGGGCACTGCGATCGTGTCTCAATCACCATCCTTGAGACAGATCAAACAAGGAATCAATATTGAGAAAGAAGCGACAAAATCAAATGAGGACAGTTATTTCAAAGGAAAGCAATTATCAGCAAGAGTTTAAATGGCAGGAATTTAGATAAGAGTTTTTTCTAAATATGATTGAGTACCTCAAAACTATATCATATATCCTACTGCAGGCTGTAGTGATACTCTAGTTCGAATACCAGTACAAAACTAGACCTGTATGGGCCACCAGTCGTGACCCCGCGTACTCCAAAGAACTGTCCACTAACAGTGGTTCTGGGTCCGTGACCCCGCTGTATACCAAAAGATTACATACTGTACCTTATATTCTTCCAGTCAATGGTCTTATTTTGAAGTAAAAGCTAGATGCCTAGTAGATATCTCTTTGAACTAACAACATAATATTTTATAGTTGAATTATAAAGACATAATATCAGAGTGTCTTCAAGCCCATCTTACATGCTGTATTCTCGACCAGCTGGCACTTAAGAACTTCGGTGAATAGATTTGCCAATTCTCATGGCTCCAAACATCAACAACAGTAATAACTTCTCTTTTAATATGATCATTTACCGCCCTGTGCCTTAGACGCATAGTCCTATTCTTGCCATTGAAGAGGTCATTCGATGCTACTGCTGCAGTCGCCTAGTTGTCGTAGTATATCGGTACCGTCGATATCTGTACACCAACCAATGGAAGATCATACATGAGCTCCCAAAACTATTATGCTTCATCCTCTGCAGCCGCCAGTGAATAAAACTTAGATTCCATAGAAGAGTGTCATGACCTACACCCGCTTTTTGGGATGTGAGTGCGTATGCAAGCCAGCTACGTATCAAGCGGACTCCAGCCCAACTTGAATACGTATACGCTGTCCAGAATAGGGTATCATGTCTAATATGGTAAGCTAAACTATATCTCAATCTACAAGAAGAATATGAAACAAGAATAAAAATTATGGATCATGGTCTGCAGCCCACTAGCATATATGTCCGATTAGACTCCAAGGAAAATAACATGAGTCTATAAACTAGGCTAACAAGCAGAATATAATATGATAAAGAATATAAAGTATGAAATGATAACAAAGTAATATCACTATCAAATACCTGGATCCTGTAGATGTAAACAACTATCATCATGATCAGCTAACTAACTCCATGCAATCAACTATCTGAAGAGATCATCAGGTCCTCAGGGGACTAGCAAGATACAATAAATATGCCAATCTAACAGTTTATCATGCATAAGAAAAAAGCAAGAAAGAAACAGAAAATGACAAGTGACTATGAACATGGATACAAGAACAACTACGCATAAATGGACTACTAGAAATGAAACATGAACATATTACAAGAGATCAAAGGATAACCAAACCCTCGTCTCTAGTATGAACTCGCAGGTTTGAACAACTACTAACCCTCACCCTAGTGTGAACTCATAGGTTAGCTTCAAGAATCACCATCGCCCCTAGTATGGACTTGTAGGTGTGGACAAATAACTAACCCTCGCCTCTAGTGTGGACTTGCAGGTTAGCTTCAAGAAATCAACCCTCGTCCCTAGTGTGGACTCACAGGTTGAGAAATTGAAAACATGGTATTGCAGTTCAGTTATGACTTACTCGTCCTACAACACGATACGAATCAGTCAAGATATAGGTGAGAACATATCCAATATGAACTATAATGTCAAACCATGGCGGTATATAAAAAGGACCAGTAAACTAGTGTGCATAATATGATAGAAAACTTATATCAATGATCAGTCAAAGAAACTAGATAATACATGTATCAAAGAGAAATAAGCATAAGCATATAAACAAACTGTAGAGGAAGGCAAGGTATACTTGCCTGGTGGTAGCAAAATGTCCCGCAAACAACTCGTCAAATCAAGAGTCACAAAAGTTAACTCCCGCAAACGACTCTGGATGCTGAAACAAATATTATCAATGTGGTCTGAATAGTCAAATTAGCTAGGATAGCCTACCCATAAGTCCAACTCTGGACACAGGGGTAAAATGGTAATTTTGGGACAAAATGATTTTCGTCGTTGGACCCACTTTGTATCAAAAAGCGTGCCAGAACCTAGAGTCTCTAAAGCTGTCAAACTATATGTTTACTGGTTCGATTTGACGATAAGAACCCAACTGTATGTCTAAAGTTGGATTCTGGTGGACCGTGCACAAAATCGCCTGTTGAATGGAGTCGCGGGCCCGCCAAAATAGCGTTCCGGTCGACCTTCTCAGAATCGTACCAAACTTGGCGTACAGGACCAAAAAAATAACACGTTCCTATTGGCGTAAGTTTTGATTCGAGATGACAAATGTGCACGAAGTTATGGGCTAGTTTGCACAAGGGCCGATATGGGATATCTCGGCGGATACGCCTCAATTTTGTCGTGCACACACAAAGAAATCTAGTTCCATCGAATCCCACACGTCCGCAACATCCATATGCGTCTTCTGATGCTCACGGGTTATGACTACGTCGCCCGGTTTGTCGAAGCGCACGCCGTATCAATGAATTTCTAAGTATTTCTAAGGTTTTGAAAACTGGTTTTTAGTCAACTTTAAACAGATTTTATTCAATGACCACATCGAGTAACTTAAAACTAAAAGAAACATTTTACTGCCCTATATGTTGTCAATAATTGCCTTTAAATAGATTTTTGAAATTGTGCATGGTTTGGAAGATAACTAAGTACAAACTAAGCTAGTTGGACTGTTTTCATCTGTCTGGAAACCGTGGTTTTTCGGGTTTTAGAGTCGAATTTTTGACTCGATGGGTCGACGTTAACGGGGGATGCTTGTTGGGTCCTCTATGTGGGTTATTTAGGCTCTAGGTAGCAAATTACAGAATCATAAAATATATGTTGTGCACGAAGAAACGAGACGGTAAAGGGGCCTAACTCGCTGTAGTCGAAAACAGAGCCTCCTCTGTTGCTGTCGGCCGGAAGCGAGTGCGGCGGACTTTTTGACGGTCTGATGGTGAAAGGGTACCGCGTGCGGTGGGAGGAAGGTGTGCCAGTGTAGGGGGACGTATGGGATGTGGTCGGCGCGATTAGCTTGGTTAGGGTTTGGGGTTTGTTCTCTCTTCTCTCTCGATATGTATGTATATAACATAAGGTTGGGGTCGGCCTGGTATTGCTGTGCGGGGCGGGGGTCTGTGCTCGGGTGTGGACTTTGCTGACTTGGGGGAGGGGGTCTGGGTTTTTATTTATTTATTCTTTTTTTCTTTTCTATATATAACTATATCTCTATATATATACATATGTACATATATATCTACATATATATAATGATATATACATATACACTATAAATGCCAATATAAGCATTAAAATATTCTAAGTATAACAAATAATTGTAATATTGAATTCTTAATTTTATATACTAAACTTTATATAAATAAAATACAATTAGATTGTTAAATATAAATATAAATATATATATATATAAATATATATATATATATATATATATATATATATATATATATATATATATATATATATATATATATATATATAATTTTATTTTTTTCACCAACCCACAATTTTATTCATATAAAAGGCGCAAAATGCTGACGTCTTTACAAGTAAGCACAAAACAGAATAAAAAAAAGTAAGAAGCGGGAGGCGCGGTGCTGCGGCCGACCAAAAATAAGTCAGAGGAACAAGGAGTGCCAGAAACCCTCTCGGACGTGCTTGCAAAATCTGCAGATTTTGTGAATCTATCTGAGAACCTCCCTGGTCAGTTGATGATTGGCGCTAATATATATATATATATATATATATATATATATATATATATATAAATATATATATATATATATATATAAATATATATATATATATATATATATATATATATATATATATATATATTTTTATATATATATATATATATATATATATATATATATATATATATATATATATATAAATATATATATATATAAGTGTACCATGAATATACTTATATACATGCACAAGTATATATTGCCTAGATAAATCTCGAAATCCAAAGTATATGTTAAAGAAATTATTCACTATAATATCAAATAAAAATATTATTTTTAATAGCAAGCACATATAATATAACTATCTTTTGTAAAAAGGCCTGCTAGGTCACTAAAACAATTTAAAAGACCAATCTTAAAACTACATGGACATCCTTAGTCGCACTACCCATCCACATGGGCTTGGGCTTGGTTAGGATCCAGTCCAGGCTTGTTGGTACAACCGAATTCCCTAAAAGTCATAATATTAATAAATAACTAATTAACTCATTTATAGGGGTCAAGTCACAACTTGGCAACTTGGCCTGGTTTTCCTAGTTAGGACACCGCCATGGCTCGGCCTTCCCTACCATGGCTAATACACTAGTCAAAGCACTCGACTACCCTCTCTGTGCCACAATTCCTAGTCATCTTGTACTCCAAACCTTAAAAATGAGTAAAGCATTCTATCATAATAATTAATTAATTAAATATTTATAAAATTCCTAAAATTACCATTTAATTTAAATAATAATAAAAAATATTTTCAAAATCGGGAAGAGGGGTTACGAATCTACCGATCTTAAAAAGATTTTATCCTCAAAATTTAAGGAGAAACTCCATCAATGATTGTAGAAGAAGGGGTCCTACTTGCTATCAATTATCCTCATGGTCATTTCGTAACTACAAATCCTCGAGAACTTCTACCCACCTTTGAATCAACCCATATGACACATGAACATACTAAATGAGATTTCCTCAATATATCATAGCTCATATTCCTTTAATTAATTTTCTCGATATATAATCAAATACAATTTTTTTTTATCACCAAGAACCAAATAGGCGATTTAAGAACATATACCCACCCTAACTCATACTACTCCATCAAGACTTCAAATTCTCAATATATTTTATCTTCTAAAGGCTTTTTTTAATACCAAATATACACTACTAAAATCTGCTCCATTAGCGACGTAAATTTAGCGACGTTCGAATAACGTCGCTAAATTTTGCACATTAGCGACGTTTAAGTAAAATGTCGCTAATAGTCGCTACTAGCGACAAAAATATCGACGTGACAACGATGTATATTTGTTACATGAGCTAGTCGTCGCGAAACGTCGCTATGACGTCGCTAATAGCGACTAATTTAGCGACGTTAAAATGAACGTCGCTAAATTCTAATTAAATTCCCCCTAACGATTCATTTCCCCCCATTTTACTCTCTCACTCTCTCTCCTTCCTCCCTCCGGCGCTCTCACTCTCTCCGGCGCTCTCACTCTCTCCGGTGACTCTCTCTCTTCGACGATTCTCCTCCCTCTTCGGTACGTGACTCCCCCCTCTCTCTCTCTATCTCTATTTTGGTTGTTGGTGGTTGGAGGGTGCGGGTGGCTCGGGCTGAGGGGCAGGAGGGTACGGGTGGTTGGGGGGTAAGGAATGGTCCGATGGGGGGGTGTGGGTCAGGGGGGATGTGGGTGGTTGGGTGGTGAGTGGAGGGTGGCTGGCGGTAGGGCAGGGGGGTGAGGGCTGCTGGAGGTGAGGAGGGGAGCTGGGGGGAGGGGAGGGTTAGGGTTCGGGTTAGGGGTGGGTGTGTGTGGGGGGGAGGGGCAGGGCGGTGAGGGCAGCTGGGGGTAAGGATGGGGGGGCTGGGGGGAGGGGAGGGTTAGGGTTAGAGTTCGATTTAGGGTTAGGGGTGGTTGGTGGGGGAGGAGGGCGGGGGAGGGGGGAGGGGGGCTGGGGAGGGGATGAGGGGCTGATGGGGGAGGGGTTAGGGATTGTGTTCGGGTTAGGGTTATGGGTGGTGTAGGGGGAAGGGGTGCGGGGGGGCTTGGTCAGGGGCACCAATAGTGCCGAAAAATCTAATAATTTAGTAATAATTATTTGTTTTCCGACACCAAAAAATATGATACTCTGATTCGAAAGCACCGATAGTGCCGATATTTGTAACAAGTAGTTTTTTTGGTTAGTTAATTGGTAACATTTTATTCATGAAATGGGTTGGATTTGTATTATTCTAGATACGGCAATCCAACTCATTTCCCTCGGCAATGATGATACGATAACCTATCACTATATCTTGTAGTAGTAGATGATGTGTTAGTATTACATTCTGTGGGTTCATCTTGATTATGTTATATCCTTCAGATACTAGATTCGATAAGAATATATACTACACCATATGTACAGAACATAGATGATTCACACCAATGTATGCTAGAATGAATTTTGGGTTGTGTTCTGAGCCATCCATTCTCACACTTGGCAAAAAATCGAATGTAACATTTTTATCTGCTTTCGAAAATGTACTCAAACGAGATGATGGTTCATTTAGTTAGCTTGCTTATTTTTAAATTATATTCTTTGTGAATATCTGTCTTACCAGATGGCACCCATGACCCGAGCAACGGCACATCGTTTGAGGGAAACACTGAATGCTAAGGTGGCTTCTCCTACTGTTAAGGAGGAAGTGGCACCGGTAGCTAGTGAGACCGGGAGTTCCATTCATCCAGCACCTTCAGTGGACTGTATCTCTCCTGGCATCGTTGATCCCACTTTTTTGAAGTGGTTGCGTGATCGTATCACTGAGCGTTTGCGTGAGCTGCGTGGTCGTCATTAGTGTAGTATGGTTTTATGGATATATTTTGTATTGGACTATTAGTACTTATTACCAGCTGTACTTGCTTTATGGATATATTTTGTATTGGACTATCTACTAATTTGTTTCTTTTTTGGAATTACAAAACATATATGAATTAGTACTGTGTTAATCTCTGGATTGTATCTCCAACTCCAGCTCCAGCTCCATTTACATTCTGGATTCTATATTTTTTATTTTATTTTTTAATTTAGCGACGTTCTTATCGTAGCTATTACATAGCGATGTTTATGAACGTCGCTAATAACGTCGCTAAATTGGTGATGTGGCAAAGATTCTTTCCTTACTACTTCGTCGCCAAAATGTCAC
This sequence comes from Iris pallida, assembly GCA_029216955.1. Taxonomy (NCBI): domain Eukaryota; kingdom Viridiplantae; phylum Streptophyta; class Magnoliopsida; order Asparagales; family Iridaceae; genus Iris; species Iris pallida. Next base: position 17,969,780 of record JANAVB010040419.1, on the reverse strand, counting down.
TAAAATGTCGCTAAACGGCGACCACAAACGAACGTCGCAAATAACGTCGCTACTTAGCGACGTTTGTAACATCGCTAATTAACGTCGCCGTGGCGACGTTTTGCGACGTTTTACCGATTAGCGACACGCTTTTTTTCGTCGTTTCCAGAACGACGCTAGAAACATCGCTAACTTAAATTAGTGACATTTTGGTCGGCATTAGCGACGTTTTCGAACGTCGCTAATCTGACAGATTCTGATAGTGATAGTAAACATCATCAATGCTCTTCGCAATTAACTAACCACCAAGAATAAGTTCGCTAGAATCTCTACCCACCTTTGGTTACACTACCCCTTCAAACACATGATGTCATAACATCTTATAACTTGCACACAAGTTGCAAAAATTACTACCAATGGATATCAATGGCATCTCTAATCTCCTCCTATCTTTCAAGCAATCAAAATTCAATAATCAAAATAACCTACACTATAACTTAAGAATTTTTGATAAATTCTAGACAGCACGATCATTCGTCACCCCGATATAGGAAGGGATGAAAGTCAATGGTATGGGAAGGCATGGAAGAATAAGTGGATACAAATACAAAGGCCAAAGGAGAAAATTGAATTCAATGAGAGTTTTCAAAACAGTTGTGGATTGAGATTCCTATCATGTTTAATCCTTATGCAGGCTCGCTCGGTGTAATAACGTAACCGAAATGATATGCTCTGACCTGCATGGGCCACTAAAATAACTTATCACGACCCGCACCTGCTTTTTGGGATGCGAGCGCGTGCGCAAGCCAGCTACGTATCAAGCAGACTCCAGCCCAACTCGAATACGTATACGTTGTCCAGAACAGGGTATCATGTCTAATATGGTAAGCTAACCCATATCTCAATCCACAAGAAGAATATAAAACAAGAATAAACATTATGGATCATGGTCTGCAGCCTACAATCATATATGTCCGATTAGACACCAAAAAAAATAACATGAGTCTATAAATTAGGCTAACAAGCAGAATATATTGTGATAAGGAATATAAGCGCAAGAGGATAACAAAGTAATATCACTAACAAATACCAGGATCCTGCAGATGTAAACAACTATCGTCATGATCAGCTAACTAACTCTGTGCAATCAACTACGTGAAGAGATCATCAGGTTCTTAGGGGACTAGCAGGATACATAAAATATGCCTATCTAACAGTTTATCATACATAAGAAATAAGCAGGAAAGAGACAGAAAATGACAAATGACTATGAACATGGATACAGGAACAACTACGCATAAATGAACAACTAGAAATAAAACATAAACACATGACAAGAGATCAACGGATAACCAAACCCTCGCCCCTAGTATGGACTCACAGGTTTGAAAACAACTACTAACCCTTGCCCCTAGTGTGGACTCGCAGATTAGCTTCAAGAATCACCCTCGCCCTTAGTGTGGACTAGTAGGTGTGGACAAATAACTAACCCTCGTCCCTAGTGTGGACTCACAGGTTAGCTTCAAGAAATCAACCCTCGCCCCTAATGTGGACTCGCAGGTTGAGAAATAAAAAATAGGGTATTAGAGTTCAGTTAGGACTTACTCGTCCTACGATACGATACGACTTAGTCAAGATACAGGTGAGAACATATCCAATATGAACTATAATGTCAAACTATGACGGTATATTAAATAGACCAGTAAACTAGTGTGCATAATATGAAGGAAAACTCATATCAACGATCAAAGAAACTAGATAATGCATGTATCAAAGAGAAAGAAGCATGAGCAAGTAAATAAAGTATAGAGGAAGGCAAGGTATACTTGCTTGGTGGTAGCAAAATGTTTCGCAAACAACTTATCAAATCAAGAGTCACATAATCTAACTCCCACAAATGACTCCGGATACTAAAATAAATATTATCAATACGTTTAGAATAGTCAAATTAGCTAGGATAGCCTACCCACAAGTCCAATTCTAGATACAGGAGCAAAACAGTAATTTTGGGTCAAAATGATGTCTGCCGTTAGATCCGCTTTGTACCGAAAAGCGTGCCAGTATCTACGGTCTCTAAAGCTGTCAAACTATCTGTCTTCGGGTTCGATTTGACGGTACAAACCCAACAGTATGCCCAAAGTTGGATTCCGACGGACCGTGCACAAGATCGCCCGTTGGATCGGGTCGCGAGCCCGCCAAAATAGTATTCCGGTCGACCATCTCATAATCGGACCAAACTTGGCATACAAGACCAATAAAATAATACGGTCCTGTTGGCACAAGTTTTGTCTCGAGATAACGAACGTGTACAAAGTTATGGGCTAGTTTGCACAAGGGCCAATACGAAGTATCTCGGCGGATACGCCTCGATTTTGTCGTGCACACGCAACGAAATCGAGTTCCGTTGAATCCCATACATCCGCAATATACGTATGCATCTTTCGATGCTTACGGGTTGTGACCACATCGCCCTGTTTGTCGCGGCGCAAGCCGTATCGATAAATTTCTAAGTATTTCTAAGGTTTTGAAAATTGGTTTTTAGTCAACTTTAAACAGATTTTATTCATTGACCACATCGAGTAATTTAAAAGTAAAAGAAAGGTTTTCTTCTCTAAATGTTGTCAATAATTTCCTTCAAATAGATTTTTGAAATCATACATGGTTTGGAAGATAATAAAGTGCAAAGTAGGCTAGTTCGACTGTTTTCATCTGGCAGGAAACCGTGGTTTTTTGGGTTTTTAGAGTCAAATTTTTGACTCGATGGGTCGACGTTGCTGGGGCATGCATGTTGGGTCCTCTAAGGGGTTGTGTAGGCTATAGATAGCAACTTACAGAATCGCAAAATATCTACTGTACGCGAAGAAACGAGACGGTAAAGGGGCTAACCTCGCTGTTGTCAAAAACAGAGAATCCTCTGTTGCTGTCGGCCGGGAGCGAGGGCGATGGCATTTCCGGCGGTCTGACGGTGACAGGGCGCCGTGTACGGTGAGAGGAAGGTGCTCCGGTGTAGGGGGTCGTGTGGGAGGTGGTCGACGTGATTAGGTTAGGGATTGGGGTTTGTTCTCTATTCTCTCTCGATATGTATGTATATAATATAAGGTTGGGGTCGGCCTGGTATTGTTGTGCGGGACAGGGGTCTGTGGTCGGGTGTGGGCTTTTCTAACTTCGGGACCGGGGGGGGGGGGGGTTTGGGTTTTTATTTATTTATTCTTTTTTTCTTTTTCCTTTTCTTTTCTATATATAACTATATCCCTATATATATATATATATATATATATATATATATATATATATATATATATATATATATATATATATATATAATGATATATACATATACACTATAAATCCTAATATAAGCAATAAAATATTCTAGGTATAACCAATAATTGCAATATTGAATTCTTAATTTTATATACTAAACTTTATATAAGTAAAATACAATTATATATATGTATATATTTATATATATATATATATAAATATATATATATATATATATATATATATATATATATATATATATATATATATATATATATATATATATATATATATATATTTAAAAAAAAAGAAAAAAAATGAAATATATATATATATATATATATATATATATATATATATATATATATATATATATATATATATATAAATACCAATAAAAAAAATATATATATATATAAATACCAATAAGCAATAAAATATTCTAGGTATAACCAATAATTGCAATATTGAATTCTTAATTTTATATACTAAACTTTATATAAATAAAATACAATTATATATATGTATGTGTATATATATATATATATATATATATATATATATATATATATATATATATATATATATATATATATATAAAATATATATATATATATATATATATATATATATATATATATATATATATATATATATATATATATATATATAAAGCCTAATTTTTGTATACCATGAATATACTTATATATATGCACAAGTATATGTAGCCTAGATAAATTCTGAAATCCAAAATATATGTTAAGAAAATTATTCACTATATTATCAAATGAAAACTTTATTTTTATTAGCAAGCACATATAATATAACTGGCTTTTGTAAAAAGGCCTGCTAGGTCGCTAAAACAATTTAAAAGACCAATCTTTACATATACATGGACATCCTTTGTCGCACTACCCATCCACATGGACTTTGGCTTGGTTCGGATCCAGTCCGGGTTAGTTTGGTACAACCGAATTTCCTAAAAGTCATAATATTGATAAATAACTAATTAACTCATTTATAGGGGTCAAGTCATAACTTGGCCAGGTTTTCCTTGTTAGGACACCGTTATGGCTCGGCCTTCCCTACCATGGCTAATACACCAGTCAAAGCACTCGACTACCCTCTCCGTGCCACAATTCATAGTCGTCTTGTACTCCAAATCTTAACCATTACTAAAGTATTCTATCATAATAATTAGTTAAATAAATATTTATAAAATTCCAAAAATTACCATTTAATTCAAATAATAATAAAAAATATTTTCAAAATCAGGTAGAGGGGTTACAAAGAGGGAGACAACATAGTCTGCTTCTTCGACTTCCACGATATAGCAGCTCCACCCATGAAGAAAATATATCCTCCTTTGGACCTTTCACTCTCTACTTCTGAGCACTAGCTTGCATCACTAAAGCCTTCTACTACTTTTGGATCTCCATCGTAGTGCAGTGCATACTTCTGAGTCTTCTTGATGTATCTTATAACCCTCTTTACAGCTTTCCAGTTCTCTACTCCTGGATTGCTCGTGAACCGACTCAGCATCCCCATGACAAAAGCTATGTCAGGCCTTGTATCAGTAGTCGCATACATTAAACATCCGATGATGATTGAATACTATAGTTGTTTGACGCTTTCCCTTAGATTTGGCTTCAGCTTCTTGTCATATCTATATGGTGTATCGATCCTTGGAAGTTCCTGATATCTATAGCGTCTAAGCATCTTCTGAATACAATGAGACTGTGACAATGCCACTCCCGTTTCAGTCCGGATGATCTTTATCCCCAGGATATCATCAGCTTCCCCTAAGTCCTTCATGCTAAACTTAGATGAGAGGAATTTCTTTATCTCATTGAAACTTGCTAGATCTGTACCCAAAATCAGCATGTCGTCCATGTACAGACAAAAGACAACTCCTCTGCCGCTAGCGAAATTTGTGTACACACACTTGTCCGTCTCGCTGACCCTGTAGCCGTTTTATCTTATGACTTTATAAAACTTCTCATGCCACATGTTGGGAGCTTGTTTCAGACCTTACTGAGATTTCACAAACTTGCAAACTTTGTCTTCGAGGCCTTTGATGACGAATCCTTCTGGCTGTTGTATATAAATCTCTTCGGTCAATTAACCCTTCAGGAAAGCGGTCTTGACATCCATCTAATAAATTGCCAGTTTGTTAATTGCACTAAGAGCATTTAACATCTTAATGGTCGTCATCGGTGCTACTGGAGCATATGTGTCGAATAATCAATCCCTACTTCTGAGAAAACCCCTTGGCAACTAATCTTGCCTTAAACTTATTAATAGTTCCATCAGCTTTCATCTTCTTCTTGAAGATCCATTTACATCCGATTGTTTTTCCTCCTTCAGGCAGATCAACTAATACCCACGTGTTGTAGGAGGTTATTGAGTCATACTCATCATTAATAGCCTCCTTCCAGAAGACATCATCTCTGGCCTTCATTGTTATCACGCCTCAGAACCAGAATACTGGAGAGCGGGGGATAGACACAGCCAGCTACGTACATTGAAGTACAATCTACCTCCTAATACGGTCACGGCTGTCTAGATGCATGAGGGTTAAACTACAATCTATCAGTCTCTTATGATCAAGAACAAGCCTAGTGTCTCAATCTCAAGCAAGCAAATAGTTGTTACAAGATGTTAGATCATCAGACATACAAGGTAAGGCGTCCCGAACATTACATATTCAGATGATCATGAAGCTAGTCATACAAAATGTGAGACTTGCAAGAGTTAAGTCATACATGATCAACCCTAGGATTTGTCAATCATGTTATAGCCCTTAGGCAAACAAAAATTTAGTTTCAACACGAGCTAACACTTGCTCGGTGGCTAAATGCCATAAAAAAATAATTTATAATAGAGTGGGAGAGCAAAATAAGAAACACACTCATTGCCAGAATTATGTCTGGTATTTACCATCTGGATGGAAGGCAGGAAGATCCTCGGGTGCTACTCCAAAATTTGGCCGTACAAAACCAGCTGGATCAGGACCCAGAAGAGCAAGTGCCACAAGGGAGGCTTCATTAAGGAACTAAAACCAGCAAATAATTAAATAGAACAATACATAAATGAACATGATTAAGTAATATGAAGACATTATTAGAATAAAATGATAGCTTGCATTAGGAAAATAAGAGGCGAAATATAATTCCCTTGCTAATCACGAGACACGTATTCATGTACGACCAATCAAGTCCTACGGCTTGCTGTCATTATCTAACTAGGATTATCACAGGCCTAGTTACTAGCAAGATGCAGTTGAGATGTTCTCGCAGTCACAAGCCCTGCAGCTATCCAGGTTATCCAAGTGAGGTGATTTACGAGAGTTATAAGAGTTATCAAGATTACTAGTGTACCTTCAGTACTTATGTTTTTAAGAAGTGCCCCACATGACAGTGAGATGGAAATTTGCCCTACTTGTCGGCAGGCTACAAGTCCCTCAGGTGTGGTCGGGATAACGTGATCGCCTATAACTGGGAAAATCTCTCTATGTGGACTACTTGATCAATCTAGTCATTTAACCTAGTCATATTCTGTACGAATCCCTGACAGTGGTAACTAGGAATCCATGTCCTAGATATGATGCAAGACGAGACAGGTAGCTTGTACAAGCATAATCAAGAAAATTAAATACGGTGTCAAGACAATAGTTACTTAGCTAGTCAGGGTAGCTGTCGCAACAATGCCCAAGATTATACATGTCATGTCAGGTTACTTGTCATGTCAAGAGTACTTGTCAGGAGTGCGCCTCGAGGGGCCACTATCAAGATTATTCATGCCATTTCAAGTTTACTTGTTACTTGTCAAGAGTGCTCGTCGACGGGCCACTATCAAGAATTATCAAGACGGGTTCATATTATCATGTCGTGTTCATGTCAAGTTCTGATTATAACAAAGAATTATTAAGTTCAAGTTCAAGTCCAAGTCAGGGCTCATGTCCAAGTTAAGTTTATGTTACAGCCAAGTCAGGTCATGCTCAGGTCGAGTCAAAGCTCAGGGTACATGCATATAACAAAACATGGTGATATACTGGTCATAAGGCGCACAACAATTGGAGTGCACGACCAGAATAACACGCGGCACTAGGAGACGCTCGGCCATAAGCACAGGGTGGCGCTGGGCTAAGTGGCGTGGGGCCAGGTGGTGTTGGGCCAGGTTGTGTCAGGCCAAAGAGGTGCTGGGCCAAGTGGCGCTAGCCAGGTGGCGCCAGGCCAGAGGGGTGCTAGGCCAAGTGGCGCTGGGCCAGGTGGCGCCAGGCCAAGTGGCGCTGGGCCAGGTGGCGCCAGGCCAAGTGGCACTGGGCCAAGTGACGCTGGGCCAGGTGGCGCCAGGCCAGAGGAACGCTGGGCCAAGTGGCGTTGGGACAGGTGGCACAGCGCTAAGGAACACACGACCAGGATAGCGCGGTGCTAAGGAGCACACGCACAACAAGATGGCGCGACGCTAAAGAGGACGCACACACTGCTCATCTTCTCCAACAGACCGAGAATGACATCAAGGATGAACTAAAATGGCCATAACTTCCTCAAAACAAGTCGAAATCGGGACTTCCAATAGTCTAAACTGGGTAGAACGAGATTTCCTACAACCAGGGACAACTGGTTTTTAGGAAAAACCAAGTTTTAATTGATCAAAACCAAGAAAAAAAAATAAAAAGATTAAAACTTAGATCTACAAAAATGTATCCAACAAAACCAAAAATGCTAAGTTCTAAAGAGGCTTAGAATCAAGTAAGGAAGAGAATGGAACAAAGAAACTTAAGATCCATCATAAAGCAAGTTACACTTGTCTAAGGTTTCTTGGGTGTAGGTGGAGAGGAGTAATGGAGACGAAGAAGAAATAAATAAAAGTAATAAAGAGAGATAGAGGAGAGTTGACTTATATATCAACCCTTCTCATCTCAAACCAATATGAACCAAACCAAGCCAAGCCAAGTCATGTTGAACCAAACCAAATAAACTAAGGCAAGTTTAAACCAAGATCAAGCTAAGCAAGACAAGTCTAACTACGGTCCTCTGATAATTGCTAGAAATCCGTACACGTTGTTTGCCATTGATTATAAAAGAACAGAACAGTTTTTTGGGAGGACTGGACTTTTACTTCACAATACAAACTCGCTCGTATAAAGAGAGCCTAGGAACAAAACCTAGGAAAAGCAATCTAAGTACAATTGTTTAGTTTTTCTGGGGGGTGACGATAGAGGCTCGGAAGAGTGCTATCAACTCTGCCTTACTCCTTGGACGATCGGACGTAGCTTCATCTCTGGCGAAGAAATGCTCTTTGTATGTGCGGTAGTTGCTCGTCTCTCTGCTCGGGCTCTGTGCGTATATGTCTGTGTGTTTTGCAAAGGAATCATCCCCTGCTATTTATAGGGCTTTGTAATAAGTAGGGTGTGCAGTAATTGCTCCTTGAAAAGCGGGCGGTTAGGGATTGGTTAAGATTAGCCTTGATCTTGTTTGTTGGAAATCAATCTGGGCTAGTTATGTTGATTGCAACAAATCTGTATTGTTTGTTGGAAATCGATCTGGGCAGTTATGATGATTGTAATAAATCTACATTGTTATGATTGCAATAAATCTTGGCTGTTGCATTGATTACACTAAATCTGAATTATTAAGATTTGATCAACTCTTGCTACGTGTCCCAACAGCCATTCCTGTGCGTGAAGGTGGTCCCCATGACTGAGCCGTATGAGCTCCTGGTGAACTAGTCCGTATGAAGTCCTATTGAACAGAGCTGCATAAGCTCCTGATGAATTGAGCCGCATGAAGTCCCATTGAACAAAACCTCATAAGCCTCTATATAAACTGGGCTGTATGAAGTCCCATTGATCAGAACCGCATAAGCCCCTTTGTAAGCTGGGTCGCATGAAGTCCCATTGAACAGAACCGCACAAGCTCCCTGTAAACTGGGCCGCATGAATCCTATTGGGACAGAGCCGCATGAGGACCCATCAGAACAGAGCCGCATAAACTTCGTTAAAACTGAGCCGCATAAAGCTCTATCAAATTCGAGCCACATGAGCTCCTTTAAATGATCCGCATAAAGAGCTTTGGAATTAGTGGATCGTGCCAACTGTAAAAGATTTTTCTCGTCTCTCTAGGAGCACGTCATTATGTCAGAGTCATCATTTACCTTTATGTCAGAGCTGTCAATCCTTTGTGTCAGAGCTGTCGCACTGTGTCAGCGCATTTCATGAGCCAACTGCACCAAGAAATAATGGCCAGCTGTAGGGTCATGTTTTGAACCGCATAGGGCCACCTGGCTTTTTTCGAGCTGGATGGAGTCCTGAGGGACTTCTTGAGCCGTATGGAGCTCTAAGTGATTTTTGAGCCCCATAGGGGCTTTTTGAGCCGCATGAAACTCTAAAGGATTTTTGAGCCACATAAGACTCCCTCTGTTTTGAGCCATATGGACTTTTCTGTTCTTTTCCATGCTTCTACAAGACCCCTTTCAAAGTTTTTAATTTGTAAAATTGAAATACTTTGAATAAGAAGTACGGCTGTGTCCCAATAAGCTCTTCTTACTGCATAGATTCCTCTAGTCGCATAGGATGTTCTGGCCGCATAGGATGTTCTGGCCGCATGGACTGATCTGGCCACATGAGATGTTCTGGCCGCATGGACTACTCTGGCCGTATGGACTGTTCTGGCCGCATGGACCACTCTGGCCGCATGGACTGTTCTTCATGCCACGTAGGCGTCTCATTAATTGCTTTTGCTCTATTTTGATTTAAAGCCGTCTTTTGGGATAGGATCACAAGAGTCAGCTTTAAATATTTAGATTTGTTTTTTAATGATTATGAGTATTCTTTTACATGTAAGGGATAGAAACCCAAGAGTCGGTCTCATCTCCTAGGCAGCACACGAATCGATGCGTCCATCGGTCTACGAGCCCCCCTGTCCGCCTATAAATACGAGTGTTTTTGGACGAGAGAGACTCTTTACTTTCTTTTCTCTTCAACTTTTCTTGCCCTATGTCGCTGTCTTCTCCTCTTTATCCGATCATCAATGGCTCCCGAAGCTTCCTCTAGTGCAAAGGGCAAAGAAGCGGCCTCTTCGTCGGCTGCGACGGTCGAAGTTCATTCCGACGTTCATCCCACGATCGATGGTAAGACTTGTGGAGACGACTGCATGCTCCGAACCCTAACAAAAATGGCTATGTTGCATGTTTTATGCACAAGCCTTTCTCCTTGGTATTTAATGCATTATTTGTCTTTATTGAACTGTCTAAGTTCAGTGCGATGAAACCGCATATGCTGTACTGTATGGGATGCATGAACTTCTTATGTTCGAGCCGCATGGGGTATGCCCCATGTCCGAGCCGTATAAGAATCGCTTCATGACTAAGCCGTATAAGCACCTTTAAAACTGGGCCGCATAAAATCCTACTGAATAGAACCGTATGAGCTCATAATAAACTGGGCCGCATGAAGTCCCACTGAACAGAACCGCATGAGCTCCTAATGAACTGGGCCGCATGAAGTCCCTTGAATAGAACCGCATATGAACCCACTAAAACAGAGCCGCATGAACTCTGTTAAAACCGAGCCGCATAAGGACCCACCAAAACAGAGCCACAAGAACTCTTTTAAAACTGAGCCGCATAAGGACCCACCAAAACAGAGCCGCATGAACTCCGTTAAAACTGAGACGCATAAGGACCCGTCCAAACAGAGCCACATGAACTCTGTTAAAACTAAGCCGGATAAGGACCCATCCAAAATAGAGCCGCATAAACTCTGTTAAAACTGAGCCGCATAAGGACCCGTCCAAATAGAGCTGCAAGAACTCTTTTTAAATATTTTCTGGCCATCTTCTTACTTTGTTTCTTTTGTCCCTTTTTTTCAGTAAATTTGCCAGTTAATGCTGTGGGAGAACCTCTTGTGGGTCATACCCAATCTACTATGGGCTATAGGTACGACCACATAGTCGAGTATGTGGTGAACCAGCTTCCAAAAGATGAACCTGTGGAGAGGCTGGAAGACATTAAAAAGCAGTCTTTCTTTTTTATCTCGGGGATGATGAACTCAGGGCTGCTAGGGGGCAAACACTTGAAGCCTGCGTTCCTCTTCGGGGATGCCCTGACTGTGAAAAACTCCCAAGTTCTGGATATATCTGAGAGCTGGAGTTTCACTTCTAACGGGATGGCAATCCATATTCCTCTGATGGAGCATCACTTCCCACTGTCATGGTTTAACATACTGTCGATGGCTAGAATGATGGAGGATTCCTTGACTCCGACCAGGAACGGGATGATTGTGGGTAAAATTTATTATATCAATAACATGCGGTCAGTGTACGCGGGCAGGGTATCAGTCAGTCGCTACGTGATGGGGTTGGCCCCAGACAGTTTCTTGAATGTGTAGGGCCCCAACTTCAAGTTCTCTAAAGCTGATACTTTCCTAAACCAGCTTGCTCGGAAGGGGTCCTATCCGATTGGCCGGTTGTCGCTACCGATTTGGGTACACCCCCTCCCTTCGTAGACCAACCTGTCTACGCGGATCACACAGAAATACGAGACTCTCCTGTGCGAGATTGGACTCTACTACGCTATTCGGGGCACCAGCTATGACTTGTCCATAAACGAGAAATTGTTCATGGCTTTGTTGGAAATGTACAACTGCCGTACAGGGACTTTCTTTACACCCGTAGGAGAGATGGGGTTTGCTCTGCATGAGATGCATGACGTCTCCAAGCTTCCTTAGGAAGATGAAGTCTTTAAGGTGTATACTCCGATGAACGAAGAGTTCGAGGATTTGGAGGAGAAGTTTCCAGGCTTTGTTGCCGTCTACCGAGAATTGCTGTGTCATCACAGCACGAGCCAGCAGCTGTCGAAGAAAAAGAATGACAGCTTGGAAGGGAACGTTCCTCACACAAAAGCCTGGCTCTCTTATCTTTTTAAGTTCGGTGCTTCAGGCCGGGTTGCCCCCCAAAGTCCTCGCACTCGGGAGAAGGTGTAGTACCATGTATCGACCGCCAAGAGGTTAAGAACCACCGGTGACAGGTTCGGGAGTCAATATGACTCTTTTGCTTATTTCTATCAAACTACTCAGCCGTTGTCCGAGAAGGCACTCCTGGCAGGGTTCCTGATGGTGTGGCTATGGAATTGCGTAGTGTCATGGGGGGCTGGTTCTATCGAGAGGATCAGCAGTAACTTTATCCTCCCTGCTGTGAAGCTGGTCTTCGGGGTCAGACTAGCTCTTCTCTCGGCCATGTGTGCAGCATTCACCGTAGCCTTCGCACTTTCTCGTCTAAGGTCATCGCCCGTGACCCGACAAAGGACTTCAAACGCATTGAGCTACCCTATCATTATCTGATAGGGTGGTTTCTAATGCATTATCAGTCTTTAATGAGGCCTGGCCCTGAAGGTGGTGTATCTGTCGAGGATGCTTTCATCTTCCAGTATTGCTGCCTGTCTTGGGATTGTGAGACTATGCACGCCTATCGGATGGCGCTGTCGAGAGTGGACATATATAATTTTTTTGTATCTGTTCCTCGATTTACTGTTGAGGAAGTGAGGGCCGTACATCTGGATGGTATTGGACCTCCCCACTTCTTAGACGGCAAGATGCTCCTTTGGTTGCACAACATTCGCCCTTCCCACCTTGTATACCGCAACCACAACGCTGTCTACTTGGAGCCTTACTTGCCCAGTAGGTTCTCTCGACAGTTCGGGTATAGTCAGCTTTTCTTGGACAGTCCCAGCTCTTGCCTGGGTTTTGAAGGTAGCGTCCTTGATGGCATCAGGGCCTGGCATTATTATAATACGGTTCACACCCGTACTAGCTTCTCAGTTCCTGATGCTGGGGAGCCATGAGAGATCTTATATTTGGCGGCTCTCTACCATGTAATGGCGAACAAGCCTCATGTCGATTTTGACCAGGCACTAGCTTCATTATTGGTACTGGCTTAGAAGAAAAGCCCAAGGGGTCCAAGGCAGGGAAGAAGAAGGAGAACACAATTGCTATGTCGGATTCGGAGTCTACCAACGCGGACGAAGAGGATGACGAGCGTGACCCCGATAACTCTCTTTCTCCTACAGAAAATGTGGTGGCGGATCAGCCACCTGTCGCACCTGCTCCTTCACATAAGCGAAGTAGGCCTGAGCCCGCCGTTGGTGGCAGAACTTTCTCCATGAAACGGGATGCGTCTAAGCCTCGCAGACTGCTCATCAAGGAGAGAGGCGAGGATGACGTCGTTTCGGAGGTGAATTGAACTACAACCATTTTCTTCTTTAGCCCTTTCTTTTCCTGAACTATGATCTTATCATTTTTCTTTTCTATGTAGGCGTTAGAAGAATCGAACTTTCCAGAGCCGACTGCTGCCCCTGCAGTCGACCCGACTCTAACTACTCTAGTTAGAGATATGAGTGCCGCAATTCTTGCCGTCGGGATTCTCCCAGCGACGGCTGAGGCTCCTCCGGTCGTTGACATCCCAACCCAGGGCGATGTGGTCCCTGCTGAACCCGTCTCCAAGACTGCTGAATTTTAGTCAGGTGACGCTGATCCAGTTGCATCTTCCTTCGGGGCGGCTGGGACAGAGGAACCGAATGTATTCGACTCGGATGTTGCTGGTGAAGAGGCTGTGGCGGCTGTGAGCGAATCTCAGCCTCAGCAACTCCCTCCTGGTAAGATAAGCCAAGTCTTGACTAGTGTGGAGGTTTACTTGCTCTATCATCATATCCTTCGGGTTAAGTTGATTGATGGTTGCTTCGGACATACAGGTCCTGCTCCTTCACTGCCAATGATGGACATTATCGGGGGAGAGTTTGCTAGAGAGGACCTCGTGGAAGAGAGCGTACCTCCTCCCCCTCTAGCTTATGTTGAGGGTCCTTCTGCTGAATCGAGTTCGGGAGAGCGAGCGGCGGAACTGTCGGGACGGGAAGAGATGGTCCTTGTATCCTCCTCGGTTCATGTTGCTCCAACCCCGGAGGTCGACCTTCCTGTCCTATCGAGTCTCCAGATTCTTTGGGCTACGGAAGAAGAATTAGCCGCTATTCAAGCGTCCTTTCGCTTGGAATTTGTTTCCCTCGTGGCAGGGGCATCAAGTTCCGTTGTATCTTCTTCGACTCTGCCAGCCACTCTCCCTTTGACGTCGTCTTCTTCGCAAGTTCTGGATGAATCGTCAAGGGACGTGGTTGACAGTTTCTACCGTCACCTGAGGCGAGGAATCGAAGCCGCTGTAGAGAGGGGGATCTGTTTTGCCCTGGCCCGTCAATGTACTCATGGCCAGAATGAAATTCTTAGAACCCTTCCCGGTGGGGCGGAGATAGTTGAGCTGCTGGAGCCTAAATTGCTGGAAGCTGATCAGCTGGTGGCTCAGTATCAGGGACTGCGGCAAGTTGATCTATCTTCAGCAATAGATCAGGAGCGTGCCTTCCTCATCACTATCGTAAAGAAGGTACGTACTGCACAAGATACGTCTAAGCAGATTATCATAAAGGATCTCGACGATCTGTCCATTCAGTACGATCAGCTGAGCCGCAGGAGCGAGGATTGCATTGTTCGAGAGGCGGCCGCCTCTCGCGGAATAATCGATATGAGGGAGCAGATCCTCGAGCTCCAGAGGAAGCTGTCTTTCTTGGAATCTGAGCTCGAGGCCTCCCGTACGGATAAAGAGATAATCGTTCAGGGGGCCGAAAAGGTCACTCGAGCTTCTGTTGGCCTGGAGTGTGCACTGAAAAGACTCGAAGATGGCTGGCAGGCCCACGCGCATCTGGAGGATGCAGAGCGGCTGACTCAGGAGGCCGAGCGCCGGGCCAAGCTGTAATTTGAGCGGTCGACTGTCGTACTGAGGGACCATCTCAGAGAATTATGTGTTGCCGAACCATAGTCGGTCTTCTTTCTTTATTTATGTTCTTTTCTTTTTTGAGAGGAACGTGGTCCCGGAACATGTAGTACCTTTGACTTTCAAATAAAAGAGCATGTTTTATTTAACCCTTCATTTGTATTGCTTGTTGCGTTTGTGATGTTATGATATTTGCCCTATTTGGGGACTATTTGTGAACCTGTTACCCTTGGCATACCTTGGTTTTAGGTACGGATAACAAGTTGGATAGGGATACTTAGAACGATTCCACAGTAAGGTGGCCATAAAAGTTTCTGGTATCCGATGAAAGAATGCCATGGAGCAGCTGGGCTCCCGAGGCATGATGAGAAATGAGACGTATATACTAGAAAACTTAGTACAGCATTTGTGGTCAACAGAGGACATTTATGGTCAACAGAGGACATTTGTGGGCCTATTATCCTTGGCGTACTCCGGTCTTGGGTACGGATAATAAGTCGAGAGAAAACCAACATACTTACTCAGAGGTAATGAGGACGTGGTAAATATGAGGGTTTCTTCAATGGAGCCTTCCTAATCAGAGGTAATGAGGACGTGGCAGGAGTGGACTCCATGAAGGGTACATAGAACAACTCAGGTGGTAATATGGATGTGGAAGTTCTATGTGAGGGGGTGATTTATTTTTTTAGCGGAAGCAGAACAACTCAGAGGTGACATCGACGTGGTTGTTTTGAGAAATTTGTGGATTTGTTACCCTTTTTGTGCACTGAAAGTACGGGTACTAGTTCATGAGGAAGATGCTCTTTTGGAAAGGAAGTTCAGAGGTACGACTATATATGACTTACTACCCAGAAGATGCAATATAGATTCATCTGAGATGACCATAGTGTTGGTTCAGCGGTACTTGAGGGCACATAACTCAACAATCTGGTTGATTTGGTAGATGTCGTTTAGATATAATATTTTTTCAGTAACTTGCCGTTGACGGACAGCATGAGCAAGTCTCCATTTTGTTTTACGAGGCGGTAAGCACCATTGGAGAATACAGCCTCGATGACAAATGGGCCTTCCCACTTTGGCTGGAATTTACTGACAGTTTTGTGAGTCATAACCATCGTCCTTCGAACTGCCAGAACGATATCGCCCACTTGGAATGTTCTGAGTTTAACCTTCTTATTGAAAGCTCCCGAGATGCGTGCTTGATACAGCTCGATTCGTTGTTGAGCTTACAGGCGCTTCTCATCTAGGGCCTCCAACTCTTGTAGCCGGCGAAGGTAATTGTCATCCGTCGTCAATCGATAGGTGAGGGCGACGCAGAGCGAGGGGATTTGAGTCTCCAGTAGGAGAACTACCTCACTCCCATACACCAGAGAGAATGGTGTGTTCCCGGTGGCCGTCCGAACTGTAGTACGGTACGCCCATAAGTATTCGCCAAGCTTCTCATTCCAGTCGTATTTGTTGGAAGACACGAACTTCTTGAGCAGCTTGATTGTAGTTTTATTGAATGCTTCTGCCAACCCATTCGCTGTCGGATTGTTCGGCGTTGAAGCAACATTCTGGATTTGGTGTTTGTCCTAGAACCGATAGAAGGCGTGGCTTACGAACTGCGGACCATTGTCGTGGATAATCCTTCGAGGCAGTCCAAAGCGATAGATGACATGATGCTTGAGGAAGCTGATCACGTTTGAAGTCTTTACTTTTGTCAGCGGAATAGCCTTCGTCCATTTGGAGAAGTAATATGTGATTGCGAGTATGAAGCGATGTCCTCGGGACGAAGGCAGAGTGATCGGACCAATGATGTCCATTTCCTATGCTTCGAATGACCAGGATACCACCGTCGGATGTAGAAACTCGGATGGCTGGTGGATAAAATCTGCGTGGACTTGACAGGCTTTGCACTTTCTTGCATAGTCTATCGCATCTGCCACCATCGTAAGCCAGTAGTAGCCTATTCGTCGAAGGCGGTCTTAAAATTTTGGGCCAGGCTGATGGGCCCTACAAACGCCATCGTGAGCTTCGCGTACAACTTCTTTGGCTTATGTATTTGACAGACATCGAAGCAGTAATCCATCGTATGATCGCTGATACAACATTTTTGTCTCTATATCGTAGAAGAATCTGAGGGAACGTCTTCTGATAGAAGTGGCTTCCTTTGGATTCTCGGGCAAGATGCCATAGACTACAAAGTCTACGAATGGTTGTCTCCAGTTTGGTGTTTTGCCGACCGTCTGAGCGGAATAACTCGCTACAAATTGAACATTATTCTTGGGACAGACCAATTCATGGCCTATCGCGTCCACCAAGTGATGAACATGATTCGGAACCGCTAAGGAAGTGGCAAGACCTGCTAAGGCATCGGCTTCGATATTTTGGAGTCTGGGAACATGTTCTATGAAGAACCCTTCAAATGACGAAATGATGTTGATCGCTATTTGGTGATAGGGAATCATATCTTCATGGCGAACATTGTATAAACCCCGGATCTATTTGACGATTAACTGCGAATCGCCGTATACTTCAAGATACTCTACCCCCAGCTCCTTTGTAAGTCGGAGGCCAATAACCAAAGCGTTGTACTCGGCCACATTGTTCGAACAGGGCTCCGTGAGGGAGTAAGCCCGATTGATCACCAGCCCGGACGGAGAAATCAGCACCACTCCGACTCCAGCGATGATATTGCTGGAAGCATCATCGAAGAACATTCGCCATACGGCATCATAAGAGGCCATATTTGAATTGGCGACCGCATTTGGAATCTCTTTGTCTATTCTGGTTGACTTCGAACCTGGATGAGCTGCTAAAAAGTCTGCCAGAGCTTGACCTTTAACAGCCTTCTGCGGGACGAAGATCATGTGGTAGGGAGACAATAATATTGCCCAAGTAGCGAGGCGAGAGCTGAGTGCCCCTGGTTTGGTCATGATGACCCTGAGAGGGTTGACTCGTGATATCACATGTATGGTTTGTCCCGTGACGTAGTATTGCATCATCTGAATGGGGAACACTAGAGCGAGGCACTCCTTCTCTACGGCAGTGTATCGATGCTCAGGCCCCATCATCATTCGGCTGAGGTAATATATAGCTTGCTTATGGCCTGCATCATTGTTTTGTGCTAGTAAAGCTCCGAGAGAATGCTCCACTGCTCGCACATAGAGCAGGAATGGTTATCCTACAACCGGGGCCACCAGGACTGGAGGGTTCGACAGATATTCTTTGATTCTATCAAAGGCGCGCTGGCATTCTTCATCCCATATAAATGAAATGCCCTTCTTCATGAGGTGGGTGAATGGCTGACATCGTCCGGAGAGGTTAGAGATAAACCTCCGGATGTAAGCTAGCCTCCCTTGAAGGCCTCAGAGTTCACAAAGATTTCTTGGGGGACCCGTCTCCATGATTGCCTTCGTCTTCTCTGGGTCGACATGGATACCCTGGGAGGTGACAATAAAACCCAAGAACTTCTCGCTGGATAGCCCAAGAAGGATTTCGTGGGATTCATCTTTAAATTATGCGCCCGCATCAGGTCAAATACTGTCTTCAGATCATGCAGATGATCTTCTTTAGAGCGGCTCTTGACGGCGATGTCGTCGACATAACACTCCACTATCTTGCGTAAGTGATCTCTGAAGAAGACTCTTATAGCTCGTTGGTATGTGGTACCGACATTCTTTAAACCGAAGGGCATGACGGTATAACAGTACACGCCAATCGGTGTTCGAAATGATGTATGCTTCTCGTCATCAGGAAACATCTTAATTTGGTTGTATCCTGAGAAGCCATCCATTAATGACATGTGCTCAAAGCCACATGTGTTGTCGATCATGATGTCCGTGATGGGAAGAGGGAACTCATCTTTGGGATAAGCTTTATTTAGATTTCGGAAGTCGATGCAAATTCGAATCTTTCCATTCTTCTTGAGGACTGGTACTATGTTGGCGACCCAGTTAGGATATTGCTCTACGCGAATGAAGCCGCTGGCTATCAGTTTGTTGACCTCGGCTTCGATAGAGTTCATGATGTCTGGGCGGAACCGTCGTTGCTGCTGCTTGACCGACTTTTCGTCCGGACGAATGTTGAGTTTATGAAGTACAACCTCGGGGTTTAGCCATGGCATGTCTTCATAGCTCCAGGTGAACACGTCGATACATTCTCTGATGAGTTGAAGTAGCGATTCTCGCACTTCGTCAGTCAGACTTTTGCTAACGAAGATTGGTTTTGGAGAGGACTCATCGTCGAGGTCAACTTGCATGACCTCATCTTCGGTGGAAGGCTCTCTTTGTTCGAACCGTTTCTTCCATTGTGCGTCTAGCTGTTGGGCCTACGGCACTAACTCAAGAAGTTCATGAATGTCTTTATCTTCTTCGTAGGCGTCGACGAATGCCATATTGACAGTCCAAGTCTGCCTGAGCATGTCCCCAATGCTAACATCTGAATCAGAAGTAGGTGAACCGGACGAATGAGAGTGCCATTCGCATTCTTCATCTGAGCTCTCGGGGGTTGCCACAGGAGTAACATAGCCTAGACCATGTCTGGTCTTGCTGTAGTAATCCCGTAGCTTCCCAGCTGGGACTGGCAATTGTAAAGGTAATCGTCGGCTGGTGCCATAGTTCAGGCCTGGTGTAGCCTCCATATCATACCCCTGTTTTTGCATATGGTACTTTGATCGAGAGCTATACAGATAAAGGGGCAGTCTTCCAGTGTTGGGTTCCAGATCGACTTCTTCTAGCCTGAAGGGCAGTAGATCATTTTTCTGGCCAAAGATGATTGGATGATCCTCACCTTCGATTATGAAGCAGGCGCCTTCCACGGAAGTAAGTTGGTTTGTGGTATAGACATTGGTTACTTGTGTGTGTAAGTTAGTGCCTATACCGTGTTCCATCGCATACATTACACGAAGCTTATCAAGCTCGAGGTAGTTCAAAGATAACCTTTTATTGATGAAGTAAGGTATCTTTTCAGGAGGAATTACATCGTCAGCGGAAGGAACATCAGTGTATCTGGCCACATACTTGGCCAGTTCTTTCTCCTCTTCAGCTACCCCCTGTATCAGTGAAGACTGTGAGGATGATCTGGGCAGCCTGATCATCAAGGGTTCTGTCGATGGGGCAGGACGTAGAGTCATTGGTACGCTAGCAGTCCCCGGCTTGGTGCTAAATTGTTGGTTTGTCCCCAGCTTCAGTTCAGCAACCTCCTGCGTTATTGAAGCTTGGAAAGATGATCTGGGAGCTTGATCACCAAGGATCCCGCTGGTGGGGCAGGACGTGGGGTTGGTGGCTCACTAACAGTCCTCGGTTTAGTGTTGGGCTGACGCCTTGTCCTTGGCAGACGGATGACCATTGGCTTATCAGGAGAGTTTATCTCTTCAGATTGGCATTGACCGGTTCTTGACAGTCTGATTGTCGTTGGCTTCACAGTAGATATTGGTGCTTGGCCAGACCTTGGGAGTCGGATAGTCATTTGTTCCTCCTGTGCAGAGAGACTGATTGCATCCTTATGCAAAGTGGCTGTAAGGGGTGCAATTCTGCCTGGTTTGTGGGCTTGGAGGTGGATCGTCAAAGGTTCTTTTGAACCCGTTGCGACGTCAGTTTGAGCTTGAATATTTTTTTCGACAAGGTGCCTCTTCGACTTCTCGTACAAGCAGGAGTCCGAGTAGTAGGATTCAAGCCTTCTGAAAGGATCAATGTCGGCAAATTCGGTTCTTACAAAGCCGTGTTTGTCGACGTACTTGAAGCACTGATGCAACGTGGAAGGCACGATCATGTAGTCGTGTATCCAAGGATGCCCCAAAAGAATATTATAGGAAGTGTTCGCGTCTATGACATAGTAGGTTACTTCTGACTGAAGGTCGCCGATTTGGCACTTCAAGCGAATCTTCCCGACCGGATAGCTTCGGCCTGAATTGAAACCACTGATGGCGGTGTTTGTAGCTATCAGGCGATGCATAGGGATGCCCAGGAAGTGAAGCAGGCTCTTCGGGATGATGCTTATGGAAGACCCGTGATCTGTGTGCATCCGATCCACCTTTACATCGTCGACGTATCCATTATCATACAGCGGGCGATCGTGCAGGTTGGTCTTAATGAGCATGTCCTGCAGAGTAAAGACAATATTGGGCATTGCTCCAGTAAAAGTATTATCCTGAGGATCCTCTGTGGAGCTTTCTCCTGTGAGCTTAACTTGAGCCAGATAGGTGTCAGCGTTCTGAAGTACGTCACTCAGTGTGATGCGAACATCTTTGGAGAGCCTCAAGAGCTCATACAACGACAATTTGGCTGATGTGTTGGCCAATGTGCTAAGATGTCAAAGTTGTAAGGCCACTCCAGTCCTTGAGGCGTATCTTTTCGGAGCATTGGTTTGTCGAAGCGGGTCTCCTTCGGCCTAGGCTTGTCGGTCGTCGGAGGCTGAGAGGGCCCTGGAGCATCAGCAGCAGCCGGCTGATGATTTTCATTCGAGTTACCCGGTGGGGGTTGAGTTTGTACACTGGATCGGGTAACGACAGATGTCGTTTCTTCAACGTCGGCTGAGATTGTGCGGCAGGACTTGACTTTTTTGTCCTTCTTCTTGCCAGTAATGGATGATGCTGGCTGGGTTACTTCAGATATTAAGTCCTAGTGGACCCACATGACCTTCTCTTGTGATGTGGTGAGGGGTACCAGCCCAGCAGCTTGGTCTCGGGGAGGTGGAAGATTAGCGACCTCCAATTTTCCCGGGGAACGGGTACTACCCCATCTTGAGTCTTCATCAGAGGGAAGCTGCCGAATTGGACAGACACCATGTTGGCCGCCACAGTTACCTCCTCGAAGTCAATGGCTAGAGCCTTACAGTCGATCAGGTTCTGGATGTACCGCTTCAATTGGAAGCAGTCATGAGTAGCATGATGGGCATAGCAGTGGTAGTGGCAGTACTTTGGGCTTTCCATCTCTGCGGGCCGAGGCTTACGTCTCGGTGGAGGGAGCTGAATCCTATCTTCCTGTATGAGCATGTCAAGGATGGGCTTGACATGGCTGCCTTCGAAGGAGTAAGTCATCTGCGGCCACTGCTTCTCTGCCGGCTTTAGTTCGAGATTCGTGGCTGTGTCAGCCACCATAGCCTGCTTGCCCTTGTTGTCTCAGTTGTTGGAGGGATTACCACCATTGTTGTTTTGTTGGCATTAGGGCATTTGCCCTTGTCGTCTTCCTCCGTGATGTGCAATCCCAGTTGGCCAGCTTTCTTCAATTTGTCTTCTGTACTAGTGGCGCTGATGATGAAAGTCTTCCAGTCCATGTATTGACTCTCGCCCATCCAGAGGCTAATTGTGGGAAGCAGCCTCTTTTGGCAGATTTCAATCAAGGAAGAATCTGGATTGCCAGAGGGCAATTTCATCACGGTTTTGCGAAACCGCTCAATGTAGTTCCTTGTTAGCTCCTTCTCACCTTGAACAACGTCCATGAGGGTGGACATTGTCACATCTTGTCCTACCTTATAGAACCTTTCAAGGAACATGCTTTTGAAGACGGCGAAAGAATGGATGCAGTTGTCCGACAAATTGCGGTACCAATCAAATGCTATCCCTTCCAATGCCCCGATAGACAACCGTGTGAGGATAGCGTCATCATGAGGCAGATGGCCGGTCATGACTTCAAAGTAGGTGATGTACCAGCTCACAGATGTCTTCCCATCATATAGATTGATGTTAAATAGCTTATATCTTAGTGGGAAGGAAATGTCTCTCCATGCAGCAGGATACGGTTGTCGTATCCTGATGTCCTGGAAGGTTTTTCGGGCGTGGAACATGGCCCGGAGCTCCTAGACCTCTCGTTTTGCCTCCCTGGCCTCGTCTGTAGTGGTGGAAGACGATATTGTAGAAGGATTGTCGCCCGGGGTTGAGTTCGAGTCCGCATTGGCTGCGGGACCCAAGCTTGTCTGGCCAGGCGTCCTTTCTTGTAGTGTTGGTAGGGCCGCTTTGATCTCATCGACGGATTTGACCAAGGTATGAAGTATGGCTTCCAGAGTGTCGATGCGTTGGTGATCACTTGGACCGTCTTGGTCATTCCCAGTCATAAATACTATTCTCATACGGGGAACAGTGGAAGGAACTGTGGAGGATGTGCTCTCCGAATCATACCCTCGCAGAGAGAAGTCATCGGGGTACGTAGAAATGTTCTCCTCCGGTTCGACTCGGAGGAAGTATTACCCCCTGCATAGGAGGCTGCCTCGTCTTGGGACCCATGGACGTCCTCAGGGACGTCCGGATCCACTACATCTGTAGGGAGAATTGTTTCCCCTGGTGCATCTTCTTGGAATACCGAATTGTTGTGGACATTCGGAGGGGTGCTACCTCCAGCTTCGGCTACCCCCAGAGATGTAGATGACGAATCTCCTAGTATTGACGATTTCGTCTTAGAGCGGGTGCCTTGAAAAACTCCTATAGTGGTGGTTGTGGACAGCCGCTTGGACGTAAGTTTCCTAGCTGCGTTAGTAGAGATCGCTGGGCTGGAAACATTTGTCTTCTTCGCCGCCTTGCCGGTAGGGATCTTCTGAGTAGAATTGCAGGAGACGACATGAAGGGCCTCGTCTTCCAAGCTTTGTTACAGGACCGGTCCTGGCCACAGCAGTCATTGGAAGACGGACTGCCGGTCCTCTTGTACTGCTGCCTTGCTGCAGCAGCAGTTGACAATGACTTGAGTGCAGTGATGTCCATGAAAGGACTCTCGGCATACCAAGCTTTCTTCTCTTGTCTTACGCTTGTGAAGAATTACATCACGCAAGTCACTCGTTTTGTGGGCCCAGGAGTCCCAAGCATACGGGTGTGTTGGCACCATGTTTGCTCCCTGATCATGAGACTTTTGGGAACCACTCTGTCTATTTGCCGCCGGGGGCTGGACACGGTCGGTTCTGTACAACATCCCATCAGAGGCTCGCTTAACAGTAAGCAAAGCTCTCTGATGGACAAAGGTTGGGACAGCTGACTGAGCTCGACGAGCCCGCAGTGCCCTAGACTTCTTCCCTCTAGCACCAAAGGGCGCATAGTAGGAAGAGTCCAAATTGTGCCGTACAGAGTATGGCACATCCTCATTGGAGCATCCTAGATCAGGACCACATGAGAGACGGTCAAAGACAGAACCCGAGCTGCATGTAGCAGATGGTCTGTGGCTAGGATTAATGGCCATATAAGCATTCATGCGGCTGGCATTTGCATCAGCATTCATGCGGCTAATATTTGTGGCCGCATAAGAATTCATGTGGCTGGCATTTATGGCCGTATAAGAATTTATGCGGCTGGATTTTGTGGCCGCATCAGCATTCATGCGGTTGGATTTTGTGGCCGCATCAGCATTCATGCGGCTGGAATTTGTAGCCGCATCAGCATTCATGCGGCTGAATTTGGCTGCTGCTGGAACATTTATGCGGCTGGATTTAGTGGCCGCATGAGCCTTCATGCGACTGGAATTGTTGGCCGTATGAGCCTTCTTCATGCGGCTGGCACCCTTATGCGACTTCTTCCTGGACCGCACAGAGTCCCCAGTTGCTTCCTCAAGTCCAGCATCGTAGTGCTTTCCTCTGCGGATTTAAGAACAGCAGGGGTCTCTGTGGCCTAAAGTGGGGCCGCATGGGAGTCTTCTCCGTCGTCTTGGGTAGCAGAGAACACCTCTTCCAGAGCTTGGGGAGGAGCAAAAGTCTTGGGCCTCCACTCCTTGCGGGCCTTCTTCGTGCGGGCTCGCTTCTGTACCAGGCCAGCGCTCCCGTCGGAGAGCATTTCTTCAAACGCCTGCTGGTCGAAGCGGACGACCAGCATCTGTTGCGTGGAGCCAAGTTTGGCTGCGTCCGATTGCGTCACCAACTCCTCAGCCGTGGAGAAGTTAGTCCCCAGCAGAGTCGCCATCGTGGTTGCCATTGATTATAAAAGAACAGAACAGTTTTATGGGAGGATTGGACTTTTACTTGATAATACAAACTCGCTCGTACAAAGAGACCCTAGGAAAAAAACCTTGGAAAAGTAATCTAAGTACAATTGTTTAGTTTTTCTGGGGGTGACGATGGAGGCTAGGGAGAGTGCTATCAACTCTGCCTTACTTCTTAGATGATCGGACGTAGCTTCTGCTCTGGCAAAGAAATGCTCTTTGTATGTACGGGAGTTGCTCGTCTCTCTGCTCGGGCTCTGTGCATATATCTCTGTGTGTTTTACAAAGGAATCATCCCCTGTTATTTATAGGGCTTTGTGATAAGTCGGGTGTACAGTAATTGCTCCTTAAAAAGCGGGCGATTAGGGATTGGTTAAGATTAGCCTTGATCTTGTTTGTTGGAAATCAATCTGGGCTATTTATGTTGATTGCAACAAATCTGCATTGTTTGTTGGAAATCGATCTGGACAGTTATGATGATTGCAATAAATCTGCATTGTTATGGTTGCAATAAATCTGGGCTGTTGCGTTGATTGCACTAAATCTGAATTATTGAGATTTGATCAACTCCTGCCACGTGTCCCAACTGCCATTTTTGTGCGTGAAGGAGGTCCCCATGACTGAGCCACATGAGCTCCTGGTGAACTGGTCCGCATGAAGTCCTATTGAACAGAATCGCATAAGCTCCTGATGAATTGAGCCGCATGAAGTCCCATTGAACAGAACCGCATAATCCTCTTTGTAAACTGGGCCGCATGAAGTCCCATTGATCGGAACCGTATAAGCCCCTTTGTAAACTGGGCCGCATGAAGTCCCATTGAACAGAACCGCACAAGATCCCTATAAACTGGGCCGCATGAGGACCAATTAGAACAGAGCCGCATGAACTCCGTTAAAACTGAGCCGCATAAAGCTCAATTTAATCCGAGCCGCATGAGCCCCTTTAAATGATCCGCATAAAGAGCTTTAGAATTGGTGGATCGTACCAACTGTAAAAGATTTTTCTCGTCTCTCTAGGAGCACGTCATTATGTCAGAGTCATCATTTATCTTTATGTCAGAGCTGTCAATCCTTTGTGTCAGAGCTGCTGCACTGTGTCAGTGCATTTAATGAGCCAACTACACCAAAAAATAATGGCCAATTGTAGGGTCATGTTTTGAACCGCATAGGGCCACGTGGCTTTTTCCGAGCCACATGGAGTCCTGAGGGACTTCTTGAGCCGCATGGAGCTCTAAGTGATTTTTAAGCCGCATAGGGGCTTTTTGTGCCGCATGAAACTCTAAAGGATTTTTGAGCTGCATGAGACTCCCTCTGTTTTGAGCCGCATGGACTCTCCTGTTCTTTTCCATGCTTCTACATACGTATACAAAAAATACGTATAACGGGAAACGGGAGTGATAATTGCCTCATCATAGGTAAGCGGATCTGCTTCCACATAATGGGTGACGAAATCCTCTCCAAAGTCCTTCTGTCTTCTCACTCGCTTAGACACTGGTTCTGTGAGGTCTGGTTCAATAGTTGTTTCTGCAACAACAACTTCTTCTTGGACTAAATTTTTGTAAGGAACTTGAGCCTCCTCTGCACTCACACTATTCTTCGGAATGTCCATGAGAATAATATTCTTGTGCCTTGCAAATTTATCTTCAATGAATTCTGTATTGCGAGATTCAATGATATGATTTGACTCAATATCAAGGAACATCCGAGCATCACTCTTATCGGCATAACCCATGAATATAGTCTTATTAGTCCTTGTTCCCAGCTTTTAAATCTTGAAATCCGGAAGCTTCACATACGCCAGACACCCCCATACTCGAATGACATTCAAGTTGGGTCTGATCTTGAACCAGAGTTCATAAGGAGTGAATTTCGAAGTTGCATGCGATACTTTGTTAAATATGAACGTAGCTGTAAGCACTGCTTCACCCAGAAGCAGTTTGGAAGACCCACAGTCAACATCATTGAGTTCATCATCTTTGTTAATGTTCTGTTTTTCCTTTCTGCAACACCATTTGGTTGAGGGAAGTACGGAGCAGTCGTCTCATTGACAATTCCATGTTCTCTACAGAACAATGCGAATTCATGAGACCTATACTCTCTACCTCGATCACTTCTGAATATATTGAGTTGTTGTCCCGTTTGACGCTCGGCTTCAGCCTTGAAATCCTTAAATTTCTTAAACACTTCATCTTTAGACTTGAGCAGATAAACAAATGCGTACTTTGAGTAGTCTTTGATGAAAGTAATGAAATACTTTATCTCAGCATTTGTGGATAACTATTTAAAGTCACAAATAGCCGAGTGCACCAACTTCAAAAGATCTATACTTTGGTTTACCCGCTTGAATGGTTTTCTAGTATTCTTTGTCTACGCACAGACCTCACACTTCTCCAACTCCATACCCCCATATTTGGAGATAAGCCCCATACTAGACATCTTGTATATTCTTTTACAATGAATATGTCTTAGTCTATTATGCCACAACTCAAGAGAATAACCCGAAGAAGAGACTACATTAATTATCTCCATTGGAGTTACAAGTTGAAGTTTGAACATCCCTTCGGTATAAAAGGCCTTTTCGAAGTATGTTCCTTTATATGACATAATGACCTGACCAGCGTTAATGTCCATCCTCGAGCCTGCATTGTAGAGCAGACTTTCGAAGACCAGGTTCTTGGCTAGAACAGGTACTTGCTTCACCTGCTGAAGCATCAGCAACTTCCCTGAATTCATTTGCAGTACCACCGTCCCGATCCTATAAACTTCGGCTTGTGTTTGGTTCGCCACCATAACCTTTTCAGAAACAATATGGTATGTGGTGAACCTCTCCATCTTTGAGCAAACATGACACGATGTCCCAGTGTCTATCTACTAGTCTGTGTCAATACCATCTGAGTCAACCTGTACAATCAATGCAACAAAGTTAGCCTCACCTTACTCCTTTTATTTTGGTTTTTCCTTGCATTCCCTCATCTAATGGCTTTTCTTACAACAGTTGAAATAAGTCCTAGGTTCTTTGGACTTGGGCTTGAACTGAGTCGACTTTACTTTCAGATGGTGAACGTTCTTCTTTTTATTGTAGGGAGCCTTCTGTTTCCCTTTATAGTTTCCTCCTTGCACCATGTTTGCCTTGGCCATCTATTTGGACAAGGTGTCCACTTTGAGTTATGCCCTAAACTCGTCTTTAACATGTATCTAGTGCAAAAGGTACTCAAGATCCACCTCCATCTTCTTATGGTGCATGTTCGTGATGAAGTTGCTCCACCCAGGTGGGTGCTTGGCTACAATAGCCCCAACGACGAAAGCATCTACTAAGGGCATGCCGCCATCTTCAAGTTTCTGACGTAACTTGAGAAATTCTTTGACTTGAGGCAACATGGTCTTGTCGTCCTTAAATCGCATCCTTCAGACCTATTCGGTCATGTAGATCTTGTTCCTATTTTCATATGCCTTGTAGAGATTCTTTACAGACTCGTAAACGTCCTTTGCAATGACTGTCTTACTGTATGACTCCGCCAGAGAGTCCTCCATAGAGTTCAAGATCAACAACTTGCAAAGGTTGTTATCTCGCCTCCACTTCGACTGCAAAGTCATGGCTTCAGCAATCTTTCGAGTATTTTCACCCTCTGGAATTAAAGGCTCAGGATCTGTCAACACAAAGTCGACGCTCACAAGTTGAAGATTAAGGCCAGCCTTTCTCTTCCAGACGTTGTAATGCTCTCCATCAAACTTTTCAAGTTTGTTAAAACTTGTGTCTAGAAGGTTTGCACGGTTGCTTTCCATGAGATCTGAATCTTGCTTTGAGATTGTTATTCCCGAAACAGATCTTAGATAGAAATCTCGATCTCTTAGTGAGACACGGAGATGAATACTCCTTCTCTTTCTCTTTGCGAGAATCGGAGTTGATAAAGACAACTTTGTTGGAGTGATGAAGATCACCGTTGCTCAAAGTAAGATTTGCCTTACTGTGATCTAATCCCAGGAACCAGCAAATTCGAAAGAACTTGTGGAACGTTCACTGTCACCTCCTTTCACGAATTCCCTAAACTCCAATGGTAGCAGTATCGTAACTATCTTCATCTCTTAATATCTAAGTCCTTCTCAATGAAGGCACGGAGAGAGTATTTATAGAGTTCGACTGAAGCTGTAATCTCTAATGCAGACCGTAACTGATTACGAAAACATATGAGCGAATAATGGAAAGATTTGAATGAATTGAATTCAAATTCTAGAAAAGATAGATTTGAATAATTGACTCAATCTTTCTATAACTGCTCAAATCTTTTAATCAACCACCTTATGCGCTACCTACGCCCACTCAACCCGTTAATCCGTGCGCCTGTGCGCAGTTGAGCAGCAACATAGACATGCAGTACCGCAAGCGCACAAAAGCACAGTAGCGTAGAAACGCAATAGCGCATACCCGCAGCCCCGCAGCAGCGCCTGCGCGCATCAGCACAGGCGTGCATAGCTGCGCTTAGCACTGCGCATGCCCCTGTGCATATCCCTGTGCATCCTCCAGCTCATGCGACTCGCGAACAAAGTGCCACTTTGCACCCTTCAGCCCGAGTCCAAGTCCAAGTCGGCTCCATAGGAAAATAATCCCATGAGCATGACAAAAAGCATGAATGCTTCTTTGTGGAGTTAGCCTTATTTTTACTAGAAAATGCACCCCCACATGGCACCCATGTGCCTCTCCACACCTCATGTGATTCTCTCAACACAAGCAAAGTTTTACATAGAGATACAATCCATTTGGCTTTGGCAATGTGAGAATATCTTTCTAGTCTCTAAGGAAAAACACGAACACCACTCGGTCCCCCCTCTCTGCCAATCAATGGATGCCACGTAGGCAATTGTAAAGGTTACAACCAAAATTGTTTGTAAGTATACCATTTTCCTATATATATATATATATATATATATATATATATAAATATATACTAATGGATGTTCTTTTTTTCAGAATATTTTTGATCGATTAGTAATATATTTTGATTTCTTAAATATCAGGATGTGGCGGGATCATTGTTTTTCGTTGGAAAAATATTTGTGGTAGTTTGCTTAATTGCCCTTATAATTTGCTTCATTTAATTGTCTATCAGTTGAGCCAAGTGCATTGCACCGGTGAAATTAACTTTTAGAATGCTGCTCGGGATGTGATTACATGCCATTTGTCATAATTCCATTAATGATGGACCTGAACAAATAAAAAAGCTCAATAGGATTCGACTATGTGACATGCGATCACAGTTCGCGGTAACAGGGGGTCACAGTCCATGGTGACAGACCGCTGGCAAAATAGCGCATCTTTTAACATTGGTTCATCCCTACTGGTAGTGTATATCTTTTGCCAAAGAATCAATACAAAACTATGATTTTATAAACACACATTTCTGTAGAAGTATGGAAATGAACATGAAATACTATGCGGCTCAAGACTAGGGGAGTTTCATGCGGCTCAAAAGTTCATTAGCGTTTCATGCGGCTCAGAAGTTCCCAGCGAGCCACATGGCCTTATGCGGTTCAAAAAGTCCTTCACAAACCGGCCGTAATTAATTTATGCAGCTGGCTCATTTAATGCCCTGATGAGAAGCGACGGCTCTGACACGAAGGTTTGACAGCCCTGACATAAAAGTGAAATAATGACCCTGACATAGTGGCAGGATCCTAGGGAAGACAAGAAAATCTTCACAGCTGGCACAGTCCACTAACCCCAAAAAGCTCCCAATGTGGCTACCATCCCTCATGCGGCAGCCACTCTCATGCGGCCGCCACCCCCATGCGGCTGCTACTTCCATGCGGCTCGGATCATGGGGCCACCCCCATGCGACTGCTACTCCTATGCGGCTCGGATCATGGGGCCACCCTCATGCGGCTCAGACTAAAGGATTTCCATGCGGTTCAGATAAGGCCACCCTCATGCGGCTCATACGAAAGGATTTCCATACGGTTCAGATAAGGCCACCCTTATGCGGTTCTGACACGAGGCCACACTCATACGGCCCAACCATGACAGTCCTCCATGCGGCTCGCAGCAGTTGGGACACGTGGCGGGAGCTGATCGAGTTTCAATAATTCATATTCATTGCTGTCAATGAGGGACACGTGGCAGGAGTCGATCAAATATCAATAACTCAGACTTGCTACAATCAACATAACCATCCAGATTTGGTCAAATCCCAAACAAGCCAGATTTATTGCAATCATCATAATCATCCAGATTTAATGCAATCATTATAATCTGGATTTATGGCAATCAATATAATTTCCCAGATATTTTATAATCATAACAAACTAGATTTATGGCAATCAACATAATTGCTCAGATATATTGCAATCATAACAAACCAGATTTATGGCAATCAACATAATGGTCTGGGGCTCAGAATCCGCCACGTGGCTATACACCTCCACTCGTGATGCCTATAAATAGTAAGGTACCATTCCCCTGTAAAGAGAGCACGAAGATATACGCACAGAGCCAGACACAGAGCGATCCACATTCGAGCAAGAGCATTTCTTCCCCGGAGCCGAAGCTGCGTCCGATCGTCCAAGGAGTAAGGCAGAGCTGCCGTCGCTTTCCCGAGCCTCTACCGTCACCCCCCAGAATCAAAAATAAACAATTGTACTTAGATTGCTGTACCTAGGTTTTTATTCCTAGGCTTTCTTTGTACGAGCGAGTTTGTATTGTGAGTCTAAGTTCAGTCCTTCCATAAAACTGTTCTGTACTTTTACAATCAATGGCAAACACGACGGCAACTCTGCTGGGGAGTAACTTCTCCACGGCTGAGGAGTTGGTGACGCAATCGGACGTAGCCAAACTTGGCTCCACTCAACAGATGTTGGTCACCCGGTTCGAACAACAGGCGTTTGAAGAAATGCTCTCCGACGGGAGCGCTGGCCCGGTCCAGCGGCGAGCCCGCACGAAGAAGGCCCGCAGGGAGTGGAGGCCCAAATCATTCGCTCCTCCCCAAGCACTCGAAGAAGTACTCTCTGTTGCCCAAGACGGCGGAGAAGTCTCGCAGGCGACCTCACTTCAGACCATAGAGGACTCTGCTGTCCCCAAGTCCGACAGAGGAAAACACTATAATGATGGACTTACAGGGGCAAAGGGTGACTCTACACGGTCTAGGAAGAAGCCACAGAAGGGCGCCAGCCGCATGAAGACTCATGCGACCATAAAAGCCAGCCGCAGACAGACGGCTCATGCGGCCAGAGTTGCCAGCCGTATGGAGGATGCTCATGTGGCCACTATGACTTCCAGCCGCATAGAAGAGGCCCACGTGGCCACTACAGCTCCCAGCCGTATTCAAACTGCCAGCCGCATGCGGACCGCTTATGCGGCCACAAATGCCAGCCGCATGCACGCAGGCTGTGCGGCTAACAATCTCAGCCGCAGGCCATCTGCTTCATGCGGCTTGGGCTCAGTCTTCGATCGCCTCTCAGGTAGTCCTGACCCCAGATGCTCTCATGTGCCAGTCTCTATGGACTCTTCCTACTATGCACTCTCAGGTGCTAGAAGGAAGAAGTCTCAGGCACCGCGGACTCGCCAAGCTCAGTCAACTGTCCCAACTTCCGACCATCAGGGCGTCCCGCTGACTATTACGCGGGCCCCTGACGGAAAGTTGTACAGAACTATTCGTGTCCAGCTCCCAGCGGCCAACGGACAGAATAGTTATCAAGAATCTCCCAACAACGATCAGGGATGAGTACTCTTACTACCCCTACATCAGGGAGCAGGCAGGATGCCAACACACTCATGTGCTCAGGACTCCCGGGCCCACAAAATGAGTGACTTGCGCAACGTGATTCTTTACAAACGTAAGGAAAGAGACGAAAACTTGGTGTGTAAAGAGTCATGTACGGGACATCACTGCACCCAAGTCATTGTCAACTGCTGCTGCAACAAAGCGACAGAACAAGAAGACCGGCGGTCCGTCTTCCAACGGCTGTAACACCCAAATTCAGAAGACGAGGCGCTTCTCATCGCCTCCTGTAATTCTGCTCTGAAGATCCCTGGCCGCGGTAGAGAGAAGAAAACAAACGTCTCCAGTCCAAAAATCTCAACCGGCATAACCAAGAAACTCTCTTCTAAGCGGTTGTCTACCACCGTTACAGGAGGGGTTTACCAAGTACTCGCTCAAAGATGAAATCTGCCACACTTGGAGATTCGTCGTCCACATCTCTGGGAGGCGCTGGAGCCGGGGGTAGCACCCCTTCGAACATCCACGACAATATGATGTTCCAAGAAGATAATCAAGGGAAAACGGTTACCCCAACAGATGCAGCATATTTCGACGTCCCCGATGACGTCCACAACTCTCAAGACGAGGCAAGCTCTGAAGCTGGGGGTACCACTCCTTCTGAGTCCGAACCAGAAGAGAACATTCCCACATACCCTGATGACTTCTCTGTGCAAAGGTATGACTCAGAGGGCACGTCCTCCACCATTCCTTCCATCTCTCCTCATGTGAGGACGGTGTTCATGACGGACAGCAACCAAGATGGTCCCAGTGATCGCCAATGCGTCGACACTCTGGAGGCCATATTTCTTACCTTGGTCAAATCCGTAGACAAGATCAAAGCGGCCCTTCTAACTCTGCAAGGAAGAACACAAGGTCAAACAAATTTGGGACCCGCGGTCAATGCGGACTCGAACTCAGCTGTACCGAACCCGGGTGATAATCCTCCTGAAATATCGGCTACCACCGCTGCAGACGAGGCCAGGGAGGCAAAAAGAGAGGTCCAGGAGCTACTGGCCATGTTCCACGCCCGAGAAAACTGCCAGGACCTCAGGATACGACAATCGTATCCTGCTGCATGGAGAGATGTTCCCTTCCCACCAAGATATAAACCATTCAACATCAATCCGTATGATGGGAAGACATCTGCAAGCAGGTACATCACCTACTTCGAAGTCACAACCGACCATTTGCCTCATGACGACGCCATATTAAGCAATTGTTCATCGAAGCATTGGAAGGGGTCGCCTTCGACTGGTACCGCAACTTATCGGACAACTGCATCCATTCCTTCGTCGGCTTCAAACATATGTTCCTGGAGAGGTTTTATGAAGTAGGACAAGACGTGACAATGTCCACCCTCATAGACGTTGTTCAAGGAGAAATGGAGATGACAAAGAAATACATTGAGCAGTTTCGCCAAACCGCGATGAAGTTGCCTTCCGGTATCCATGATTCCTCCTTAATTGAAATTTGCCAAAAGAGGCTGCTCCCCACAATCAGCCTCTGGATGGGCGAAAGTCAGTTTAAGGATTGGAAGACTTTCATTATCAGCGTAACTAGTACAGAAGACAAATTGAAGAAAGCTTGCCAACCGGGATTGCACATCTCGGAATGAGAGGACAAGGGTAAATGCCCTAAAACCAACAGCAACAATGGTGGTAACCCCTCCAACAATCGAGACAACAAGGGCAAACAGGCTATGGTGGCCGACACAGCTCCGAAGCCCGAACCGAAGCCGACAGAAAAGCAATGGCTTCAGATAACCTACTCCTTCGAGGACGGCCATGTCAAGCCCATCTTGGACATGATCATACAAGGAGGTCAAATTCAGCTTCCTCCCCCAAGGTGTGAACCTCGTCCTGCAGAGATGGAGAGCCCCATGTATTGCCACTACCATCGCTATGTCCACCATGCTACGCAAGACTGCTACCAACTGAAGCTATACATCCAACATCTCATCGATTCTAAGGCCCTGGCCATTGATTTCGAAGAGGTGACCGTGGCAGCCAACATGGTGTCAGTACAATTTGGCAACTTCCCTCCGACAAAGGCTCAAGATGGAGTAGTACCCGTCCCCTGAGCAAAGATGGAGGTCGCTAACCTTCCATCTCCCCGAGACTAGGCTGCTGGTCTAGTGCCCCTTACCACATCACGAGGATAGGTAATGTGGGTCCATCCGGGCCTAGTACCTGAAGTGACTCAGTCCGTACCTCCCTCCACCAGCAAGAAGAAGAGTGGAAAAATCAAATCATGTCGCACAATCTCGGCAGAGGTCGAAGAAGCTACGACTGTTGTTACCCGATCCGGCGTACAAACTCAACCTCCACCGGGTAACTCAGCTGAAGATCATCAGCCGGCTATTGCTGATGCTCCAGGACCTTCTCAACCTTCGACGACCGACAAGCCTAGGCCGAAGGAGACTCGCTTTGACAAACCGCTCCGAAGGGAGATGCCTCATGGGCTGGAGAAGCCCTACAACTTTGAAATCTTGGAACAATTGGCCAACACACCGGCCAAATTGTCGCTATACGAGCTCCTGAGACTCTGTAAAGATGTTCGCATCGCACTGAGTGAGGCACTCCAGAATGCCGATACATATCTGGCTCAGTCGAATCTCACTGGGAAAGCTCGCCTGCAGATCTCCAGACAGCACTTGCACAGGCTCAATACCCAATATTGTCTTCACTCTATAGGATATGCTTATCAAGACCAACCTGCATGATCGCCCTTTGTATTATACTGGATACATTGGCAACATCAAGGTGGATCAGATGCATATTGATCCCGGTTCTTCCATACGCATCATCCCGAAGAGCCTGCTACACCATCTGCGTATCCCAATGCATCGCCTGACGCCGACAAGCACTGCTATCAGCGGTTTCAATTCAGACAGAAGCTATCCGATCGGGAAGATTCGTCTGAAGTGCCAAATCGGCGACCTTCAGTCATAAGTGACCTGTTATGTCATAGATGCGGACACTTCTTACAATATTCTCCTGGGGCGTCCTTGGATACACGATTATATGATCGTGCCTTCCACACTGCACCAGTGCTTTAAGTACGTCGACAAGTACGGCTTCATGAGGACAGAACTTGCCGACATCGATACCATTAAAGGGGTCGAATCCTACTACTCAGATTCATGCTTGTACGAAAAGTCAAAAAAGCACCTTGCCGAAGATACCCAAGCTCAAACTGAGGCGGCAGCTGGATCAGAAGAACCTCTGACAATCCACCTCCAAGCTCGCAAACCTGGCAGAACTGCACCCCTTACGGCCACTCTGCGTAAGGACGTAATCAGCCTCTCTGCACAGAAGAAGCAGATGATAATCCAACTACCAAGGTCTGGCCAAGCGCCAAGACCCACAATAGAGCCACTGACAATCAGGCTGCCTAGAGATAGCCAGCAACAAATAGATGAGCTCAATCCCTCTGTCAAGCCGATGACGATTCGTCTTTCCAGAATGAATCGGCAACCGAGCGCTAAGCCGGGGACTGCTAGCCAGCCAACAACCCCCCGCCTAGCACCGAGCACCAAACTGGGGGTGTCTAGTATACCAATGACTCCACGTTCTACTCCACCCATAGAGCCCCTGATGATTAAGCTGCCCAAGTCATCCTCCCAGTCTTCATTGACACAAGGGGTGGTTGAAGAAGAGCCAGAGCTGGCCAAGTATGTGGCTGCTCACACTGGTGTTCCATCCACAGATGATGTAATCCCACTAGAAAAGATACTTTATTTCATCAATAAAGGGCTATCTTTGAACTACCTCGAGCTTAATAAGCTTTGTACAATGTATGCTATGGAACACGGTATAGGCACCCACCTGCACACATAGGTGACAAATGTCTACACCGCAAACCAACTTACTCCAGTGGAAGACGCTTACCGCATAGTCGAGGGAGAGGATCATCCGATCATCTTCGGCCGGAAGAATGATCCACAGCCCTTCAGGATAGAAAAAAGTTGATCTCGAACCCGACACCGAAAGACTGCCCCTTTATCTGTATAGTTTCCGATCCAAGTACCTCATGGAAAAACAGGGGTATGATCTGGAAACTACGCCAGGCTTGAACTACGGCGCTGGACGACGATTACCCTTATAGTTGTCTGTCCCAGCTAGAAAACCGCAGGATTATTACAACAAAACCAGATGTGGGCTAGGTTATGTTACACCGGCAACGACCCCTGAAAGCTCAAACGGGGAATACGACTGGCTGTA
Organism: Iris pallida; assembly: GCA_029216955.1. Lineage (NCBI taxonomy): Eukaryota > Viridiplantae > Streptophyta > Magnoliopsida > Asparagales > Iridaceae > Iris > Iris pallida. The sequence goes on along the minus strand of JANAVB010040419.1, from coordinate 17,932,878 downwards.
GAAGCATGGAAAATACTAAAGGAAATGATTCATGCGGCCAGGAAAGACCCATGCGGCTCAGAGAACTCATGCGGCTCAAGGAATCATGCGGCATAAGGAGCTATGCGGCCCAAGGCATTCCATGCGGCTCAGAGGACACGTGGCCTGATAATTCTCCCCTCCGACCCATGCTACATTAATTGCTATGACGGCTGACCCCTCTGAAAAGTTGACAGCTCTGACACAAAGGCAGGTAATTATGACTCTGTCATAATGATGAATCTGTAGGGAAGAGGAAAGAAATCTCTGACACAAATCCCTTGAGAGCCACAAAAATGCCATGTGGCCTTTCCACGTGGGCATTCGTATGCGGCTCGCTTCTCATGCGGCTCAAAATAAATCCTATGCGACTTAGACCATAGAAGCCTCATACGGCTCGAGCAAAGGACTTCCTATGCGGCTCAGAGTGAATCCATCCTATGCGGCTCAGGCCATAAAAGCCTCATGCGGCTCGAGCGAGGACTTCTCATACGGTTCAAGAGGATCATGTCTATACGGCCCAGGTGGATATATACCTATGCGGCCCACAAGGATTACACCTCTGTGGTTAGAGGACTCAAGTGAGGGCTACTGCCCACGCAGCCCTGACACGTGGGCTTAACCATATGCGGCTCACATTCATATGCGGCTCACTAGTCATGCGGTCCTGATCTCCCCCAGCAGCTCCTAGGACACGTGTCCTAAACCGATTAATTCCTCAGATTTGCTGCCATCAAAGATTGGATCAAATTCCAATAATCTGGGACACGTGGCAGAAGAATAGATCTAATTTATTCGCAGATATCAGAAGATCAGTATAAGGAAGATTTATTCCAATCAGCATTAATTGCTCATGGGATTTGGTGTAATCTACACCTAATGGCCCAGATTCATCATAATCAAAACGAATGGCCAAGATGGACCAATCACTAAGCCGCCGCCATCTCTAAAAGCTAATCATTGGCAACCCTAATGATCACATCCCACTATTATAAATAGCAAGGTGCCATTCCCTTGTAGGATATACAATTTCAGAGAGAAAAATACGCATATACAGAGAGACTCCCCAATAGTCAGAGAAAAGAATACACAGAGAGAGAGAGAGAAGCCAGAAGAGCAACAGAGGAGTAAGAAGAGCAATTCTTCGTCAACGCCAACCATCTTTTCACAAGGAACCAAGGCTGCATACCGATCATCCAAGGAGTAAGGCAGGGCTGCCGTCGCCTTCCCGAGCCTCTATCGTCACCCCCCAGAATCTAAAATAAACAATTGTACTTAGACTGCTGTACCTAAGTTTTCGTCCCTAGGCTTTCTTTGTACAAGCGAGTTTGTAACGTGAAGTAAAAGTTCGGTCCTCCGATAATTGTTCTGTTCTTTTGTATTTCATGGCAAACACGATGGCAACTCTGCTAGGGACAAACTTCTCCACGACTGAGGAGTTGGTGAAGCAATCGGATGCAGCCAAGCTTGGCTCCACTCAATAAAAGATGGTCGCCCGTTTTGACCAACAGGCGTTCGAAGAGATGCTCTCCGACAAGAGTACTGGGCCGGTCCAGAAGCGAACCCGCACAAATAAGGCCCGTAAGGAGTGGAGACCCCTATCCTTCGTTCCTGCTGAAGCTCTTACAGAGACACCCTCTGTTGTTCAAGACGGCGAACAAGATTCCCTTGCGGCCCCACTTCAGATCGTAGACAACTCTGCTGTCCCCAAGTCCGGCAGAAGAAAACACTATGATGCTGGACTTGCAGGGGAAAAGAGGAACTCTATAAGATCCGAGCCGCATAAGGTTAGCAGCCGCAGGGAGAAAGCTCATGCGGCTACCTCCTTCGGCCACAAGGAGAAAGCTCATGCGGCTACATCCTCCAACCGCATGAAGAAAACTCATGCGGCCATACCTGTCAGCCGTATAGCTTATGCGGCTACAGTTGCCAACCACACGAATGAAACTCATGCGGTTGTGGGAGTCAATCGTTTTGCAGAAAACCCATGCGGCCACAATTGCCAACCGCATGCGGCCAGCCTGTATGGTCGTGACTCCTAGCCGCACAAAAATAATTCGTCCGACGGCAGAAGACAACCGCATGCAGACAGCCTGCACGGTACCCAACTCTAGCCGCATAGCGTTCGTTTTACGCTTCTCTCGATCAGTCTTCGACTGTCTCTCATGCGGTCCTGACCCTGATAATTCTCTGGATGATAAGCCAGACTCTGTGGTACCCAACTTGGACTCCTCCTATTACGCACCCACAAGTGCTAAAAGGAGGAAGTCTAGGGCAGCGCGGGCTCATCGGGCCCAGTCAGCTGTCCCAACCTCTGACTATCGGGGCGTCCCGTTGACTATCACACGGGCCTCGGATGGGAAGTTATATACAACCACTCGAGTCCAGCCCCCGGCGGCAAACAGACAAAGTGGTTCCTCTGACCTGCGGGAGGCGATCCTCCACAAATGCAAGGAAAGAGGAGGAGTGTCAGCGTGCAAAGAGTCCTCGCTTGGACATTGCTGCACCCAAATCATCGTCAATTGCTGCTGCAACAACGCGGCAGTGACGGAAGATCGGCCGTCCGTCTTCCAAAGGCTACAGCACCCGAACTCAGAAGATGAGGCACCTCCTGTTGTCTCCTGCAATTCCGCTCAGAAGGTCCCCGCCGAAGGGAGAGGGAAAAAGACAAGCATCTCCAGTCCCAAGATATCAACCACTACAGCTAAGAAACTATCGTCTAAACAATTGTCCTCTACTGGTGTATTCCAACACACCCGTTCAAAGACGAAATTTACCGCGATAGGAAATTCATCATCCACATCGCTGGGGGTTGAGGGAACTGGGGGTAGCACTCCTCCGAACATCCGCAACAATCTGATGTTTCAAAGAACCGAGCCCGGACAAACAACTCTTCCATCAGGGGCAACAAACGCCGATGTCCCCGAGGACACCCGTGACTCTCAAGACGAAGTAAACTCTGAGGCTGGGGGTACTGCTCCCTTCGAGTCCGAACCAGAAGACAATATTCCCACATATCCCGATGACTTCTCGGTACACGGGTACGACTCGGAGGGCACATCCTCCACCGTTCCTTCCATCACTCCTCACGTAAGGATGGTGTTCATGACGGACAGCAATCAAGGTGGTTCTAATGATCGCCAGCGCATCGACAATCTCGAAGCCATATTACTTGCTTTGGTCAAATCTGTAGACGAGATTGAAGCGGCCCTGTCCACTCTACAAGGAGGAACGCCTGGTCAAACAGACACGGGCCCCGCGGTCAATATAGATTCAAACTCAGCGGCACCAAACCCGGGCAATAATCCTCCCGAAATAATAGCTCCTACCACGACAGATGAGACCCGAGAAGTAAGGAGGGAGGTCCAGGAGCTCCGAGCCATGTTCCATGCCCGAGAAAACGCTCAAGATCTCAGGATACGGCAACCATATCCTGCTGAATGGAGGGATGTTCCATTCCCACCAAGATATAAGTCGTTCAATATCAACCCTTATGATGGCAAAACCTCAGCAAGTCGGTACATCACTTACTTTGAGGTCACCACCGACCATCTGCCCCATGATGATGCGATCCTCACACGGTTTTTCATCGGGGCATTAGAAGGAGTCGCCTTCGATTGGTACCGCAATCTACCGGACAACTGCATCCACTCCTTCGCCGGCTTCAAGCGCCTGTTCTTGGAACGATTCTACGAAGTAGGACAGGACATCACTATGTCCACTCTCATGGACGTCGTCCAAGGGGAAAAGGAGTTGACAAGGAACTACATCGAGCGGTTCCGCCAGACCGCCATGAAGTTGTCTTTCTGAAATCCAGATTCCTCTTTGATTGAAATTTGCCAAAAGAGACTGCTTCCAACGATCAGTCTCTGGATGGGTGAAAGTCAATTCAAAGATTGGAAGGCGTTCATCATCAGCGCCACAAGTACCGAAGAACGGCTGAAGAAGGCTCGCCAACTGGGATTGCACATCTCAGAAGGAGAAAACAAGGGCAAGCGTCCCAACAACGATAATGGGGGTAACCCCTCCAACAATCGGAACAGCAAGGGAAAGCAGGCTATGGTGGCCGACACGGCCCAGAAGCCCGAGTCACAACCAGCCGACAAACAATGGCCTCAAATCACTTACTCTTTCGAGGACGGCCACGTAAATCCTATCTTGGACATGCTCATACAAGGAGATAGAATTCAGCTTCCTCCACCAAGACGGGAGCCTCGGCCGGCTGATCTGGAGAACCCAAAGTTCTGCCATTACCACCGTTATGTACACCACGCTACACACGACTGCTACCAACTAAAACGGTACATCCAAAGCCTCATCGATTCGAACGCTCTGGCCATCGACTTCGAAGAGGTAACCGTAGCAAACAATATGGTGTCCGTACAATTTGGCAGCTTCCCTCCGACGGAGACTCAAGACGGGGTAATCCCCGTCCCTCTGGCAACGATGGAGATTACCAATCTTCCACCTCCCCGAGAACAGGCTGCTGGTCTAGTACCTCTCACCACCTCACAAGGAGAGGTCATGTGGGTCCATCCAGACTTGGTGTCAGAAGTAACTCGGCCCACACCATCTCCCACCAACAGAAAGAAGAGTGGAAAAATCAGGACCTGCTACACAATATCAGCAGACAACGAGGAAGCTACAGCCGTCGTCACGCGGTCCGGAGCGCAATCCCAACCTGTGGTTGATAGGCCAGCTGAAAATTATCAACCTATTACAACTGATGCTTCGGGACCGGCTCAGCCTTCGACGACCGACAAGCCTAGGCCGAAGGACACTCGCTTCGACAAATCCCTCCGAAAGGACGCAGCCCAAGGGCTAGAGAGGCCCTATAACATTGACATCTTAGCACAATTGGCTAAGACACCGGCCAAATTATCACTGTACGAACTCCTAAGGCTCTCCAAGGACGTTTGTACTGTATTGAGCGAAGCACTCCAAAATGCCGATGCCTATCTGGCTCAATCCAATCTCATCGGGGAGGACTAACCCATGGATCTCCAAGACAGTGCCTGCACGGGAGCAATGCCCAATATCGTCTTTACTCCGCAGGACATGCTCATCAAAACCAACCTACATGACCGCCCACTATACTACACGGGATACATCGACGACGTGAAGGTGGATCAGATGCATATTGATCCTGGCTCTTCCATAAGCATTATCCCGAAGGGCCTGCTACATCATCTCCGCATCCCAATGCATCGCCTAACGCCTACAAAGCACCGCCATCAGCGGTTTCAATTCGGGCAGGAGCTACCCTATTGGGAAGATTCGTCTGAAGTGTCAAATTGGTGACCTCCAATCCGAAGTCACCTGCTATGTCATAGATGCAGACACTTCTTATAACATCCTCTTGGGGCGACCATGGATACACGATTATATGATCGTGCCTTCCACGCTACACCAGTGCTTCAAATACGTCGACAAACACGGCTTCGTGAAAACAGAATTTGCTGATATCGATCCCTTCAAAGGGGTCGAATCTTACTACTCGGACTCCTGCTTATACGAAAAGTCGAAGAGGCACCTTGATGAAGGAAATGAACAAGCTAGTACCAAAACGGCTACGGGATCCGAAGGACCCCTGACGATCCACCTCCAAGCTCGCAAACCGGGCAAGTCCGTACCCCTCACCGCCACTCTGCGGAAGGACGCGATCAGCCTCTCGGCACAAAAGGAGCAGATGATAATCCGGCTGCCATGGTCCGGCCAAGTGCCGAGACCCACAACGGGGCCACTGACAATCGGACTGCCGAGAGTCAGTCAACCCCAAACAGGAAAGCTCAATCCCTCCGACAAGCCGCTGACGATACGCCTTCCCAAGAAGGGTCGTCACTTCGACGCAAGGTCTGACACTTCTAGCGAACCAACCACTCCTTGCCCCACGTCGAGTACCAAATTGGGGGTTGCTAGTCTGCCAACAACACCACGCTCAACTCCATCAACTGAACCACTGACAATCAAGCTTCCTAGGTCGTCCTCTCAGTCTTCATTTACGCAGGAGGTAGCCGAAGAGGAACCGGAGCTAGCCAAGTATATGGCTACCCACACCAAAGTCCCCTCCGCTGATGATGTAATCCCCCAAGAAAAGATACCTTACTTTATCAATAAAGGGTTACCTTTGAACTACACCGAGCTCAATAAGCTATGTACAATATATGCTATGGAACACGCTATAGGCGCTCACCTACACACACAGGTGACAAATGTGTACACCGCGATCCAGCTTACTCCAGTAGAAGACGCTTACCGAATATTCGAGGGAGGAGATCATCCGATCATCTTCGGCCGGACAAACAACCCGCATCCCCTTACCATAGAAGAAGTCGACCTCGGGTCAGATGCCGGAAGACTACCTCTGTATCTCTATAGCCTTCAATCCAAATATCTCATGCAGAAACAGGGGTATGATCTAGAGACGACCCCAGGATTGAACTACGGCACTGGGCGACGATTACCTTTGAAGCCGCCAGTCCCGGCTGGCAAACCACGAAACTAATATAACAAAACTCGATGCGGGTTAGGGTATGTAACTCCTACTACGACTCCTGAAAGTTCAGATGAAGAATGCGACTGGCAGTCACATTCAACCGGATCACCAACTTCCGACTCAGATACCAGCATCGGAGATGTATTCAGACAAGTCATGTCAGTCAACATGGCATTCGCCGACGCTTAGGAGGAAGACGAAGACATCCTCGAAATCCTCGAGCTAGAGCCATGGGCCCAACAATTGGACGCACAATGGGAAAAGCAGTTCGAACTGAGAGAACCTCCTACTGAAGATGAGGTCATACAAGTGGATCTCGGCAGCGAATCTTCTTCAAAACCAATTTTTATCAGTAAAAGCCTAACTGACGAAGAACGGGAGTCGCTGTTAGAACTTGTCAGAGAGTACATTGATGTGTTCGCCTGGAGCTACGAAGACATGCTAGGGTTAAATCCTGACATCGCCCTTCACAAACTCAACATACGGCCGGATGCAAAGCCAGTCAAGCAGCAATAGCGACGCTTCTGCCCGGGCATCATGGACGCGATCGAAGCCGAGGTCAACAAACTGATAGCCAGCGGCTTCATTCGTGAAGAGCAACATCCAGACTGGGTCGCCAACATAGTACCCGTCCTCAAGAAGAATGGAAAGATTCGAATCTGCATCGACTTCCGCAACCTGAACGAGGCGTGCCCCAAAGATGAATTCCCCCTTCCTATCACAGACATCATGATCGACAATACTTGCGGCTTCGAACGCATGTCATTCTTGGATGGCTTCTCGGGGTACAACCAAATCAAAATGTGTCCTGACGACGAAAAGCATACATCATTCCGAACACAGATCGGCACGTACTGCTACACAGTCATGCCTTTCGGCTTAAAGAATGCTGGCGCCATATATCAAAGAGCCATGAGAATCATCTTTAGAGACCACTTACGCAAGACGGTGGAGTGCTACGTTGACGATATAGCTGTTAAAAGCCGTACCAAGGGAGACCATCTGCAGGATCTAAGGACGGTATTCGATCTAATACGAACGCACAATTTGAAGATGAACCCCACGAAGTCCTTTCTGGGCGTATCCAGCGAGAAGTTCTTAGGCTTCATCATCACTGCAAAGGGTATCCATGTAGATCCTGAGAAGACGAAAGCAATCATGGAGATGGGTCCCCCGAGAAATCTCCGCGAACTCAGAGGCCTTCAAGGAAGGCTAGCTTACATCAGAAGGTTCATTTCCAACCTCTCCGGGCGATGCCGACCATTCACGCACCTCATGAAGAAAGGAGTCTCATTCGTATGGGACGAGGAATACCAGCGTACTTTCGACAGCATCAAAGAATATTTGTCAAATCCTCCGATCTTAGTAGCCCCAGTCCCTGAAAAACCATTCTTGCTCTATGTACGAGCAATGTAACACTCCCTCGGTGCCCTGTTGGCACAAAACAATAATGTAGGCCACGAACAAGCCATATACTACCTCAGCCGAATGATGGTTGGACCCGAGCACCGATACACCGCTGTAGAGAAGGAATGCCTCGCCTTGGTGTTCGCCATTCAGAAAATATGACACTATATCACCGGACAAACGATACATGTGATCTCACGGGTCAACCCTCTCAGAGTCCTCATGACCAAACCAGGGGCACTTAGCTCTCGACTCGCTACATGGGCAATATTGCTGTCCCCTTATCATATGATCTTTGTCCCACAAAAGGCAGTCAAAGGTCAAGCCCTGGCGGACTTTTTAGCAGCCCACCCAGGCTCGAAATCCTCTAGAATATACGAAGAGATCCCAGACGAGGTCGCCGACTCGCATACAACCTCTCACGAGGCTATATGGCGAATGTTCTTTGACAGTGCTTCCAGGACCGGACCTAAAGGCAATATAGTCGTCGGAGTCGGGGTAGTGCTGGTCTCCCCTTCCGGATTGGTGATTAACCGTGCTTATTCCCTCACCGAGCCCTGCTCTAACAATGTGGCCGAGTACAACGCTCTGGTCATTGGCCTCCAACTTACAAGAGAACTGGGGGTAGAATACCTTGAAGCATACGGCAATTCCCAACTAATCGTCAATCAGATCCGGGGTTCGTACGAAGTCCGCCACGAAGACATGATCCCTTATCACCAAATAGCGACCGATATCATCTCGTTATTTTGGGGGTTCTTCATCGAGCACGTCTCCAGACTCCGAAATATTGAAGCCGATGCCCTAGCTGGTCTTGTCGCTTCCCTAGCAGTTCCGAATTATGATCGCCAATCAGTGGAAGTAATAGGCCATGAACTGGTCTGTCCTAAAAATAATGTGCAATTCGTGGCAAGTTATTCCGCACAGACGATCGATGACGCCCCAGATTGGAGACAACCATTCATCGACTTCGTCGTCTACGACATCCTGCCCGAAAATCCAAAGGAAGCCACTTCCATCAGAAGGCGTTCTCTCAGATTCTTCTATGATACAGAGACGAAGATGCTGTATCGCCGCTCCTACGACGGATTATTACTTCGGTGTCTATCAAACGCAGAAGCCAAAGAAGCAGTAAGAGAAGCTCATGACGGTCTCTGCGGGGCCCACCAGCCTGGTCTAAAATTACAAGACCGCCTTCGACGAATGGGCTACTATTGGCCCACGATGGTGGCAGATGCGATAGAATACGCTAGAAAATACAAAGCCTGCCAAGTCCACGTGGACTTCATTCACCTACCATCCGAATTTCTACATCCGATAGCGGCGTCCTAGCCATTTGAAGCATGGGGAATGGATATCATTGGCCCAATCACCCCACCTTCCTTCCGAGGATATCGCTTCATACTTGCGATCACTGATTACTTCTCAAAGTGGGCGAAAGCTGTCCCATTCGCAGAAGTCAAGACTTCAAACGTGATCAGCTTCCTTAAGCATCACGTCATCTACCGCTTTGGGCTGCCGCAAAGGATCATCCATGATAATGGTCCACAGTTTGCAAGCCACGCATTCTATCGGTTTTACGATAAACACCGTATTCAGAATATCGCTTCGACGCCATACAACCCGGTAGCAAACGGGTTAGCAGAGGCGTTCAACAAAACGATCATCAAACTCCTCAAGAAGTTCGTCTCCTCCAACAAGCGCGACTGGAACGAGAAGCTCGGCGAATGTTTATGGGCTTATCGCACCACAATTCGAACAGCCACCGGGAATACGTCGTTCTCCCTAGTGTACGGGAGTGAGGCAGTTCTCCCATTAGAGACTCAAATACCCTCACTCCGCGTCGCCCTCACTTATCAATTGACAACGGATGATAACTACCGACGTCGGTTGCAAGAATTAGAAGCCTTAGATGAAAAGTGCCTCCTAGCTCAGCAAAGGATCGAGCTATACCAAGCACGCATCTCAGAAGCCTTCAACAAGAAGGTCAAAATCAGAACATTCCAAGTGGGTGATCTTGTTCTGCAGTTCGGAGGCCGATGGTCATGACTCACAAGACCGCCGGCAAGTTCCAGCCAAAGTGGGAAGGTCCATTTGTCATCGAGGCCGTGTTCTCCAACGGTGCTTACCGCCTCGCCAAGCAGAACGGGGACTTGCTCATGTTGCCCGTCAACGGCAAGTTTTCTGAAGAAATACTATGTTTAAACAATAATTTCCAGATTATTGAGTCATGTATCCGCTGATACCACTGAACTTACCCTCACAATTCTCCAGATTTCCGAGTCACGTACCCGCTGGTACCGCTGAACTCACACAAACCATTCTCCAGATTCCCGAGTCACGTACCCGCTGGTACTACTGAGCTCGCACGCACAATATTCCAAATTTTTGAGTCATGTACCCGCGTCTATCGCTGAACTAATGCCCTTCTTTCATAAAGATATCCTAAATTTCTAAGTCATGTACCTGCTGGTACCTCTGAACTTACACTTTGATTCCAACATTCATGGATTGTCGAGTTATGTACCCATCGGTACCCCTGAACTTACATCCTGGTCACTCTTTTGAAAGAAAGTCATGTATAACCATACCGCTGAACTTTCTTCCTACAAGAGATCCTCCCTCATGATCTAATACCTGTACTCCCAGTGCACAACAAAGGTAATGGGTCCACAAACTTCCAAAACGGCCATGTCCTCATTACCTCTGAGCCGTTCCATTTCCGCCAAAAACAAATCACCCCCTACGTAGAACTTCCATGTCCTCATTACCTCTGAGTTGTTCTATGTGCCCTCCTTCATTGAGCCCACTCCTGTCATGTCCTCATTACCTCTGAATGGGAAGGCTCCGTCGAAGAAACCTTCATACTTGCCATGTCCTTATTACCTCTGAGAAAGTTTGATGACCCCCTTTCGACCTATTATCTGTACCCACAATCGGAGTACGCCAAGGGTAATAGGTCCACAAATGTCCTCTGCTGACCATCAATATCCCCCGTTGAGTTCACTCCTGCCATGTTCTCGTTACCTCTGAGTAGGAAGACTCTACGTTTAAAAAACCATCCCACTTGCCATGTCCTCGTCACCTCTGAGCAAGTATGTCGGTTCTCCTTCATCCTATTATCCATGCCCTAAACCAGGGTACGCCAAGGATAATAGGCCCACAAAATATCCTCAGCTAAATTTCTCAGCACAAATCTATCACCTCATCAGGCCCCAGGAGCCCAGCTGCTGTACGGCATTCCTTTTTCTCAATACCAAGAGCACCCATGACCACTTCGCTATGGCTGCTTCAGGTACCCTGATCAAAACTTGTTACCTCTGCCTAAAACCAAGGTACGCCATGGGTAACAGGTCCATAAATATATCCCCTATACGGGGGTAAATATCACCACAATATCACAAGCGCAGCAAGCAATACAAATGAAGGGTAGAATTGAAAGTACTCTTTATTTGAAGGAAGAAAAAGCATTACATATTTTCGGGATCATGTCCCCTTCAGAAAGAAAGAAAACGAAAACAAAACAAGAAGAAAAAGCCGACTACAATTCAGCATCACTCAATTCTAGGAGACGATTTCTTACTGAGGTGGTCCTCCGTTCAATCCGTTGCCGAGCACGACGCTCGGCCTCCTGGAATAAATGCTCCTCATTGTCCAAGCCCAAGAACGCTTGACAGTCATCTTCCAATTTCTTCAAGGCAGTCTCCAGGTCAGTCGAAGCTTGAGTAACCCTGTCAGCCTCCTGAACAATCAGTCCCCTGTCATTGCGGGTAGTCTCGAGTTCGGACTCCAAGAAAGCCAACTTCTTCTAAAGCGTAAGGATCTGCTTCCGTGTCTCAGTAATCTTACGAGAGACAGACTCCTCCCGAGCCACAACATTTTCAGTCGCATAACTCAGTTGATCATACCGATCAGCTAAGTCACTGAGATCCTTCAGCGCGCCCGGTCTGGTCCTATCTCGAACCGCTCTGGTCCTCTCTATAACAGCAATAAGGGAATTATGCTCCTCGTTTATAACAACAGGTAGATCAGCCTGTCGCAATACTCGAAGCTCGGACACCAACTGATCAACCTCCAGCAATTTTGCCTTCAGAAGCGAAGCCATCCCTACATCATCAGGAAGATCCCTAAGGATATTTATTTGACCATGGGCACATTGTCGGGCCAAGGTAAAAGAGGTCCCTCTGTCTACAACGGCCTCGATTCCCCTCTTCAAATGACGATAAAAACTCGCAACCACGTCCTGTAACGCATCACTCAAAACTTCAGCATAGGAAGGCATCAGGGGAAGCCGGAACGGCAACGTCGGAGGAGTAACGCTAGAGTTCACCACCGGGGGAACGGAGTCCGAGAAGAACGATGCATGAATTACGGCCAACTCGTCTTCCGCCGACCGGAGAGCTTGGATGCTCGGCAGGGAAGAAAGGTCGACTCTCGAAGCCATCGGAACAGAGGATGACGCAAGGACCATCATCCCCTACCCCGACTGCCCCGAGAATTGGCCCGTGAAACTCAGTCCCCCAGAAGGCCCCTCATGACGAGTCGGGCAGTGAGGAGGTACACCTCTTTCCACCGATGCCCCTTCGGTTGGGGTTGTCTCAGCAACGTCCATCCTCGGCACTGGAGGGACAGGATCTGAATGTCCAGAATAACAATCAATCGACATAACCCGAAGGACATGATGATAGAGTAGATAGGCTTCCTCACGGGTTAAGATTCGGCTAATCTTACCAGGGGAGGGGCATAAAGGCCGCGGCTCATCCACAACTGGCATAGTCCCCTCACCCGCGATCCCCGAGTTAAACTCAGTCACATCCTCTGCCCCCGTCACCTTGAAGGAGGATACAGAATGATCTGCGTTCTCTTGAATAGGAGCAGGCTCATGGGAGTCCCCGTCATTCGGGGTCACCACCTCGACATCCTGAAACTCTTCTTCTTCTCCCGACACCTAAAAGAGGGGACGAAGATAGTCAGGATTGAAACTCAAAGAAAAGGAGGGAGAAGGGATCAAGAGCAGTTTTGTTACCTCTAATGCAGGGTTGACTTCTTCGCCACCCTCTTTTATGGCTAGCGGACGGTGCCTAGTCGCAACCAGCTTCCGGGATCGAAAAACACTGCCAATAGGAGAAACTTGCCTGCTACGCTTCGGAATAGGACCAGGCGCAACAAGAGACTGATCCCTCAGCACCTCATCTGACAAAACATACGACTGACCAACCTCTGCGTCTACCACTGGAAGGATAGAGTCATCTTCATCACACTGGTTGCCTTCGCCACCCTCAAGGCGAAATCCAAATCTGGCACTTCGGCTCTAACCTTTCTTTTCTTGGCCCCTTGAGAGCCTTCTTCCATACCGGTGCCAACAATAAAACTGCTACCAGGGTTAAAACCAACTGGGGGCTTGTTCGCCATAACATGATACAGAGCTGCCATATACAAGATCTCCACTGACTCCTTAATGGCAGGGACCGAGAAAATGGTGCGGGTGTGGAACGAATCATAATATTGCCAAGCTCTGATACCATCAAGAAGACTACCCTCATAACCCAAGCAAGGACTGGGGCTGTCCAGACAAAGTTGGCTGTATCCAAACTACCGGGTAAACCTGCTAGGCAGATAAGGCTCCAGCAAAACAGCATTGCGATTACGGTACACTAGATGTGCGGGACGGATGTTACGCAACCATAAGAGCATCTGGCCATCCAGAAGCTGAGGGGGGGGCGATACCGTCAATATGTACAGCCTCTATGTCCCTGGCAGTAAAGCGAGGGACGGATACGAAGATATGATACTTATCTGCCCTCGCCAAAGCCATCTGGCAAGTCTGCATGGTTTCGCACTCCCAAGGCTCGTCACGATAGCGGAAGATAAATGCGTCATCATCAGTCACACCGTCTTCAGAGCCCGGCCTCATCAAAGACGGGTAATGTATCAGCAGCCACCCCATCAAATAGTGATAGGGCAACTCAGTTCGTTCAAAATCCTTAGTCACGTCGCAAGCAATGATTTTGGATTGAAGGTATGAAGGCCACGGTGTATGCTGCACACCATGGCCGGGAGGAGAGCTAGCCTGACTCGTAAAACTAGTTTCACAGCCGGAAGGATGAAGTTACAACTAATTCTCTCAATAGAATCGGCTCCTCCCGAAACTACACAGTTTCGTAGCCAGATCATCAAAAATCCTGCCAAAAGCGCTTTCTCAGACAGCTCTTGAGTATCCTGGTAAAAGTAATCAAAAGTATCAGTCTGGCTCCCGAATCTGTCGCTGGTAGTGGCCACTCCCTTAGCCGAAGACACTGAGTCCTCAACCGATTCCCGAGGTCGAGGGCGACGAGAGGTGACTCTACCTAAGGCATCTGCCGAGAAGAGATAGTGCACCCAATCTTTGGTGTAGGGAGCATTCCCTTCCAGGTTACTATCCTTTCGGGTCATCTGATAACATGTGTTATAATGGCACAATATCTCCTGGTAAAGCGCCACAAAGCCAGGATACCGTCGTTCCAGATCTTCGAGTTCCTCATTAGTAGGAGTATACGCTTCAAACGCTTCATCCCCCCAAGGAAGCTTGGAGACCGCGTGCATCTCATGGAGCGCGAGTCCCATCTCCCCTACAGGTGTATAAAAGGTCCCCGTACGGCAATTATACATTTCCAGCAGAGACATGAACAGCTTCTTGTTTATGGACAAGCCATGACTGGTACCTCGGATAGCATGGTACAGGCCAATCTCGTACAAAAAGGCCTCATACTTCTGCAAGATCCAAGTAGACAAATTGATCCACGAAGGAATAGAGTGCACCCAACCAGGGAACATTAACCGACCAACGGGATAGGAGCCTTTCCGAGCAAGCTGATTTATGAAAGTGTCGGCGGTAGAAAATGAGAAATTAGGGCCCGCCACATTCAGAAAAGAACCTGGGACCAACCCCGTCACAGAACAACTAGTGTGCACTTTGCCGGCAATCACTGACTTCAGATTGTTATTATAATGGATGTTCCCCACAAACATCCCACCTCTGGTAGGGGTTAAAGTCTCCCCCATCTTCCGATCTAACGGGAGCATATTAAACCAAGATAAGGGGAAGTGTCGCTCCATTTGGGGGATGCGAATCGCCATCCCGTTAGAAACAAAGTTCCAGTCCTCCGACACCTCCAGGACATGATCGTTCTCCACGGTCAAGGCGTCACCAAAAAAGAACGCAGGCTTCAAATACTCCCCCTCAAATTTCCCGAAGTTTATCATAGCATTAAGAAAGTGGAAAGACTGATTCTTGATGGCATTCAATCTAACCGTAGGCTCGTCGCTCGAAAACTGGTCAGCCATATACTGAACAATATGGTCATACCTATAGCCGAGAGCGGCTTGAGCGCTACCCACCAAGAGTTCTCCAGCAGCGTTAATCGACAGATTCACTGAGGAACAAACAGAGAAAAGTAAGTTAAACGGAGGGATAAAACAAGAGAGAGCCGATTGGGTGTTCTCAAACCCCATGCGGCTCAAGAAGACATCCATGCGGCCCCATGAAGCTCTCAGAAATCTTATGCGGCTCCGTACAATAAAAAGTCTATGCGGTTTAGCGTCACTTATGCGGCTTCGCAAGCAAGGCACGCATACAGACACGGTAGTTCTCTTATGCGGCTCGCAGCTCAGCCGTAGGGCGAACATACGATTTACAAAGGCTCGTCCATAAAGTATGCCACGTAGCCATGGCGGTTGGGGGTTCTTTAACCCAGGCATTGTCCTTACCAGTAATGGGGGGTGAACGTCAGGATGAAAATCAGGTACGACGATGGGCGGAGTAACAGTCGCAGCCGAGGTGGAAGTGGAGGCCGCCTTCTTACCCTTTACTGCCATGGTCTTCTTGGGAGCCATTAATCATCAAAAGAGGAGAAGGGCAATCGAGATAGGGAAGGTCTGAGGAAGAAGAAGGAAAATAAAGAAGTCTTCTCTCTCTTCAAACTCTTCCTATTTATAGGAAGACGGGAGAAGGAGGACACGTGGGCCAACGACCGACTCATGAAGAGCGCAACCGACTCCTTGGGTTTCGTCTCCAAGATTCACCCAAGGCGTCAAATCTGAAAGATTTAATAAGCTGACTCTTGGGATTCCCTCCTATAAAGACGGCGCTGAAACGAATTTGAGGCAATTAAAGACCCACACACATGACAAGAAGCTATACGGCTGAATAGTCTCCTGCGGCTGAGTCACTTATACGGCTGAATAATTCATGCGGTCGGGACTTCTATGCGATCAGAATTCCATGTGCGGCTAGAAGAACACGGCCATGCTTCTTATTCAAAGTATTTTAATTTTACAAATTGAAAACTTTGAAGGGGGTCCTGTAGAAGCATGGAAAATACTAAAGGAAATGATTCATGCGGCCAGGAAAGGCCCATACGGCTCAGAGAACTCATACGGCTCAGGGAATCATGCGGCATAAGGAGCTATGCGGCCCAAGGCATTCCATGCGGCTCAGAGGACACGTGGCCTGATAGTGCTCCCCTCCGACCCATGCTACATTAATTGCTATGAGGGCTGACCCCTCTGAAAAGTTGACAGCTCTGACACAAAGGCAGGTAATTATGACTTTGTCATAATGATAAATCTCTAGGGAAGAGGAAAGAAATCTCTGACACAAATCCCTTGAGTGCCACAAAAATGCCATGTGGCCTTGCCACGTGGGCATTCGTATGCGGCTCGCTTCTCATGCGGCTCAGAATAAATCCTATGCGGCTTAGACCATAGAAGCCTCATGCGGCTCGATCAAAGGACTTCCCATGCGGCTCAGAGTGAATCCATCCTATGCGGCTCAGGCCATGAAAGCCTCATGCGGCTCGAGCGAGGACTTCTCATGCGGTTCAAGAGGATCATGTCTATGCGGCCCAGGTGGATATATACCTATACGGCCCACAAGGATTACTCCTCGGTGGTTAGAGGACTCAAGTGAGGGCCACTGCCTACGCAGCCCTGACACATGGGCTTAACCATATGCGGGTCACATTCATATGCGGCTCACTAGTCATGCGGTCCAGATCTCCCCCAACAGTACCTTGGACACGTGTCCTAAACCGATTAATTCCTCAGATTTGCTGCCATCAAAGATTGGGTCAAATTCCAATAATCTGGGACACGTGGCAGAAGAATAGATCTAATTTATTCGCAGATATCAGAAGATCAGTATAAGGAAGATTTATTCCAATCAGCATTAATTGCTCATGAGATTTGGTGTAATCTATACCTAATGGCCCAGATTCATCATAATCAAAACGAATGGCCAAGATGGACCAATCCCCAAGTCGTCGCCATCTCCAAAAGCTAATCATTGGCAACCCTAATGATCACATCCCACTATTATAAATAGCAAGGTGCCATTCCCTTGTAGGACATACAATTTCAGAGAGAAAAATATGCATATACAGAGAGACTCCCCAATAGTCAGAGAAAAAAATACACAGAGAGAGAGAGAAGCCAGAAGAGCAACAGAGGAGTAAGAAGTGCATTTCTTCGTCAACGCCAACCATCTTTTTACAAGGAACCAAGGCTGCATACCGATCGTCCAAGGAGTAAGGCAGGGCTGCCGTCGCCTTTCCGAGCCTCTATCGTCACCCCCCAGAATCTAAAATAAACAATTGTACTTAGACTGCTGTACCTAGGTTTTCGTCCCTAGGCTTTCTTTGTACAAGCGAGCTTGTAACGTGAAGTAAAAGTTCGGTCCTCCGATAATTGTTCTGTTCTTTTATATTTCATGGCAAACACTGGCATTCACACTCAACCGGATCACCCACTTCTGATTTGGATGTCAGCATCGGGGACGTATTCAGGCAAGTCTTGTTCGTTAATATGCTATTGGCCGACGCCTACGAAGAAGATGAAGAGATTCCTGAACTTCTTGAGTTAGAGCCGTGGGCACAACAGCTAGATGCGCAATGGGAGAAGCGGTTCGAACAAAGAGAGCCTCAGACCGAAGATGAGGTTGTGCAAGTCGATATCGGTGATGAGTCTTCTCCAAAACCAATCTTCGTTAGCAAAAGTCTGACAGACGAAGAGCGGGAATCGCTACTCCAACTCATCAGAGAATACGTCGACGTGTTCGCCTGGAGCTACGTAGACATGCCAGGACTGAACCCCGAGGTTGCACTTCACAAACTCAACATCCGTCCGGATGCAAAACCGGTCAGATAACAGCAACGACGGCTCCGCCCCGACATCATGAATGCTATTGAAGCTGAGGTCAACAAACTGATAGCCAGCGGCTTAATCCGCAAGGAACAGCATCCAGACTGGGTCGCCAATATAGTATCAGTCCTCAAAAAGAATGGAAAGATTCGAATCTGCATCGACTTTCGTAATCTGAATGAGGCGTGTCCTAAGGATAAGTTCCCCCTCCGTATCACAGACATCATGATTGACAACACCTATGGCTTTGAGCGTATGTCATTCATGGATGGTTTCTCGAAGTACAACAAAATCAAGATGTTCCCTGATGACGAAAAGCATACATTATTTCGAACACCAATTGGCACATACTGCTACACAGTCATGCCTTTCGGTTTGAAGAATGCTGGCGCCACCTATCAAAGAGCTATGAGCGTCATCTTTAGAGACCACTTGCGTAAGACAGTAGAATGCTACGTTGACGACATCGCCGTCAAGAGCCGCTCTAAGGAAGATCATCTGCATTTTCTGAGGACAGTGTTCGACCTGATACGAGCGGACAATTTGAAGATGAATCCCACAAAATCCTTCTTGGGCGTATCCAGCGGAAAGTTCTTAGGTTTCATCATTACTTCCCAGGGTATCCATATAGACCCCAAAAAGACGAAGACAATCATGGAGATGGGTCCCCCAAGAAATCTCTGTGAACTCAGAGTTCTTTAAGGAAGGCTAGCTTACATCAGGAGGTTTATCTCTAACCTCTCCGGACGATGTTAACCATTCACCCACCTCATGAAGAAGGGCGTTTCATTCGTATGGGATGAAGAATGTCAGCGCGCCTTCGACAGCATCAAAGAATAACTGTCGAACCCTCCAGTCCTGGTGGCCCCGGTTGTTGAAAAACCATTCCGGCTCTATGTGCGAGCAATGGAGCATTCTCTCGATGATTTACTAGCGCAAAACAATGATGTAGGCCACGAACAGGCTATATATTACCTCAGCCGAATGATGATGGGGCCGGAACATCGATACACTACCATGGGGAAAAAAGTGCCTTACTCTGGTGTTCGCCATTCAGAAGATGCGACACTACATCATGGGACAAACCATCCATGTCGTATCAAGAGTCAGCCCCCTCAGGGTCCTCATGACTAAGCCAGGTGCACTCAGCTCTCGCCTCGCTACCTGGGCGATATTATTGTCTCCCTACCACATGATCTTCGTCCCGCAGAAGGCTGTTAAAGGTCAAGCTCTGGCAGACTTCTTAGCAGCTCATCCAGGTTCAGAGTCAACCAGAATAGACGAAAATATTCCCGATGTGGTCGCCAATTCAAATGTGGCCTCCCATGATACCATATGGCGAATGTTCTTCGACGGCGCTTCTAGAACTGGGCCCAAGGGCAACATCGTCGCTGTAGTCGGAGTGGTGCTGATTTCTTCCTCAGGGCTCTTGATCAATCGGGCTAATTTGCTCATGGAGCCCTGTTCAAACAATGTGGCCAAGTACAATGCTTTGGTCATTGGCCCTCGACTTACGAAGGAGCTGGGAGTAGAGTATCTTGAAGCATACGACGATTTGCAGCTAATCGTTAACCAGATCCGGGGCTCATACGAAGTTCGTCATGAAGACATGATCCCCTATCACCAAATAGCGATTGACATTATCTCGTCCTTGGAAGGGTTCTTCATAGAATACGTTCCCAGACTCCAGAATATTGAAGCCGATACCCTAGCAGGCCTGTCTGCTTTTCTAGCGGTACTGAATCATGCTCATCATCTGTTTGACATAATAGGCCGTGAGTTGGTCTGTCCCAAGAATAATGTTCAATGTGTTGAGAGTTACTCTGCTCTGACTATTGACGAAGCACCAGACTGGAGACAGCCATTCATTGACTTCGTAGTCTACGACATATTGTCGAAGAATCTGAAACAAGCTACTTCAATCAGAAGGCGTTCCCTCAGATTCTTCTATGATACGGAGACAAAATTGTTGTATCGACGATCATACGATGGATTACTGCTTCGATGTCTGTCAAATACAGAAGCTAAAGAAGCCGTGCATGAAGCTCATGATGGCATCTGTGGAGCCCATCAGCCTGGCCCGAAATTACAAGATCGCCTTCGCCGAATCGGCTATTACTGGCCCACGATGGTTGCCGATGCGATAGACTGTGCAAGAAAGTGCAAAGCCTGTCAAGTCCACGCAGATTTCATCCACCAACCATTCGAGTTTCTACATCCGACGGTGGCATCCTGGCCATTTCAAGCATAGGGAATGGACATCATTGGTCCAATCACTCCGCCTTTGTCCCAAGGACATCGCTTCATACTCGCAATCACAGATTACTTCTCCAAATGGACGGAGGCTATTCCGCTGGCAGAAGTGAAGACTTCAAACATGATCAGCTTCCTCAAACATCACGTCATCTATCGCTTCAGACTTCCCCGAAGGATCATCCATGACAATGGTCCGCAGTTCGTAAGCCACGCCTTCGATCGGTTCTGCGACAAACACCGGATCCAGAATGTTGCTTCAACGTCGTACAATCCAGCAGCGAATGGGTTGGCAGAAGCGTTCAATAAAACTATAATCAAGCTGATCCACAAGTTCGTGTCCTCAAACAAACGCGACTGGAATGAGAAGCTCGACGAATGCTTATGGGCATACCGTACTGCAGTACGGACGGCCACCGGGAACACACCATTCTCTCTGGTATATGGAAGTGAGGCAGTTCTCCTACTGGAGACTCAAATCCCCTCACTTTGCGTCACCCTCACCTATCGATTGACAACAGATGATAATCACTATCGCCGACTACAAGAGTTGGAGGCCCTAGATGAGAAGCGCCTGTTAGCTCAACAATGAATCGAGCTGTACCAAGCACGTATCTCGGGATCCTTTAACAAGAAAGTTAAAATTAGAATATTCCAAGGGGGCGATCTCGTTTTGGCAGTTCGGAGGCCGATGGTTATGACTCACAAAAACACCGACAAGTTCCAGCCAAAGTGGGAAGGCCCATTCATCATCGAGGCTGTATTCTCCAATGGAGCTTACCGCCTCGCAAAACAAAATGGAGACTTGCTCATGCTGCCCATCAACGGCAAGTTCCCGAAGAAGTATTATGTCTGAAACGATATCCCCCAAATATCCCAGATTGTTGAGTTATGCACCCTCCGATACCGCTGAACTTACATTCTGACTCCAAATCTTCCAGATTGTTGAGTTATGCACCCTCTGGTACCGCTGAACTTACATTCTGACTCCAAATCTTCCAGATTGTTGAGTTATGTACCCGCAGGTACCGCTGAACTTACACTGTGGTCACTCCAGATGAATCTATATCGCATCTTTTAGGTAGTAAGTCATGTATGATCATACCTTTGAACTTTCTTCCTAAAAAAGAGCTCCCTCCTCATGATCCAATACCCACAATCTCAGTGCATAAAAAGGGTAACAGATCTATAAATTTTCCAAAACAACCACGTCAATGTTACCTCTGAGTTGTTTCACTTCCATCAAAAACAAACCACCCCTCATATAGAACTTCCACGTCCTCATTACCTCTGAGTTGTTCTATGTACCCTTCATGGAGCCCACTCCTGCCACATCCTCATTACCTCTGAGTAGGAAGGCTCCATTGAAGAAACCCTCATATTTACCACGTCCTCATTACCTCTGAGTAAGTATGTAGGTTTTCTCTCGACCTATTATCTGTACCCAAAACCGGAGTATGCTAAGGATAATAGGCCCACAAATGTCCTCTGTTGACCACAAATGCTGTACTAAGTTTCCTAGTACATGCTCCTCATTTCTCATCATGGCTCGGGAGCCCAGCTGCTCTATGGCATTCTTTCTTTCGATACCAGGAACTTCCATGGCCACCTTACTGTGGAATTGTTCTAAGTATTCCCATCAAACTTGTTATCCGTACCTAAAACCAAGGTATGCATGGGTAACAAGTCCACAAACAGTCCCCCAGTAGGGCAAATACCACAACACCACAGACGCAATAAGCAATACAAATGAAGGGTAAAATAAAACATACTCTTTTATTTGAAAGTCAAAAGTACTACATGTTCTGGGACCACGTCCCTCTCAAAAAGGGAAAAGAACATAAACAAAAGATAGAAAAGGCCGACTATGGCTCGGCGATACATAATTCCATGAGACGGTCGCTCAGCAAGACAGTCGACCTCTCAAACCCCTGTTTGGCCCCGGTGCTCGGCTTCCTGAGTCAGCCGCTCTGCATCCTCCAGATGCGTATGAGCCCGCCAGCCATCCTTAAGCTTCTTCAGAGCATGCTCCAGGCTAGCAGAAGCTCGGGTGACCTTTTCAGCCTCTTGAATTATCAGCTCTTTATCCGTACGGGAAGCTTCGAGCTCAGATTCCAAGAAAGACAATTTTCTCTGTAGTTCGAGGATCTGCTTCCTTGTATCAATTATTCAGCTGTGTTGGCCCAATGATGGTTTCATATGTTTGAATATGGTTAATATGTTAAGTTTAGCATTTCATTATCACTAATCTTCATACTATCGCTAGAGCATTTCTACTTATACTTATATCTTTGGTGATATGTGCCCATTGGTTTACATCTTAGTGATATGAGCTTATCTATCTTAAATTTAATTGGATTGCCAAAATCAAAACTATATTTTTGATTGTGGTCATTCAATTAAGTTTAATCATTATGATATCACTAACATTTATGCCATCACCTTAGCACTTATACTTAAACTTTGCATAGTCCTAATGTGCTTTAACTTATCATACTTGCTACTATGTATATTGCTTTGTTCGTCTAACATGTACATGCAGAAAAGCAATAAGCAAGATCAATATGGACATATGCAATAAAGAAATCATGGTGGGCCAAAGACGACGGATCCCACAAGATTTCTCTGAACCACCCGACGACATCTCTGGAACCACGCACCGGGGGTTCCGCTGCCCGGTCAGCGGACGGGGGTCGAGGGGGCAGCGCCCCTCGTCGGGGGTTCAGGGGCGAAGCCCCCGAAAGGTATTCAGTTTTTACAAACTGGATATCTTTGGACAGCTGCCGCCAAGGGAAAAGCCAGCACCTTTCAAAGGAAGAAGCCAAGCCATGCCATCTTCATTTCAAGACTCTGAAGAAGCCTGCACCTGTCTAAGTATATCTGGAGTCTGTAATGAGTCTTAGGAATAATTGTAAACACAAGAAATGGATGGCAAAATCGAAAGCTAGGGCAGAAATAAGCCCAGGATCATTTTTGGTGGATAAGCGGCATACCGACGGTATACCGGAGTATACCGACGGTATACCGGTTTTTGTTCACAGAAAGTTTCTGTTTACAAAACCGGCATACCGACGGCATACCGGATCATACCGACGGTATACCGCTTCCGAAACGTTAAAAATTCCAACGGTCGGATTTCCAACAATTAATGATCCCAACGGCTCTATTTCTAGCCGTTGCAATTCCAGACCGGTATACCGCCGGTATGCCGGATCATACCGGCGGTATGCCGGTTCGTGACTGAAAAGTTGCCTTTGGCTTCTTTTCAAGCTTTGGTTATAAATAGCCTTGAACCCCTTCATTCAAGGTTGATGCTTTGAGCCTAAAAATTTCCAAACCACCAAAGCTTATCCACATACAACTCTACAAAGCTTTCTTTTGTCATTCACAAATTGTGTTAGAGTTATTGAGTTGAAAAGTGAGATCTTCATCTTATTGTATAAGGAGATCAAAACCTATTGTGAAAGGTTGAAGTTGGAGAGTCTTCGTATCCAAACTCTCGGTTGAAGTTGGAGAGTCTTCGTATCCAAACTCTCGGTTGAAGTCGGAGAGCCCTTCGGATTAAAGCTCTTGTGTAAGAAGTTGGCAAGTTCTTCGGATCCAAACTCGTGTGTAACTATTTGCTTAAATAGTGGATTAAAGCCGGAGAGAGTTCCGGGACTGGACTGCCTCTTAGGAGGATACCAGGATATATCGGGTGTCGGTATTGTGTTTGCTTCTTCTCTTGCACTTATATTTTTAAATTGCCAATTAGCTTGTGCTAAGTGCTTGATTAGTTAGCTTGACCCTATTCACCCCCCCTCTAGGGTTCCTACAATTGGTATCAGAGCGAGGACTCTATTGTTAGGCTTAACATCCTTAGAGTTGATCCTTGTTATTTTTCTATGGCAACCTATTCCTCATCCTCCGATAAAGAGGGTTTTATTTCTAGTAGCATAGACAATCTTGTTTCTTCTAAATGCAAGAAATGCTCTAAGTGGAAAGCCATGGCTAAACAATCCTTAGAGATTCTTGACAACCTTCATTCTACAAATGAAGAATTTTCTGATAAGGTTATTCATTTAGAAGAAGCAAATGAGTTTTTGAGAAATGAAAACAATGTTTTACTATCTAGACTTGATTCTCAAAACTCATCTTGTGTTTCTTTAAAGAGTTTGAATGAGGCTTTAATTTTGAAAATCAAATCTCTTTCCTCATCAATAGAAGATCTTAAGAGGCAAACACATGAGCTTAATCATTTGCATGATTCTTCTATTGACACTTTAAAGAAACAAAATGATGCTTTTATCTCTAGAATTGCTTTATTTGAAAAAGAGAATAATGCTTTAAATGTTAAATTTGATTCTCTTACTTGTATGCATGATGATTTGTTATTAGAACATAATATTCTTAAAACCAAATCTTCTCATGCTCGTTCTAGAGATATTCATCATTCTAGTATGTCACATGTTCATAATCATGCTCATTCTGATACATGTGCACACGCTAGTATTAGGTGCTTCTATTGCTCTCGCATTGGACACATGAGCTTAACGTGTCCTATTCGTAGGAGTTTTTCTACCAATGCTAAAGTAAATAGTATATGGGTCCCTAAAGCTAACAAATGTGGATCCAAGTTTATTTGGATACCAAAGTCTTCGCCTAATGTTGTAGATGGAGCTTCTTGTATCGGGACATAGCACCGAGGAGCGTGTTGGTGGTTGCAAAGCTCAAAGGTCATCTTCCAAGCAATTGCACCAACACAAGCGTGGCCACTAGAGCCACTTTGGTAACATGCTAAGCGATTCTCTTTAAATTGCTTATATTTATAGAATCTAGCATGTTTCACTTGATGTCTTGCTCTCGCTCACATTGATATCTTTTAGTTGTCCTTTATATAAATCAATGTGAAATATAATACTAGCATGCTTAGTTAATTTTCTTATTAATTCTTTTATCTAGCATGACTAGTTACTCAGCTTAAATGATTAGTTCACACTATGTAGTTTATCACTCATTTTCTATTAGTGTGACATTTTTATTATGCATGCTTGATATTCTTAATCTTTATTTATAAAGCATGTATATCACTCTAGTCCATAGGAGCTTGGTTTTGATTTGAGTTAATATGATTTTAACTCTCCGTCTTTAAAGTTTTTGAAATAATTATTTCTTGCCGGTTTGTATTTAATGTGCCTTATTTACTTTAAATCGGTATTTGCGAATATTTGTGTTTAGCACAAGCTTCTTATTCTTGACAAGTATATACTTATACTTCTTTTTAATCTTGTGCTTACATAATATATTCATTATTGATTCTCAAACTTTATCTTGATTATCTTCTTGAGAATCAATTATGTCTTTGCCTAATAAAGTTTATTTATACATGCTTTTGAATTTGTGATGGTTTCTCAAATATTCATTAAGGATACATGACTATATTCATTAAAGTTTTCATTTACTTATAGTTCATGTATCTCTTATATTGATATCTATTTTTGTATAAATACCTTTATGTAGGCATATGAGTTAAGCTAAAGTTTTATATTAACTTGAAGAGTATTTATTCATACTTCTTACTTCTAGACTCGTGCTTAACTCATACTCTAGCTATTGATTCTTTTGATCAAATTTGTGTATCTCTTTTTGAATCAATATGCTTCTTCCTTAAAGCTTTCTTTTAATGATGTCTTTTTTTTTTTGGGTTGACTTTAGGGATACATGCTCTTAATTGATTTTTGATCTTTTCGTGTATGCCTATTCGTGATATATATATAGTTTCATATATATAAATGATTCCTAGCTTTTGATATTTATTTGTTTTATATCTTTAAGTTGGGATGGTGAGAGAAAATATTTGTTTATGTATTGCACTTGACTATTTATGGAAGTTCTTTTAAGAATCACAAGGTTTTGTGTTTTGTCTTGTTTTTATAATTAACCTCCATTTTTAGTGCACATTTTTAAATCTATATCATCTATATATTTCTATTATGCACTATGAAAGTTTTTGAAAATGATTTTTACTATCCTTAGCATTTAGCTTTCTTGATCTTAATGATCTTTCTTTGCTCATTCCTTGGGTTATGCTTCCTTTTGAATTATTGTTGCCCAATGATGTTTTTGTAGCACATGAGAATACTTGTAATTGTTACATCATATTTCTCATGAATTTAGCTACTATGGTTTGAGCTTTTGTGTTGAGACTTTTTCACTTCTAGAGAATACACTTATTTTAATGTGGCTATAGTATTTTGCATTCTCTAGATTGATCTATCATTTCATTATCTTGGATTAATCTCAATACTTGGCAAAGAGATTTATTTTATTGTGTTTTCATGAACATCTCTTTTGTCCTTTACTTGATAAGAGTCTAATTCATTTATTTATCATCTTATGCTCTTATCCTTGCTTAGTAAAGAGTCTCTAAATCATTTTGATCTTTCAAAATGTATTCCCTTAATTGTGAACTCTATGCTTAAGCAAGTATTTTTTTTTTTTTGTGTTAGTGACTTAAGAATTAATGAGCACATTTATCTTGTTAATGGCTTCTCTCATTAATCTTATTTGGATTATATAGTTTGCTTATTTGTGATATATTATTAAGCTATATAATTTTGGCTCTCTTTCACACATCTAGCTACATTTCTATACTTCAATCTATATATGATATGCTAGTTTACAAAAACAAGATTTGTGATATGCTTAATCTCTAAAACTAGTTTTACAAATTCTTTATTAAATCGTGTTTTCTCTTAGAGATTTGTGATTCCTTGTTTTAACTCTCTTCCATAACTAGTCATTAGCAAGTCTCTCTTAAATTTCTCTCACTTTTGAGTCATGATTTCATCGTATTATCATTTACATCGCTTCTTTATTATGTTTGTAATTATTTAAATGAGATTGACTCTTTCCCATGTTAATGTGTGAGATTTTTTTTTGGACTTGTGATTTTCTCTTTATGAGATTTGTTGGATCATGTTTAATTTGTTTTCTTTATGAATGATCTTAATGATTGAGTAGTCCTAAACTATCTAATTTTGTAAATGTCAAGTCAATTTATTACTTTACTTTGACTACTCATGGTTTATCACATATGACCTTTGCTATTTGAACTTTATGGTTTATCATTTACCATTAGCAAGGTTTGGATTTTACCCGTTGATGGGTACATATGTGATAAAACATATCTAGTCCATGCAAAGCAATAAATTGGTTGATTATTTCTCAATTAGATAATCATGGACATGATGTTTGAATTTCATTTTTATTTTATTTTTGAGCTATATTATGTCTATTATCATGATTGTTCTTAATTGACTTTACTCTTTTTCATGATGACATTTTCTCAAAGGATTACATACATTGATCTATCATATTTAAATATGAGATTCTTCTATATAGACTAATGTATGCCATCTTTTGATTATATGTGCTTAATTGGAATATTCTTTTGATCCTTCATCTTTAGTGGCTATTAATTGTATATCCCTTCTTGACTAAAGATGATATTTTTCGTCTTTTGACGATATTGTAGCCTTATATGCATCGAGCAAGGGGAAGAAATCCATAGTTGATTTACCCCTAGATCTTGTAGTTATCTATTTTATGCTATAAGTGCTTTGGAACTAGATACGCATATTTTGAGGGGGAGCAAATCAATTGATTCTATTTATTTATACCCTTTAATATGTCGTATACCTAGTTCATCATGTACCCATATTTTCTTCTATTTCATATCTTATTGATTGAGGTCATGATATTTTTTATTTTGAAGGGTTTATGAGAGTGTATGTAATTGTCCTTATTATCTTATCTCTCTCTTTCATATGGGTTAAATATGTCATCTTGTTAATATTAACTTTCATATATTTTCTTGATGACTATTGTGCTTTCGTTGGTTTGGCTTTTCTTTCATGCTTAATTGAGTAGGCTTTCCTTGTTGAGGACTTATCCAAAATTTATGATTTTTATCACCTTTGGTAGTACTTTGAGGGGGAGCATTCAAGTCGACTGAATTTCTCCTTCTCAAGTATTTTTTTCTTTTACCTTCATGTTTATCGAAAGGGTATTCATATAGCATGATAAGGTAATTGAGTTCAAATACATGAACTTGGATAAGCATATAGATTTTGCAAATAATGAGATCACTTTATATCAATTGCAATATTTTACATTGATCATTCTTTTATTTTGTTCCACTATTTATTTGTGGACAATTATGATTATTAATGGTTTCTTTGATCAATGTTTCAAGTTTACATCTTTTCAATTGGTATCAAGTTTATTTATTGTCATATCTCAATTGGTATCTATTAGTTGCAATTATCTGTTCCTCATGGCTCTTGTTTGAAATCCTTTATTTCATAGTTCTCTTCCAAAACTAGAGCAATATTTCATATCCTATTGTGTTTTGGATTTATTCCTTGGATTTCAAGTTGGTAAACTACTTATTTCTTATTTTTCAAATTCGTTTAGTTTTACCAACTATATTGTGTTTTGACAAGCTATTCTCTATTTGATGTTCTACATTGGCAATGTAGCTTTATAAACTTGTCATTACACCCTTCTCCCATTGTTTTTTATTAGTATATTTTGATCATGATTGTCTATGACTTCCCCATGCTCTGATTTCTATGCTTAAGATTGATTTCATTTTATCTCTTTGTACGGGGGAGCCTATTTTTGATCATGTCAAAGGGGGAGAAGTAAGTTTAAGTATGCTTTTATAAGTAATCTAAGTAGTATGCTTTTAGTGATATTGCTTATATCTTTTGTATATTAGTGATACATGCATCTATTATGTCCATACTAAACTTAACCGATTTGCCATAATCAAAAAGGGGGAGATTGTTGGCCCAATGATGGTTTCATATGTTTGAATATGGTTAATATGTTAAGTTTAGCATTTCATTATCACTAATCTTCATACTATCGCTAGAGCATTTCTACTTATACTTATATCTTTGGTGATATGTGCCCATTGGTTTACATCTTAGTGATATGAGCTTATCTATCTTAAATTTAATTGGATTGCCAAAATCAAAACTATGTTTTTGATTGTGGTCATTCAATTAAGTTTAATCATTATGATATCACTAACATTTATGCCATCACCTTAGCACTTATACTTAAACTTTGCATAGTCCTAATGTGCTTTAACTTATCATACTTGCTACTATGTATATTGCTTTGTTCGTCTAACATGTACATGCAGAAAAGCAATAAGCAAGATCAATATGGACATATGCAATAAAGAAATCATGGTGGGCCAAAGACGACGGATCCCACAAGATTTCTCTGAACCACCCGACGACATCTCTGGAACCACGCACCGGGGGTTCCGCTGCCCGGTCAGCGGACGGGGGTCGAGGGGGCAGCGCCCCTCGTCGGGGGTTCAGGGGCGAAGCCCCCGAAAGGTATTCAGTTTTTACAAACTGGATATCTTTGGACAGCTGCCGCCAAGGGAAAAGCCAGCACCTTTCAAAGGAAGAAGCCAAGCCATGCCATCTTCATTTCAAGACTCTGAAGAAGCCTGCACCTGTCTAAGTATATCTGGAGTCTGTAATGAGTCTTAGGAATAATTGTAAACACAAGAAATGGATGGCAAAATCGAAAGCTAGGACAGAAATAAGCCCAGGATCATTTTTGGTGGATAAGCGGCATACCGACGGTATACCGGAGTATACCGACGGTATACCGGTTTTTGTTCACAGAAAGTTTCTGTTTACAAAACCGGCATACCGACGGCATACCGGATCATACCGACGGTATACCGCTTCCGAAACGTTAAAAATTCCAACGGTCGGATTTCCAACAATTAATGATCCCAACGGCTCTATTTCTAGCCGTTGCAATTCCAGACCGGTATACCGCCGGTATGCCGGATCATACCGGCGGTATGCCGGTTCGTGACTGAAAAGTTGCCTTTGGCTTCTTTTCAAGCTTTGGTTATAAATAGCCTTGAACCCCTTCATTCAAGGTTGATGCTTTGAGCCTAAAAATTTCCAAACCACCAAAGCTTATCCACATACAACTCTACAAAGCTTTCTTTTGCCATTCACAAATTGTGTTAGAGTTATTGAGTTGAAAAGTGAGATCTTCATCTTATTGTATAAGGAGATCAAAACCTATTGTGAAAGGTTGAAGTTGGAGAGTCTTCGTATCCAAACTCTCGGTTGAAGTTGGAGAGTCTTCGTATCCAAACTCTCGGTTGAAGTCGGAGAGCCCTTCGGATTAAAGCTCTTGTGTAAGAAGTTGGCGAGTTCTTCGGATCCAAACTCGTGTGTAACTATTTGCTTAAATAGTGGATTAAAGCCGGAGAGAGTTCCGGGACTGGACTGCCTCTTAGGAGGATACCAGGATATATCGGGTGTCGGTATTGTGTTTGCTTCTTCTCTTGCACTTATATTTTTAAATTGCCAATTAGCTTGTGCTAAGTGCTTGATTAGTTAGCTTGACCCTATTCACCCCCCCTCTAGGGTTCCTACAAGCTGGTCATACAGGAGAGATAGGTCGCCGAGGTCCTTCATTATAACCGGCTTAGACGTATCTCGTACAACCCTTACCTTCTCCAGGACAGTGGTGAGGAAGTCACGCTCTTGAGCTATGGCTACAGACAGATCAGTTTGTCGCAGCACTTGAAATCGGGCCCCGAGCTGATCAGCCTCTAATAATTTGGGCTCCAGAAGCGCAACTATCCCTGCCCCACCAGGGAGGGTTTTAAGAATGTTAATTTGGCCACGGGCGCATTATCGGGCCAAGACAAAGGGGGTCCCCCGCTCCACAGCAGCTTCGATCCTCTCTTCAAGTGGCGGTAGAAACTGTCAGCCACATCCTGTGATACCTCATCCAAAACTTCTGTAGAGGATAACGTCAAAGGAAGTGTAACTGGCAGTGCCGAAGGAGACACGCTAGAACTTGCCATCCCTGCTACTAGGGAAACAAATTCCGAGCGAAAAGATGCGTGGATAGCAGCTAACTCCTCCTCCGCGGCCCGAAGAACCTGGATACTCGGCAAGGCAGAAAGGTCGACACCCGAAGCCACATAGGAAGACAAGGACGCAGGGACCATTGTCCCTTGCCCCGGCTGTGCCGCCATCTGATCTCCCAAACTCGATCCAGCGGAAGGCCCCTCAATATAAGTCAGAAGGGAAGGGGGCACACTACCTTCCACCAGATCCCCGCTGGCAGAGCCTACCCTGATAATGTCCGTCATTGGTAGTGAAGAGGCAGGACCTGTATGTCCAGATCAACCATCAATCAGCCTAACCCGAAGGATGTGATGATAGAGCAAATGAGCCTCCTCACTAGTCAAGATTTGGCTTATCTTACCAGGGAAGGGTTGTGGAGGCTGAGGTTCGCTCACAGCCGTCGTAGTCCTCTCACCAGCGACCTCCAAGCCGAATTCAGCTGGTTCCTCTGCCCCAGCCGCCCCGAAAGGAGATACGACTGGATCAACATCACCCTGCTGAAATTCAGCAGTCTTGGGGACGGGTTCAGTGGAGCCCCCGTCACCCTGGGTCGAGACCTCAGTAACGTGAGATCCCTCAGCCACCGCCGAGAGAACCTCGACAGAAATAATCTTGGCATACATGTCACTAATCAATGTGGTCAGGGCCGGATTGACTTCAGAAACAGCGGCCGGTTCTTGAGAGTCCGACACTTCTGACGCCTGCAGAGAAGAGAAAAATAATTAGATCATAGTTCAGGAAGAGAAAGAGCTAAAGAAGGAAATGGTCGTAATTCAATTCACCTCCGAAACGGTGTCATCACCTTTGCCTCTCTCCTTAATGAGTAGCCTGCGGCGTCTTACCATAGCCCGCTTCACGGAGAAGGTTATGCCACCAATAGACTCACGCCTGCCTCGCTTGCGTGAAAGGCCAGGCGCAACAGGTGGCTGATCCGCCACCACCTCATCTGGCACAACAGACGGCTGATCCGCTACCATCTCTTCTGCAGGAGATAGAGAGTTATCGGCATCATGCTCGTCATTCTCTTCGTCCGTATTGGTGGACTCCGAGTCAGGCCCAGGAACCGTGTTCGCCTTCCTCTTCCTCGTCTTAGACCCCTTAGGCTTCTCCGCCAAGCCAGTACCCACAATGAAGCTGGTACTCGGGTCAAAATTAACGGGAGGCTTGCTCGTCGTAACATGGGATAGGGCCGCCATATACAAAATCTCTCCTGGCACCTCAGCATAAGGAACCAAAAAACTGGTTCGGGTATGAACCGTGTCATAATAGTGCCAGGCCCTGATACCGTCGAGGACACTACCTACAAAGCCCAGGCAAGAGCTGGGACTGTCAAGGAATAGCTAGCTATACCCGAACTGGCACAAGAACCTACTGGGCAAGTAGGGCTCCAGGTAGACATTGTTACAGTTACGGTATACTAGGTGCACTGGACGGATATTACGCAACAAAAGGAGCAACTTCTCAGACAAGAGTTGAGGTGGTCCGGTACCATCAATATGTACGCCCCTCACTTCTTCATCAGTAAAACGAGGAACAGATACAAAAAAGTCGTATCCGTCCACTCTCGGTAGCGCCCTCCGATAGGCTGGCATAGTGCTGCACTCCCAGGACTGATGGTGATATTGGAAAATAAAAGCATCATCAGCCGTGACGCCGTCTTCTGCTCCAGGACTCATCAAAGACCGACAATGCATCAACAGTCACCCGATCAGATAATGGTAGGGTAGCTCTATGCGCTAAAAATCTATCGCCGTATCACGAGCGATGACCTTGGACGAAAAGGCACGAAGGCCATGGTGTATGCTGCACACCATGGCCGGAAGAAGGGCCAGTCTGACCCCAACGACCAGCTTTACGACAGGAAGAATAAAGTGGCGGCTGATCCTCAAAATGGAACCCGCCCCTCTTGAGACTACGCAGTTCCGTAGCCACACCATCAGGAATCCTGCCAAGAGTGCCTTCTCTGATAGCCGATGAGTACCATGATAAAAATAACTAAAGGAGTCAGTTTGACTCCCAAATGTGTCGCCCGTGGCCCTCGATCTCTTGGCAGTCGACGCTAATTTTCGTACCTCCTCCTGGGTTTGAGGATCTTGAGAAGAAACCCGGCCTAAGGTGCCTAGTGTAGAAAAGTATGAGACCCAGGACGTGGTGTGAGGAATGCTCCCTTCCGAGCTACCATCCTTCTTGATGGCCGTCTGGAGACAGGTACTGTGGTGACATAACAATTCCCGATATACGGCAACAAAGCCCGGGAACTGTCGATCCATATCCTTGAGCTCTTCGCTCGTAGGGGTGTACACTCCAAAGACTTCTTCCCCCAGGGCAGCTTGGAAATAACGTACATCTCGTGGAGAGCGAGCACCAGCTCCCCTCCAGGCGTGAAGAAGGTTCCCGTTTGCCGGTTGTACATCTCCAGGAGAGCCATGAACAATGGCTTGTTTATAGGCAAACCATGACAGGTGCCCCGAATGGCGTGGTAGATGCCGATCTCACGCAGGGGAGTCTCATACTTTTGCAGAATCCACGTGGTCAAGTTGGCCCACGCAGGGATGGGGTTTATCCAGTTCAGCAGCGCCAACCGGCCGACGGGATAGGACCCCTTCCGAGCAAGCTGGTTCAAGAAGGTGTCAGCTTGAGAGAACGTAAAATTGGGACTCGATATATTTATGAAGGTACCCGGGGCCAGTCCCATCACGTACCGACTGACCGGTTCCCTTCTCGCATACGCTGACC
The DNA here is from genome assembly GCA_029216955.1 of Iris pallida. Taxonomy (NCBI): domain Eukaryota; kingdom Viridiplantae; phylum Streptophyta; class Magnoliopsida; order Asparagales; family Iridaceae; genus Iris; species Iris pallida. The sequence goes on along the minus strand of JANAVB010040419.1, from coordinate 17,898,840 downwards.
CTAAATTCCTGTTATAATGGATGTTACCCACAATCATCCCCGACCTGCTGGGAGTCAAGGAGTCCACCATCTTTCTGTCCATCAGTAATATGTTGAACCATGACAGAGGAAAATGACGCTCCATCGGAGGGATATGGATCGCCATATCGTCAAGAGTAAAGTCCCAACTCTCGGATATATCCCGCACTCGGGGGTTCTTCACAGTCAAAGCATCCCCAAAGTGGAACGTCGGCTTCAGGTATTTCCCCTCCAATTGTCCCAAGTTCATCATGGCACAGAGAAAGTAGAAGGGCTGGTTCTTGATAGCATTCAGCCTCTCCAAAGGCTCGTTTGTGGGAAGCTGGTTCGCCACATATTGGACTAAGTGGTCGAATCGCACACCCACAACAGATTGGGCTGAACCCAGATTCACTGAAGAAAGACAAAAAAACAAGTTAAAAGATGGCTAAAGAAAGCCACTTAGTATTTTTAGGTTTATGCGGCCCAGTCCATATGAGCTTATGCGGCTATGATTTGGTGGGGGTCCCATGCGGCCCATTTTTAGACGAGCTTATGCGGCTTTGTTTAGCATGAGCTTATGCGGTTCTGTTTAAAAGAGCTCATGCGGCTCTGTTTGAATATGAGCTTATGCGGCACTAATTAGCGTAAGCTTATGCGGCTCTGTTTAGCATGAGTTTATGCGGTTCTGATTTGATGGGGCCTCATACGGCCCAGTTCAGATGAGCTTATACGGTTCTGCTTAGCGGGGCATTATGCGGCCCCGTCCAAATGAGCTTATGCAGTTCTGCTTTGCGAGGCCTCATGCGGCTCAGTTCAGAGGGACTTATGCGGCTCTGTTCGACGGGTCCTTATGCGGTTCAGTCTGCGAAGTGCTTATGCGGCTACTAGACGACTCTTATGCGGCTCAAACATGGGGTATACCCCCATACGGCTCTGACATGGGACGTATATGCGGCACATACAATTTGAATAGTTCAAAGAAGATGACGAAGGCCGGCGCATAAAATATGCGACATAGCCATGAAGATTAGGTTCTGAGTTCATGCAATTTCTCCCAAAACCCTTACCAGCAATGGCGAGGTGAACGTCGAGATGAACTTCAAGCACCGCAGTCGACGTAGAAGCTAATCCCTTACCCTTCGTCGCATCCTTGGAAGTCTTGGGGGCCATCGGTGATCGAAGAAGAAGAAGAAGAAGACGGCAGTTAGGGTAAGAAGAGCTTGAACGGAAGAAGAAAGTAAAGAGTTTCTCTCTAAAAGTTACTCCTACTTATAGGCAGACAGGGGGGGCACGTGGACCGATGAACGCTTCGGATTATCTGCTGCAGACAAAACTGACTCTTGGAATTTTATCTCCTCCCATGCAGGAGATTCATCAAGACAAAAATCCAAATATTTAATAAACCGACTCTTAGGATTCTCCCTCCAAAAGACGGCTTCAAATCAAAATGAATCAAGAGCAATTAATGACGCCTACGTGGCAGAAACGACAGTATGCGGCCAGAGCGGTCCATGCGGCCAGAGCGGTCCATACGGCTAGGCAGTCCATGTGGCCAGGCAGTCCATGCGGCCAGGAAGGCCATGCGTCTAGGAAATCCATGTGGCCAGAATATCTTATGTGGCCAGGAGAGCTTATGTGAACATAGCCATGCTTCTCATTCAAAGTATTTCAATTTTTCAAAATTGAAAACTTTGAAGGGGGTCTTGTAGAAGCATGAAAATGAACAGGAAATCCTTTGCGGCTCAAGACTAGTAGAGTTTCATGCGGCTCAAAAGTTCATTAGAGTTTCATACGGCTCAGAAGTTCCCAGCGAGCCACGTAGCCTTATGCGGTTCAAAAAGTCCTACACAAACCAGCCGTAATTAATTTATGCAGCTGGCTTATTTAATGCCCTGATGTGAAGCGACGGCTCTGACACGAAGGTTTGACAGTCCTGACATAAAAGTGAAATAATGACCCTGACATAGTGGCAGGCTCCTAGGAAAGAGAAGAAAATCTTCACAGCTGGCACAGTCCACTAACCCCAAAAAGCTCCCTATGCGGCTACCATCCCTCGTACGGCAGCCACTCTCATGCGGCTGCCACTCTCATGCGTCCGCCACCCCCATGCGGCTGCTACTCCCATGCCGCTCGGATCATGGGGCCACCCCCATGCGACTGCTACTCCTATGTGGCTCAGATCATGGGGCCACCATCATGCGGCTCAGACTAAAGGATTTCTATACGGTTCAGATAAGGCCACCCTCATGCGGCTCAGACTAAAGGATTTCCATGCGGTTCAGATAAGGCCACCCATATGCGGTTCTGACACGAGGCTACACTCATGCGGCCCGACCATGACAGTCCTCCATGCGGCTCGCAGCAGTTGGGACACGTGGCGGAAGCTGATCGAGTCTCAATAATTCATATTCATTGCAGTCAATGAGGGACACGTGGCAAGAGTTGATCAAATCTCAATAACTCAGATTTACTGCAATCAACATAATCGTCTAGATTTGGTCAAATCCCAAACAAGCCAGATTTATTGCAATCATCATAATCATCCAGATTTAATATAATCATTACAATCTGGATTTATGGCAATCAATATAATTGCCCAGATATATTGCAATCATAACAAACCAGATTTATGGCAATCAACATAATTGCCCAGATATATTGCAATCATAACAAACCAGATTAATGGCAATCAAGATAATGGTCTGGGGCTTAGAATTCGTAACGTGTCTATACACCTCCACTCATGATGCCTATAAATAGCAAGGTACCATTCCCCTGTAAAGAGAGCACGGAGATATACGTATAGAGCCAGACACAGAGCGATCTACATTCGAGCAAGAGCATTTCTTCCCAGGAGCCGAAGATGCGTCCGATCGTCCAAGGAGTAAGGCAGAGCTGCCGTCGCTTTTCCGAGCCTCTACCGTCACCCCCCATAATCAAAAATAAACAATTATACTTAGATTGCTGTACCTAGGTTTTCAATCCTAGGCTTTCTTTGTACGAGCGAGTTAGTCTAAGTTCAGTCCTCCCATAAAACTATTATGTACTTTTACAATCAATGGCAAATAATTTCTAACCATGAACCTCTACAAAGCTGTAATAAAATATACATACTCCATAGCCGACTATGTATCCCTTTACAGTGTATATCTACTTTTCCTGTTTTTGTATCCATCTTCCATTGTCTTCTTTCTCGACACCATCCTGTTTACAGTGGCACGCACGTGCGTTGGATGACAAAAATATCGTAAAGGTCTCCAGCACGGGCTACTGCTGTTACTACAGCAACCAACCGCATTCTCGTCTCTTGAACTCTCTCTCATTAATTATCTACTCTTCTCATAATTCTTCTTATTTAGCATAATTGGTCTACGAGCTCCCCGGTCAATTCTAAGCGACTCCAGTTGAGCACTTCATAGTTACAGTGATGAAAAGGGACTTTGATCGATGGTGCTGCTATAGAAAACCCGATATTGGCCACCAATTAAACAAAGTTTTGTAGGATAACCACATCTTATCATGACATATCCCTTAGGGATTTTCTAGATATGATGGAGATATTGTCGGAAGGGGGTGTGTCTAGCGATGGTTCGCATGCAGTGGACACCAGCCATGCCGATTTATGTGCTGAGGCTTTGATGACTACCAAAACATTTTAGATTTTGTTAACCCGTTACTATAGGGGCGTGGATGTAAACCTCACCTATTTCCTCATTTATCGTTCCTTGGGAAATCATAGCCCATACCTTCGTGCGAACGAAAAAAAAGTTTAAGTGGACACATCGTCATTCGTCAAGGTGGTAAGAGTTTTTAATCTCAACACAGATGACCACCAAAATTACTGCACAAACATCAAGTGGAAACATGGTCAAGTGTATCAGATTTAAATAGGATATATATATATATATATATATATATATTCCTCCTCCGGTGGTTCCGTGCGCCGCTACCACCACCCCGCTTCCTTTCTTTTCCTTAAACCTTTCGCCTCACCCTTTCTTAACCCCTTCCTCGACCAATTTGTCCCCATGGATCCACTCCCCCAGCTCCCTTCTTGCCCATCTCTTTCATGGCGATGACGTCGGCAGCCCCATCCGGGCTACGGCCTCCTCCGCTTCCTCCTTTCTCTGACCTTCTTTCCGGAGCACCCCCATGTCCTCCGCTCTCCTATCAAGGCTACCCGGCAGTCAAATTCTTCGAGGAGGAGATGGATGAGGCGGCGCTTCCTTTCTGTTTTGTCCTCATCAACAAATTACTATATAGCAGGCCATAAGTCAACATGGTCAGGAAGACCCCGGCGGAGCTTCCCCTCAGCGGCTCCATCTCTGTAGGCATCTTGGCCCCACGACACATCCTACTTCGGCCCTTCCTCGAAGTTGATTTCCTTCGCCTGCGCACGAAGAACACTTGGAACATCAAAGGTTGCGCAATGAGGATTTTTCGATGGTCGACTGATTCCTCTCCTTAGAGAGAATTCCTTCTTACTTCGGTTTGGGTCACATTTCTAGCGCTTCCTATCCATCTGATCTCCAAACTGGCGGACCTGGCTAGATGTTTTGGCAACCCCTGCTCACCGACCGGGCTGCGGCAGCATTATCTCATCCCAGCTGGGCCAGGATCCTGGTGGAACACGATCTCCGCACTCCCATCCATAATCGCATTCGAGTTATCCTCCCTAACAGTAGCAGCTACTAACAAGAGGTTGTCTTCAAAAGCAACCCTGAGTTTTGCTCAGCCTGTAGCCATCAAGGGCACTCCGCCGCCTGGTGCCAACGACGAAAAGCTCCACCTAATCCAGCCCAGGTCGTCGACCCTATTATCGTCCCAGGTACCGGAGCAGACCCGCAGGTATAACCGCCCCCAGTAAGCCCCAAGCGGCTCCAGTAGACATTGCTTCGTCCTCCGGAACGATAGCACCGAATGCTAGTGGAGACTCATTTCACCCTATTAGCCATATTAGGCACCATCGGAGGACAAAACAACGCAATCCGTCAATTTTGACAGGAAGAGAGCAACCGCTAGAAGAGTGCACTGAAGCCACACTTGCCCTCACCAATATTTCTGAAGCTGGTCCCCTCCACCAATAGTCAGACGAGAACACCAATGACGATTCAGATGGAGCCATCACTTTAACCAATTACTGGGCTATTCTTGAGGCTCTGGAAGATCCTCCCCCACCTCCGGTACATTCCCCTCCGAACCCCCTACCTCTCCTGGATCTTCCATGAGCCATCCCTCCCTCACACTCGCAAGTTGATGCCTCCCCTACCCACACCCACAATGCATCCTCTCCTCCCTCCCTACCTCTCACATCCTAGCTCAACAACAAAAAGAAGAAAGGGCAGGCCTTCGGCCCCCTACGGATGTCCCTGAGATCTGCATCAAAGAAACAACCCTACCATTCTGATAATGAGCTTCATATTCTAGAATTGTAGGAGGATCGCAGGGGGCGCCACTATAAATAGACTGAAACTTGTGTACTTTGAAAAGACTAATACTTCTGTCCAAAGTACACACAAATTTGATTCTGGCTATTAGCGAGGCCAAGGTTTCCCTGTGTCAGATCAATAAATTGAAAATTTTGCTTGGATTCTAGCAAGCTTTCGACAACGGCAAGGACATACGGGTTTTTGTTGGCAAGTAGGCCACAATGCGCCTAGTATCTTCTACGGATCAAGAAGTTACCACATAAGTTAATCAGCTTTCCTTCCATGTCTTCATTTCGGCTGTCCACGACCATGTTAACAAGATCTACAGAAGGGGTCTTTAGGAGATGCTCTTTGCTCTTAACCTGGCGGGTATGCCCTGGATTGTCGGACGAGAAGCAACCACATTACTCATCTCAGCATGCTGGAATCTGACCACTGCCCTCCCCTCTTTCAGTTCTCTCTCGATGCGCATTCTCGCCATAAAATGTTCAAATTTTTGAACTTTTGGATGAACCACCCTGACTTCCTCGACATTGTTCGAGAAGCTTGGTAGGCCGTCCATCACCCCAACCCGCTGACCTGACTGGTTAACAAATTCTACGACACCAGCAGGCTTTGGCTGCTTGGAGTCGCATCTCCTTTGAAGATATTTTCCAGGCGGCACGGGTGTCATGCCCCAGAACTAAAATACCGAAGAGCGGGGGAATGACTCAGCCAGCTACGTATTACAGGTAGATGAATACCGTATAATACGATCAATATTATCTAAAAGACGAGGGGGTGCATACTACATGAAAGTCTTACTAGGGTTACTCAACATCTATTGTCCCAATCATTCAATGAAAAGCAGTAAGTAGAGGACATGTAAGAATGAGCAGTATGGCGTCCCAAACGCTCAGTCAAAATGTTCTTGAGAACTAGCTTTACAAAACATAGCCAGATGATATAACAAGGTATACATAATCGTTATCAGCTGCAGTCTGACTTAGTTACAATTATGTAAAAGTAAGTGCAAGACAGTCCGACTAACATGTCGGTGGCAAGCGACAAAATGTAAAGTAATTAGCAAAATGAGCAGGGAAGCAAGGAACCCACTCGTGTCCTCCTGCGATCATCCCTCTAGTATTGACCATCTTGGAGGTAGAAGTAAGCTGAGTCCTAGGGAGCTGGCTCTAAATCTGGCCATGCAAAACCAGAGAGGATAGACCTCAAATAGCAAGTACCATAAAGGAAGCAAGACATGAAGAATTAGAACTAGTGGTAAGAGTTAAGAATATGATAAATAAGTCTCCGCTTGCTACTGGGATTCACACAACATTACGACACTTTAAACCAGCTTCCCAACCAAACAAGGACAGAAGTTGACCCATCATATCCTGACATTCTAATCATCTCAGTAGTTAACATAGTAGGTACAGTACAAAAATAAATCAATTTAAACGGCAATACAACTACTACGGCTTGCTAATTGTAAGTTCCAAGTTGCCCTGGAAATATGCAATAAGGGATTCCTTAGTTCTTACAATGTACAAGCAAGGCTAGTCTACCAAATAATCAATTGTGCCAATCAAGAATTAGACGTGTCCCATCGGGATTCCCGTCATCAATATATATAAATATATAAACAGATACCACTCCCTGCCCGTGTGGCAGGTTTGCAGTATCTGTGGGAACCAGTCGGCATGTCGGGAAACTAATTGTTCCGAGATGGCTGCCATACAAGAACTCGGGAATCCATTCTCTCCATGCAATCGTTATTTTATTTAACTTAATAGTTCCTATGTTAATTAAAATCTCATGCCGTGGATCATGGTCATTCAGATTGAGTACTTTCGTACTGAGTACGATATGCATAACTCTATAACGATGCCCGAGCGGTTATGTTGAAGGTCTTACATAGCGTAATGCAACAATCAAACCTAGTCACGGAATAATCATGCCTTGACTGTAAGGTACATATGCTGCTCTTGTAGAAAATAAGTTGAAGTCTACACGTATCCATATGCCAATGTTCGGGATCGGCTAGTCGATTGCAATGGTTCATGGTTAATATATGAACGTGTCTCATTCAATTCGCTAAGACGACTAGCCAGTCTTTAGTTCCAACTAGGAACGCATGATCAATCATTTAGTCTAGGTAACAATCTATGTCAATTCTGGACAAGGCATGAAAGTCAAACTAGTATTTAGTATGGTCGAGTATACAACTCTCAGGGTTAAGTTCCAGTCATTCTGGGTATCCATAAACTAATCGAGACACAGTACACACTCCACACAACAATATGTATTAAAATATTAACATATCATGATTTTATCGAGTTCATGTAAAAAAGGCGTAAGGATATAATAAGGGGTGTCATGCGCCCAATAAAGGTGAATCTAGGGCAATAGATGCCAGGGACATACTGCACTGGGCAAGGGGATAAGATACGCTTGTGCTAGGAAGCCTCCAGGCAGGGGAGTACGCCAAAGGAGTACGTCAAGGGGAGTACGCCAAGGCAAGGAGTATGCATAAAGGAAATACGCATAAAGGAGGTATGCATAAGGAATAAAGTTTACACGTGAAAGAAGTACGCCAAGCTAGAGGAGTACGCGTAAAGGAAATTCGCGTAAAAGAAATACGCCAAATCAGAGGAGTAAGCGTGAAGGAAATACGCGTAAAGGAAATTCGCGTAAAGGAAATACACGTAAAGAAAATACGCCAAGCCAGAGGAGTACACGTAAAGGAAGTAAAATTTAAGCGTGAAACTTATTTTATGCCGAGGCAGAGTAGACTTTGTTTTACGCGTAAAACAGTCTTGACTTGCGTAATCCAGATTTCACGTTGACACGAGTAAATGTGGACGTAGAGTTTGATACTACGCTGGCACGAATAAACGTGGGCGTAGAGTTTGATACTATGCTGGTACGAATAAACGTGGGCGTAAGGAACCTCCAGAACTCCAAATTCCCTGAAATCCTCAATCTAAGCCAAAAATAGGACTTCCATAGATCAAAATAGGGTATAACACAAATCTCAACAACCTGGAACGATCAAAACTTGAAAATAAGGAAGTTTGATAGATCAAAACCACCAAAATCCGAAAATAGCAAATTTTTAGATCTACAAAATTAAAACTTCAAAATGTAAAATGTCAAGTTCTAAACTATCTTAGAATCACGAGAGAAAGATAAATGAACCATAAAAATAGGTTCTCATGTGGAAGCAAGATTGCACTTGTCTCTCCAAAGGGGTTAGGGCTTTTGGCGGAGGAAGAGAAAATGAGAGTTTGTGAGGAGGGAGAGAAAGAAAAGGGGTATAAATATCTAGCCCAAGTTAATCTCCACCACCCATTCCTTCCTACATAATCTAAGCCATCCATCCCTTATCATGATGAACCAAGCTAAACCAAGTTGGTTCAACATGAACAAAATAAACCCAGAGAAAAAACAAAAGCAAAAAATAAAATACCGAAAAATAATTAGCATGAAATTAAAGGAATTAAATACAGAACAAATGCATTATAAATATTAAATAAATACATTCAGGCAGTGCACGCATTAAAGTACGTATTCTGGGAACGAGGAGTGACATCTCTACCCTCCTTAGAAAAATTCTGTCCTCAGAATTTCAAATCCAAGCAGGATAGAAACATCAGAGCTAAACTAAACAAAGTACAAGCAATTTTAGCGAGCAAGCAGTCATCTTACAATATCAATAGCAAGTAATATCTCTATATTTATCAATCGACGACATCCAGCAATTTCTACTGATAGGGTGATAAGCATGAGGAATCAAGACAATCAAGGTACACGAAAAGAAATATACCTTGTGAGTCAAATAGGTGCGGATACCGTGATCGGATATCATCCTCACGTTCCTACGTTGACTCTCCTAAGGAGTGATGACCCCAAGCAACACAGACAAGGCTAATTGTTCGGTTCCTAAGTATCTTCTCCCTTCGGTCAAAAATGGACATCGGCTGTTCCTCGCAAGACAGGTTGGTACCAACAACCAGCTCAGAATGATCGAGGAAATGACTTGGGTCCGATACGTACCTACGCAACTGAGGTACATGAAACACATCATGCACCTCTCATAACGAAGGTGGAAGGGACAAACGATAAGCAACATCGCCTACCCTATCGAGGATAGCATATGGGCCTACATATTGCGAACTCAACTTACCGCGAATGCCAAATCTAATGACCCCACGAGTAGGTAAGATCCGCAAGAACACGTGGTCCCCAACAAAAAATTCTAGCGGCCTACGATGCTGGTCTGCCCAATGACGATACCAATCTTGTGCAACTCGTAGTCGCTCCCTAATCTCCTTAACCACTTCAACCGTCTGAACAATCATCTCTAGGCCTAACATCTTTCTCTCCCTGATATCATCCCATGCCAGAGGCGACCTATACTTCTTACCGTATAGTGCTTCGAATGGCGCCATCTGGATACTAGCTTGATGACTGTTGTTGTACAAAAATTCAACTAAGTGCAGGTGACTCTCCCAAGACCCTCCAAAATCTAGAGTGCAAGCTCGTAACATATCTTCTAAAGTCTGAATTGTTCTTTCTGATTGCCCGTCCGTCTGTGGGTGGTAAGCCATACCAAATCTTTACTTGGCACCCAGACTATGATGTAAACTCTTCCAGAAATGTGATGTAAAATGGGTATCTCTATCAGATATAATACTGACAGGGATCCCATACAGCCTGACTATCTGCTGCATATACAACTCTGCAAACTTTTCTGTAGATTGCCCTACTCAAAAAGGAAGAAAATGTGCCACCTTCGTAAGCCGATCCACTATCACCCAAATAGCATACTTATCACTTGGTGATCTCGGTAAACCGGTCACAAAGTTCATTGTGATATGCTCCCACTTCCATTCTAGGAAAGAAAGCGGTTGTAATAATCCAGCTAGCCTCTGTTGTTTTGCCTTCACTTGCTGATATATTAAGCAAAAACAAATGAATCTAGCTATCTCCCTCTTTATTCTGTACCACCAGAAATACTGCTTAATATCTTTGTACATTTTGTTCCCTCCGGGGTGTATAGAATAATGAAAACTGTGGACTTCTGTCATAACCTCCTGTCTGATATCTCTACTTGGCACACATAGACGTGATCCAAATCTATGTGTACCATCTTCGTAAATTTTCATCTCCTTCCTGAGTCCTGACTCACATTCTGTCCTAAGCTTCTGAATCCTTGGGTCCCGTACCTGAGCTGCCTTGATCCTGTCTACCAAGTTGGATTAAACTCGTTGACTTGCTAGAATTCCTATATCACTAGAAAGTATAACCTGGATGCCCGTCTCTTGAAGATCTTCTAAAATGTATTTTTGTGATGTCAACATAAATGTGCCACCTTTCCTACTAAGAGCGTCTGCTACCACATTAGTCTTGCATGGATGATACTGAAGCTCTACGTCGTAATCCTTGATCAACTCTAACCATCTTCTTTGTCTCATGTTCAGTTCATTCTGAGTAAAGATGTACTTCAGACTCTTGTGGTCTGTGTACATGTCCACTCGATCACCGTACAAGTAATGCCTCCATAGCTTTAAAGCAAATACTACTGCTGCCAACTCCAAGTCATGAGTCGAATAATTCTTCTCGTGGTCTCAAAGTTTCCTAGATAGATACGCTATCACCTTCCTATGTTGCATTAGGACACACCCAAGTCCTTTTCCTGATGCATCACAATATACAGTAAAACCTCCGGGTCCAACCGGTAATGTAAAAATAGGTGCCGTGATCAACTTCTGCTTCAAATTCTTAAATAATGCCTGGCACTATGTCGACCAAATAAATCGTACATCCTTTCGTGTCAAGCGGGTCATGAGTGTTGAGAGTCTTGTAAAGTCTGATACGAACCTTCTGTAATATCCTGCCAATCCTAAGAAACTTTGCACATTTACTACGGTATTAGGTATTGGCTAACTCTCTACTGCTTCTACTTTCTTGGGATCCACTGCTACTCCAGCCCCTGATATGATGTGCCCCAAGAATGAAATACGATCCGTCCAAAACTTTATACTTGCTGAGCTTGGCGTACAACTGGTTCTCTCTCAGAACCTGTAACACTTTCTTGAGGTGATCTTCATGCTCTTCATCACTACCTGAGTATATGATAATTTCGTTGAGGAACACAATGACAAAATGATCTAAGTACGGCATAAAGATGTGGTTCATCAAATACATAAATATTATTGGTGCATTGGTCAAACCAAACATCATTACTAAGAATTTGTAATGCCCGTACTTTGACCTGAATGTCGTCTTGGGAATATCCTCTTCGAACTCTAACTTGATTATACCCTGATCGAAGATCTATCTTGGAGAAAGCCCTTGCTCTCCTCAACTGATCAAACAAGTCGTCGATCCTTGGTAGTGGGTACTTGTTCCTTACTGTTGCCGCATTGAGCTTTCTGTAGTCAATGCACAATCTTGATGACCCATCCTTCTTCCCTGCAAGTACCACTAGTACTGCCCATGGTGATTCGCTAACTCGAATGAACTTCTTCGCCTTCAGTTCCTCTATGTGCTGATACACCTTGGCCTGCTCTAAATCTGCCATTCTGTAAACTCGATCTGATATCGATTTAGTTCAAGTGTCAATTCTATACTGAACTCAATATCTCTAACCGGTGGTAGACCTGGAAGTTCTTCGAAAAATACATCAAGAAACTCTTCAACTACCATTTGGACTTGAACTTCTTCCATTGCCGTCACTACTCTTTGTTTATATTGGTAGATCTGTGATCTGACTAAGGTAAACTGCTTTATGCCTGGAATATTAAAAGATACACTCCTTCTACGATAGTTTAAGGTCGCATGACTGTCTTTCAGCCAGTTCATACCTAAGATAACGTCGAAATTACCAACAGGAAATTCTATCAACCTGGCTGGTAAGGAACGTCCGCAAACAACAACTCTACACGCTAGAATAACTCAACTAACTCCTACGAGCCCATTACCAGTGAGTATATTCAACCTCCTTGGCAATGTCTCGAATTCCATTCCTAGTCATGTCACAAATTGTGCAGATATAAATGAGTGTGATACTCCCGAATCAAACAATGCTACTACGGGATATGAGGCGACGAGAATGTTACCTGCCATAACATCTCCCGTTGCCAATGCCTCTTCCAAGGACAGATTGAATGCCTGCCTTCGGCCTCCATATTGGTTCCCAAACTGCGGCCTAGCCTGGTGTTGCTGCTGGCCCCTGCCTTGGTGATGTTGGGGTGGTCTTTGTTGTTGCTGCTGTATCGGCGGTCCCTGCTGCAGAAACATCTGAGCCTGTGACATCAACGGGTGTTGTGCCAGCGATCTCACTGCTACCACTGGTCCTTGATACTGGCCTGCCCCTAGTGCTGGCAGAACAGGAAATTATTGTACTGGTCCTCCTGACCTCGAATTTATGGGACAGGTAGAAATTCGATGATCTGTCTTTCACATATCAAACATTGTCCGTTCAATGCCCGACATACACCTCTTGTGTGCCCTGCCTTCCTACAATAGGTGCAGCCCGCTGGGGTTGCTAGTTCTTCCTCTGCTGCTGCTGTTACTGTCTTGTAGGTGGTGCTGGCCCTCGTAGCGCCACATCGTGAATGCGAACACCAGGAGATGATGCTATTATTCGGGGCGCTACTCCCCCTCCTCCTTCAATCTGATTGTGAGATCTCTTCTGACCTCCTGTCTTTGATGTGATCCTCTAGATTGTGATCTCATGCCTCCGGGTTGCCGTCAATACATCATCAAAAGTCTGGTAGTTGTGCCCTTCTATCAATTGCAAGAGTTCAAGATGGAATCCTTGCTGAAATCTCATAGCCCTCTGGCTCTCCATTGCTACCATCTCCGGGGCAAACCTACTCAGTCTGTAGAACTCTGCTGTATAAGCATCCACTGTCTTGATGGCCGGCTTGAGGTTGATAAACTTCTGCTGTAGCTCGATCTGTGCTATAACTCCATAGTACTTCGTCTTGAACGTTGCAGTAAATATTTCCCAAGCTATAGGACGTCTGATGCCTACTTCTTCTGATTCCCACCAATCACATGTGAGGTCCTGAAGTAACAGCTTTACTTGATCCACACGTTCTTCCGTCAGTACCTTAGCCGCTGTCAGAATAGCCTTGATGTCCTTAAGCCATACATCTACAGAAATGGCATCTTCCGTGCCCTCGAAACGACAGGGGTTGTACTTATAGAACCTGGTTGACGCCCCTGAGTGAGTCCTCACTCCCCTTTCCAAAGCCGTTTGCAATCCTTGGTTGAGCAATACATTCTGCTCTTGCAGCTGAGTGTGCATTTGTTGCTTGGCCAACATCTGATATTGATGAGTAGACATCATCCCTCTTATGATTTCCAGAAGGGCTGGTGTGTCTACAGCCATAGGGGTAGGTGAAACTGTTGGTGGTGTTGGAACCTTCGAAAACTGCAGTCCAGTTGTTGGTTCGACTATTACCTCTTCTTGGATGTTCTCTTGAGGTAGTACTAGCCTTTGTTGCTGACCAACATTATCATGTTGTTTGTGTTGCCCTTGTTGTTGCTGCCTAGCTCTGACAGATACGGACGAGGTGCCCCTAAGAAAAGGGACAAGAGTGCAATTAAACGATTGGACAGAAAAGATCGATGAAGTAAAAGGATACTGGAATGTCAAGCTAGGGTCGAGAGTAACGAATAATAAGATCAAGGGAAAACATGTGTGATTGAGACATCTTATAAATTAAAACACCCCACAAGTCTGAAATCAGACCTGCATGGTCCACCACTAAAACCTTGTCACGCCCCAGAACCAGAATACCGGAGAGCGGGGGAATGACTCAGCCAGCTACGTATTACGAGCTACGTATTATGGGGGTCGCAAAGCTCTTGGGTTGAACCAGGATGACAAGATAGGCAAGCGTACGCTCAAGCCAGCGTACGCTCAAAGCCAGCGTACGCCTTGCTCGCTTAAGCTAGCGTACCAAGGCACGCGTACGCTCAAGTTGGCGTACCAAAGGGTCCATACACTTCCAATGGGAAGCGTACGCAAGGGTCAGCGTACACAAGGGCACGCTCGAGCTACAGGTCAGCATACGCTCAAGCTAGCATACGCTCAAGCTAGCGTACGCTCAAGCTAGCGTACGCTCAAGCTAGCGTACGAAAAAGACACGCTGCCAATAGGCAGCGTATCAAGGCTAGCATACGCACGCTAAAGGGCAGCGTACGAAAAGCAGCGTACGCTCGCTAAAGAGCAGCGTACACAAGTCAGCGACGTAAGCTAAAAAGCTAGCACACTGCTCACTGTCTTCTCCAAAGGGCAAGAACAGCAAGAACTGCAAGAACTCCATGGATGGAACCCAAAACTCCAAATGCTCATAACTTGGTCAAAACAAGTCCGAATCTAACTTTCCAAAGGTCAAAATTGGGTAGAATAAAATTATCTACAACATGGTACCATAAAAACTTGAAAACAAAGGAGTTTGATCGATCAAAACCACCAAAATCCGAAAATACTAAATTGTAGATCTATAAGAATCAAGGCCTCAAAATGGAAAATGACAAGTTCTAATGTGTCTTAGAATCATGAGAAGAAGCTAATGGAACCATAAAAATGAGTTCTCTTATGGAAGCAAGTTGCACTTGCCTAAGGGTTGGGGAGTTGTGGGGAGGAAGGAAGAAGAAGAAGAAGAAGAAGAAATAAATGAAAGTTATGGAGGAGAGAGAAGGTTGGTGGGGAAATAAATATCATGGGTTGGTGGTAGGTAGGGGTTCACCTTGGTCCATGATGGACCAAGCAACCAGCCGGCCAAACCAAGCCAACCCAAACCGAGAGTTAAACCAAGCAAAGAAAACTAAACAAGGAACAATACAAGAAAATACATACACGTATTTCCAAAATACGTAATACGAACCACAGGCATTACAACTCTACCCACCTTAAAAGAATTCCGTCCTCGAAATTTAATCAAGGGGCTAGAGGGGCAAGAACAAGCTATTCTAATAACAAGCAAGCTATACTAGACAATCAATCAATCATGCAAGCAAGGAATCGAAGGCATGAGGCATAAGAAAGTCATTATACCTCACGAGTCAAACAAGTCGGGATATCGCGATCGAATGTCATCCTCACGCTCCCACGTTGACTCCTCCAAAGAGTGATGAGCCCAAGCAACTCGGACTAACTTGATAGTCTTGTTCTTGAGCGTCTTCTCTCTCCGGTCCAATATAGACACGGGCCTCTCCTCATACGAAAGGTTGGTACCAACAACCAGTTCCGAATGATCCAGGATGTGGCTCGGGTCCGGGATATACCGTTGTAATTGGGATACATGGAATACGTCATGCACCTCGCTTAGCGACGGTGGAAGAGCGAGACGATAGGATACATCTCCTACTCGTTCCAGAATGTCAAATGGTCCTATATACCTAGGACTAAGCTTGCCCCGTACGCCGAAACGAATGACGCCACAGTTAGGCAAAATCCTCAGGAATACATGATCGCCGACCAAAAACTCGAGAGGGCGCCGATGAGAATCGGCCCAATGGCGCTGGCGATCTTGGGCAACTCGAAGGTGACCTCTGACTCGCCTGACCACTTCAACTGTCTGGGCAATCATCTCTGGACCGAGCATCTGTCTCTCTCCAACATCATCCCAGGCTAGTGGAGATCTGCACTTCCTACCATACAGTGCCTCGAACGGTGCCATCTGAATACTGGCCTGGAAACTATTGTTGTACGAGAATTCCACCAGGTGCAAGTGATCTTCCCATGAACCACCGAAGTCAAGTGTGCAAGACCGCAACATATCTTCAAGAGTCTGGATCGTGCGCTCCGACTGGCCATCTGTCTGCGGGTGATATGCTGAACTAAACTTGAGGTGGGTCCCCAAGCTCTCTTGCAAGCTACGCCAAAAGTGCGACGTAAATCTAGAATCTCGGTCCGAGGTGATACTGACTGGCACACCGTGAAATCGGACAATCTGCCTGAGGTACATCTCTGCTAACTGAGCCGTCGACTGACCTACTCTGAATGGAAGAAAGTGAGCCACTTTCGTGAGCCGATCAACTATAACCCAGATAGTATCTCTACCAGCTGGGGATCTAGGTAATCCAGTCACGAAATCCATGGTCACATGCTCCCACTTCCATTCTGGAATCGGTAAGGGCTGAAGAAGTCCAGCCGGTCTCTGATGTTTGGCTTTAACTTGTTGGCAAACCAAACACCGAAAGACAAACTGAGCTATCTCCCGCTTTATGCCATTCCACCAGAAATGCTGCCAGATATCACGGTACATCTTCCTACTGCCGGGATGGATGGAATACTGCGAACTGTGCGCTTCTGACATGATCTCCTGCCGGATATCTCTGCTGGGTACACATAGACGCTTACCATGTCAAAGTGTACCATCCTCATGAATACATAACTCTGGTCTTCGCCCTGTCTCGTACTCTGCTCTGAGTCGCTGAAGCTTGGAATCTGTCGACTGTGCCTTCCGGATCCTCTCGACTATAGTGGACTGAACTTGCATACTGGCCATCAATGCCACACTGGAAGGGAGAACAACTTCTATACCCATCTTTTGAAGATCTGCTAACAATTCTGGCTGTGCTGTTAGAAAATAAACTCCCGCTCTCCTGCTCAATGCATCTGCAACAACATTGGCCTTCCCAAGATGATACTGCAGGTTGACATCATAATCCACAAGAAGCTTCAGCCACCTTCTCTGACGCATGTTAAGATCCTTCTGGGTGAAAACATACTTCAGGCTCTTGTGGTCGGTGAAAATCTCCACCCTGTCTCCGTACAAGTAGTGCCTCCACAACTTAAGTGCAAACACCACTGCTGCCAGCTCCAAGTCATGGGTTGGGTAATTCCTCTCATGATCACGAAGTTATCGTGACGCATAAGCTATCACCTTCCCATGTTGCATCAGAACACATCCTAAACCTCTGCCTGAAGCATCACAGTACACTGTGAATCCTCCGGTTCCATCTGGAAGCGTGAGAATAGGAGCTGTTATCAGGCTTCGCTTCAACTGTTCAAAAGAACTCTGATACTCTGTTGTCCAAGCAAACTGCGCATCCTTGCGGGTCAGTTGCGTCAATGGCGCTGAAATTCGAGCAAAATCCGAAACAAACCGTCGGTAGTAGCCGGCCAATCCAAGAAAACTACGAACCTCTGCAACTGTGCTGGGCACTGGCCACGACTCAATAGCCATAATCTTCTGGGGATCCACTTCTACTCCTCCTCGAGTGATGATATGACCCAAGTACGAAATGCGATCGAGCCAGAACTCGCATTTACTGAACTTGGCATATAACTGGTGCTCTCTGAGGATCTGAAGAACTATACGGAGATGCTGCTCATGCTTTGCCTCACTCTTGCTGTAGACCAGAATGTCATCCAAGAACACAATCACAAACTGATCCAAGTATGGCATGAAGATGCGATTCATGAGGTCCATAAATACTGCTGGCGCATTGGTTGCTCCAAAAGGCATAACAAGGAACTCCCAATGCCCATATCTCGATCTAAAAGCTGTCTTCGGGATGTCCTGCTCTCTGACTCTGATCTGATGATAACCTGAGCGCAAATCAATCTTCGAGAATACTGAAGCCCCCTTGAGTTGATCAAACAAGTCATCTATCCTCGGAAGAGGGTATCTGTTCTTGATTGTCACTGAGTTCAAGGTACGATAATCAACACATAACCTGGACGTACCATCCTTCTTTTTCACAAGAAGCATCGGGGCTCCCCAAGGCGATCCACTAGCACGAATGAATCCCTTGGTTCTAAGCTCTTCAATCATCTTATACAATATCTCCAATTCTGACGGCGCCATCCTGTAGACTCTCTCTGACACTGGGGCTGTCCTGCAAATCAAGTCTATAGTGAACTCGATCTCCCGCTCTGGAGGCATACATGGAAGCTCTTCTGGAAAAACATCTGGGAACTCATCCACGATCCTGGGCAACTGAACTGCTACTACTGCCATCCGTAATACTGGAGGAGATGACTCAACTTTGCCTCGGGAGAAAGAAAACTCCGCCTCGCCTGGAATGCTAAAAACAACCTTGCCAATGTGGCAGTCTATCCTAGCATACTGGTTCCTCAACCAATCCATCCCTAAGACCACATCATAATCGGCCATCGAGAATTCTATCAATCTAGCGGGAAACTCTCTACCACTAACTACGATCCGACACGAGGAAAATACACTATCTACTCCCACAAGTCCGTTACCAGTAAGTATATTGAGCCTTACTGATAATGACTCGGGCTCCAATCCTACCCGTGTCGCAAATCGTGCAGACATAAAAGAATGCGATTCACCAGAATCAAATAAAGCTGATGCTGGAAAGGAGTTGACAAGAATAATACCTGCCACTACCTCTCCTGGTGCCAATCCTTCCTCCTCGGTCATCACCATAGCCTGACCGTGCCCTCGTGGTGCTGGTCCCCTCTGCTGAAATCCTCGCTGCCTGCTCTGACTCTGGGCTTGGGCTTGAACATACTGCTGGGGGTTCTGCTGCTGGAACACTTGGGTCTGAGGAGGCAAGGGCCTCTACAATGGGTACTGCTGCTGTTGCTGGACCGGTGCTGGACCTCTCACCGAAGAGCTAGAAAGGTTGGACGAGGATGAACCACCCCTGTTCGGGCAGGATCCAACCCTATGGTCTGGTGCTCCACAAACCAGACACAATCCCTGTGCCCTGCGACATTCTGCCACCACATGGCCTGGCTTCCCACAATGAGAACAACCCACTGCGGAAGACTGCTTCTGCTTCTGCTGCTACTGAGGGTGCGTCGGAGTGGAATGCTGAACCGACGTCACTGAGGCCGCTCGCCTCGGAACTCCAATAGTCAAGGCCCTGGCTGCCGGGGCTGGTGCCGAAGACTGATTCATCTGGCCGTGAGATCTCTTCCGACCTTCGACCCTATCCACAATCCTCTGGAAGGTATACTCATGCCTCCGGGCTACTCTTAAGACTGCATCAAAAGTCTGATGCTCAAACTGCTCGACTGCTAACAAAATCTCCAGATGAAGTCCCTGCTGGAACCGCTGGGCTCTATCATACTCGGTTGCCACCAGGGTGGGAGCAAACCGACTGAGTCTAGAAAACTCGACCGCATATCCGTCGACCGTCCTGCCTCCTTGCTTCAGATTGGTAAACCTCATCTGCAGATCATACCGAGCCACGGCATCGAAATACTTGGTCTGGAATCTCTCTTTGAACACTGCCCATGGAATGGGTGCTGCTAACCCAACTGCCAGTGCTGCCCACCAGCTGCGGGCAAGATCCAATAGCTGCAGGCGCACAACTGCCACCTTCTCGTTCTCTGGGGTCCTGGCTGCTTCTAGAACCACCTCTGTCTCCTGAAGCCATGCATCTGCTGCGATAGCATCTTCACTTCCGTCGAAGAATGGAGGGTTCAAGCGCTTGAAGCTGTTGGCCGCGCTGTTACCCTGATGACCACCCTGGGTCAAAGCATCCGCCACTTCCTGTTGCAAGGCATCTCCTCTACGATCTTGGGAAGCTATCAAGGTCCTGACGAGTCCTACCAAAGTGCCCTCATCAGGCTCTACAGGCTGAACTGGCTGAACTGGTGGCTCTCCATCAGAAGGCACAACTCTGGAGGCTACTCCGAAATGCTAGGCTTGATCTCCAGGTTGCTGCAGGTCCGTGGGAGGTGCTCCGCCTTGCTGGTCGGTAGGACCACGAACAATGCCGCTGAAGAAGACGACATAGAGAACAATAAGGAGGGACCAAGACAGATCAACGATACAAGCAGTATGATTAGGACAAGAATCCAGGGACTCAGAAGATACGAGCAGAGATCAAGGACGAATACTGATTGAGACATCTATTCGGTAAACCCTCACATATCTTGATTTATAAGACCTGCATGGGCCACCACTTAAACCATGTCACGCCCCAGAACCAGAATACTGGAGAGCGGGGGCAGACATAGCCAGCTACGTATATGAAATGGAATCCATCTCGCTATACGGTCACGGCTGTCTAGATACATGAGGGTTTATCTACAAGCCAACAGTCTCTTAAGGTCATGAACAAGCCTATTGTCTCAATCACAAGCAAGTAAGTAAAAGTTACAAGATGTATGATCATTAAATATACAATAATAAGGCGTCCCAAATATTACATATTCAGCTGATCATGAAGCTAGTCGTACAAAATGTCAGGACTAGCAAGAGTTTAGTCATACATGATCAACCCTAGGATCTGTTAATCATGTTACAGCCCGTAGGCAGACAGTAAATAAAGATGCAATCGTGCTAACACGTGCTCGCTGGCTAAATGCCTCAAAAGAATATTTTCACAATAGAGCGAGAGAGCCAAAAAAATAAATCCACTCGTTGCCAGGGTTCCGTCTAGTGGCCACTATCTGGCTGGAAGATCGGTAGATCCTCTGGAGCTGCTCCAAAATCTGGCCACACAAAACTAGCTGGGTCAGACCACAGAAAGAGCAAGTGCCACAAAGGAGCTTCACTTAAGAACTAAAACCAGCAATCAGCACAGGAATATAAATAATATAATAAAAGACAGGAAATATAAATAACTAGTAAAAACTGGAAATAAAAAAAACATGCCAGGATGATATACGACGAGATAACCATGGAACTATTCAGATAGCTAGGTTACAACCCGTAAACCAAACAAGGACCGGGGTTGTAACCCTTCGTCTGAACGGAGCTTGGTTTCTCACCATTTATCGAGAAAATAAATACAAGCATGCTGGTCATGTAACAGTCTGGAACAAGATCAGGGCAAGACTAGAATTGTTAGACTCCATCCAATCATTTCACGGCCAAGCAAGACCTACGGCTTGATACTTTAACTAACTAGGGTTATCACAGTCCTAGTTACTAACAAGATGCAGTGAGATTATTACACAGCCACAGGCCCTGCAGACCATCCAGGTTACCCAGGTCGAAAGATTAGGGTTGAATTCAGGTGGGTACATCGTCCAGGAAACGCATGTACCCTTAAGTAGCTTGAAGGGTGCAACACATGACAGTGTGCTAGAAATGTGCCCTACTCGACGGAAGGCTACAGATCCCAGGCGCGCCCAGGTAACGGGATTGCCTGTAGCTGGAAAAATCTCTTCATGACTAACGTATTAATCTAGTTATTAGTCCCTAGTTCATTTCAATAGGTACTCCTGACCGTGGTACTCAGGAGTCCCATCCTAGACATGATGCAAGACAGGACTGGTTTATTTATACAAGCACAATCACCCACGGTGTCCAGGATGTTCATTCTTGTCAAGTCATGTCATGTTGGGTAGCCGTCAAGATATAACATGTCAGGTTATCAGGTCAAGTGTACTAGTCAAGAGTGTGCCACGACGGGCCACTATCAGGTCATGCCAGGTTACTCATGTCAGGAGTGCACCACTACGGGTCACTATCGTGTCAGGCTCAGTTATCAATTCCAAACATGTCAAGTAAATTCGGGAATTATCAAGTTCAGGTCAAAAGGCGTAAAGATATAAAATGGACGTAAA
The DNA here is from genome assembly GCA_029216955.1 of Iris pallida. Lineage (NCBI taxonomy): Eukaryota > Viridiplantae > Streptophyta > Magnoliopsida > Asparagales > Iridaceae > Iris > Iris pallida. The sequence goes on along the minus strand of JANAVB010040419.1, from coordinate 17,876,901 downwards.
ATATCTAATAAAATATCAATATACAGGGCTATAGAAGATCCAGGATAAGGAAAATAAAACAAACTGACAAGCTAATATAAGATCAAGTCTGCCAAAGGCCATACGCTCAGGTAAGCATACGCTCAGGTAAGCATACGCTCCCAAAAGGCAGCGTATGGGGGTCGCAAAGCTCTTGGGTTGAACCAGGGTGACAAGATAGGCAAGCGTACGCTCAAGCCAGCGTACGCTCAAAGCCAGCGTACGAAAAAGATACGCTGCCAAAAGCCAGCATACGCCTTGCTCGCTTAAGCTAGCGTACCAAGGCACGCGTACGCTCAAGCTGGCGTACCAAAGGGTCCATACACTTCCAATGGGAAGCGTACGCAAGGGTCAGCATACACAAGGGCATGCTCGAGCTACAGGTCAGCGTACGCTCAAGCTTGGTACGCTCAAGCTAGCGTACGCTCAAGCTAGCGTACGCTCAAGCTAGCGTACGAAAAAGACACGCTGCCAATAGGCAGCGTATCAAGGCTAGCATACGCACGCTAAAGAGCAGCGTACAAAAAGCAGCGTACGTTCGCTAAAGAGCAGCGTACACAAGTCAGCGGCGTAAGCTAAAAAGCTAGCACACTGCTCACTGTCTTCTCCAAAAGGCAAGAACAGCAAGAACTGCAAGAACTCCATGGATGGAACCCAAAACTCCAAATGCTCATAACTTGGTCAAAACAAGTCCGAATCCAACTTTCTAAAGATCAAAATTGGGTAGAATAAAATTATCTACAACATAGAACCATAAAAACTTGAAAACAAAGGAGTTTGATAGATCAAAACCACCAAAATCCGAAAATACTAAATTGTAGATCTACAAGAATCAAAGCCTCAAAATGGAAAATGACAAGTTCTAATGTGTCTTCGAATCATAAGAAGAAGCTAATGGAACCATAAAAATGAGTTCTCTTGTGGAAGCAAGTTGCACTTGCCTAAGGGTTGGGGAGTTGTGGGGAGGAAGGAAGAAGAAGAAGAAGAAGAAATAAATGAGAGTTATGGAGGAGAGAGAAGGTTGGTGGGGAAATAAATATCATGGGTTGGTGGTAGGTAGGGGTTCACCTTGGTCCATGATTGACCAAGCAACCAGCCGGTCAAACCAAGCCAACCCAAACCGAGAGTTAAACCAAGCCAAGAAAACTAAACAAGGAACAATACAAGAAAATACGTACACGTATTTCCAAAATACGTAATACGAACCACAGGCATTACACCTCCTGCGATCATCCCTCTAGTATTGACCATCTTGGAGGTGGAAGTAAGCTGAGTCCTCGGGAGCTGGATCTAAATCTGGCCATGCAAAACCAGAGAGATTAGACCTCAAATAGCAAGTACCACAAAGGAAACACGACATGAAGAATTAGAACCAGTGGTAAGAGTTAAGAATATGATAAATAAGTCTCCGCTTGCTACTGGGATTCAGACAACATCACGACATCAAACCAGTTTCCCAACCAAACAAGGACAGAAGTTGACCCGTCATGTCCTGACATTCTGATCATCTCAGTAGTTAACAGAGTAGGTACAGTACACAAAAAAATTAATTTAAACGGCAATACAACTACTACGGCTTGCTAACTGTAAGTTCCAAGTTGCCCTGGAAATATGCAATAAGAGATTCCTCAGTTCTAATAATGTACAAGCAAGGCTTGTCTACCCAATAATCAATTGTGCCAATCATGAATTAGACGTGTCCCAGCGGGATGTCTATCATCAATATATATAAAAATATAAACAGATACTACTCCCTGCCCGTGTGACAGGTTTGCAGTATCTGTGGGAACCAACCGGCATGTCGGGGCACTAATTATCCGGAGATGGCTGCCATATAAGAACTCAGGAATCTATTCTCTCCATGCAATCATTATTTTATTTAACTTAATAGTCCCTATGTTAATTGAAATCTCGTACCGTAGATCATGGTCATTCAGAATGAGTACTTTCATACATAGTACAATATGCATAACTCTATAACGAAGCCCGTGCGGTTAGGCTGTAGGTCTTACATAGCGTAATGCAACAATCAAACCTAGCCACGGAATAATCATGCCTTGATTGTAAGGTACACATGCTGCTTTTGTAGAAAATAAGTTGAACTCTGCACGTATCCATATGCCAATGTTCGGGATCGGCTAGTCGATTGCAATGGTTCATGGTTAATATATGAAGGTGTCTCATTCAATTCGCTAAGATGACTAGCCAGTCTTTTAGTTCCAACTAGGAATGCATGATCAATCATTTAGTCAAGGTAACAATCAATGTCAATTCGAGACAAGGCATGAAAGTCAAACTAGTATTTAGTATGGTCGTGTATATAACTCTCAGGGTTAATTTCCAGTCATTTTGGGTCTCCATAAACCAATCAAGACACATTACACACACCACGCAACAATATGTATTAAAATATTAACATATCATGATTATATCGAGTTCATGTCAAAAAGGCGTAAGGATATAATAAGAGGTGCCATGCGCCCAATAAAGGTGAATCTAGGGAAATGGATGTCAGGGCCATACTGTGCTAGGCAAGGGGTAAGATACGCTAGTGCTAGAAAGCCTCCGGGTAGGGGAGTACACCAAAGGAGTACGTCAAGGGAAGTACGCCAAACCAAGGAGTATGCCAAGCTAAGGAGTACGCGTAAAGGAAATACGCGTAAAGGAGGTACTCGTAAGGAATAATGTTTACGCGTGAAAGAAGTATGCCAAGCCAGAGGACTACGCGTAAAAGAAAAATGCTTAAAGAAAATACGCCAAGCCAGAGGAGTACGCGTAAAGGAAATACGAGTAAAGGAAATAAGCCAATCAAGAGAAGTACGCATAAAGGAAGTAAAGTTTACGCGTGAAACTTGTTTTACGCCAAGGAAGAGTAGACTTTGTTTTACGCGTAAAACAGTCTTGACTTGCATAATCTAGATTTTACGCTGACACGAATAAATGTGGGCGTAGAGTTTGATACTACGCTGGCACGAATAAACGTGGACGTAGAGTTTGATACTACGCTGGCACGAATAAACGTGGGCGTAAGAAACCTCCAGAACTCCAAATTCCATGAAACCCTCAATCTAAGACAAAAATGGGACTTCCATAGATCAAAATAGGGTATAACACAAATCTCAACAACCTGGAACGATCAAAACTTGAAAACAAGGAAGTTTGATGGATCAAAACCACCAAAATCTCAAAATGGTAAATTTCTAGATCTACAAAAATAAAACTTCAAAATACAAAATGTCAAGTTCTAAACTATCTTCGAATCACGAGAGGAAGATAAATGAACCATAAAAATGTGTTCTCATGTGGAAGCAAGATTGTACTTGCCTCTCCAAAGGGGTTAGGGCTTTTGGCGGAGGAAGAGAAAATGAAAGTTTGTGAGGAGGGAAAGAAATAAAAGGGGTATAAATATCTAGCCCAAGTTAATCTCCACCACCCATTCCTTCCTACATAATCTAAACCATCCATCCCTTATCATGATGAACCAAGCTAAACCAAGTTGGTTCAACATGAACAAAATAAACCAAGAGCAAAACAAAAGCAGAAAATAAAATATAGAGAAATAATTAGCGTTAAATTAAAGAAATTAAATACAGAACAAATGCATGATAAATATTAAATAAATACATTCAGGCAGTACACGTATTAAAATACGCATTCTGGGAACGGGGAGTGACAACGGGCAACGGAGTCTATGGCGACTTTCTCAAAAAAATTTTCGACCGCGCGACCTTATCCACTAACGGTCTGCTGCCTCATGAAGCTCAGGACACCCTTCATCGTACCTTACATACGAAAACAAAATTTTGGCGACAAAAAGCGAGGCTATCGATCCACCAGGTGGCAGATCCCACAGGGAGGGTGTTTACCGACCAAGTTGACATTGGCACAGCGGCCTACGCATTTTTCGACAGTCTATACACGAAAATAAATGCTCAAGCGGATCCTAACCTTCTCTAGAAGATTCTACGACTGGTCACGGAAGAGGACAACTCCCTACTCTGCTTCCCGATTGTGGAAGCCGAGCTTTTGGAGGCCATCAAGATGCTTGATCCTAACAACGCCGCTGGACCAGATGGCTCCGAACGGAGGACAAGTATAAGATATTGAACTCAATCACAGTCTAAGCACGATAAGATAAACACAGAAGAATTAACTAAGAATAGAAGAACAACTACTAAAATAATAACAACTCTCAACAAATCTCAAATACTACACAAGTCTCAAAACTTCTATAACAAGTTTAACATGGAATAAATGCTAGTCTACTAAACTAAATCCCGATCACTCCTGAGTGTCGGGGCCAAAGATAGTCATCCCGTCTCCGGGTCCATAATATGTAGGGCATGTGTCCTCAGGACAATCATCTGTAAAATTTCAACAGGTCCAGTCAGGACAGGAACGAGCACATCTCATCCAGAAAATCCAAGTAATGACAAATACTATAAAACAGTTATAGACAGTTATATTGATGATAATGGCAGTTTTATACAGGTAATAATGTAGAAAAATAGCAAAGGTACAAGGAAGTAAGGTAATGAAATAAAAGAAGAATGATGGCAAGGAAAACTACAAAATAAGATCTAGCTGAACTAGGGTAACATGTTATAAGTCCAGTTTGTACAATGTAAGTTGAGTGTAATCCCAATGTGAGTCTAATACAATTTGAGGCTAGTAAATAATTCTTGTACATGATGATTCTAGTAGATGATTCTTCCCAATGATTTGTGTGAAGTAATTCTTGTAAGATTCTTGTAGACTAATCCTTGTAGGTGATTCTTGTAAGGAGTACGGCACATCGCACGCTCGGCCAAGCGGCGATGGCTATCATTCTTGTTTGGTGATTCTTGTTAAATACGGCACATCACATACCGGGCCCAGCAGCGATGGCTATCGTTCTTGTAATGATGATTCTTGTATGATTTGTATATTTAATACTTGTAGGTGTTTCGAGTAGATGAGTCTTGTGAGTGATTCGAGTAATAGGGTTAGACAAATCAAGTACATGTATTACGAGTAAATGAATCTAAAATGTTAATACATGTTGTGACAGAGAATCAAATAGAACTATACTAGAACTGAATCACAGTAATCATCAAATAAATAAAAGAACTATCAGAGAATGTACTCGCCTGTTACTCTGAAAAGAGTAATGAAATATCAGATGTCTGCACCGGAGTCACAATGTCCCAAATAGAGCAGTATGGGTTATGACATGTTTAAAATAAGATAAATGAAATCTACGATGCAATCTACATGATTTCTGGGTCAATCTAGGTCAAAGTCAACTCTAAGTCAAACATGATCAACTGTCTAGGTCAAACTAGGTCCAAGTCAAACTTGGTCAACTCTGGGTCATCCCAAGTCAATACTCTAGTTCAACTAGGTCAATAAGTCAATTTGGTCAATCCTAGCCAAATGGTCCACTATTGGTCAAACTTGGTCTTAACTAGTCTAGTCTAGGTTTGGAAACCAAATCCTATATTTGCTAATCCCAAACTCTAACTATACCATAACCAAGCTCATATCCCAAACATAATCTATGCATACCATGACATACTCTACATCAACATACAACCATGTCTAACTACAGAACATATACCTATATATATCATATTATTATATTCAAGAATATAGATAATATTTATATACATATATTGTGATAGGGTAGTGTGGCATACCCATGTGTATGTGTGGGGGTGTACAACAACAATATGGGTGAAAAGTGTCAAGTGATAGGAACTGAATAATGTATGAGACTGAGATTAAATCTCAGGCAATGTGGCAAGGACAGATTTTCATTCAACAACTTACCACAACCACTAATCAAGTTTTCTACCAACTCTCATCCTCCTATACATATATACATACTCTTAATTTCAGAACTAGTTAAACACTCAATCTCAGGAACATATAGGAAATGGATGCAAGAGATGAAGTGTAATGTGTAGTGAAGATATAGGAATTCTCAGGAATTATGTGTGCAATGTGTGTATACATAAAAACGGATCAATACAATGTGTGTGTGTATGTGTATAAAAATCAGTGTGATATTGAAAAAAACAGTATTCACATATTGATTTTCAGTTTGTGTGTGTTTGTCTAGATAGTTAAAACAATGTGTGGCAATCTAAAAATCAGAGAGTGGGTGAACTAACATGGTGGCATGAAAACAAGTTTGTGTGTGTGTGTGTAAGCAATGCAGTGGTGTCTATATAATCTGAAAACAGCAATGCATGTGACAGTTAAGATATATCCATTAAAGCACGAAAACCCATTCCTCTACTCAAATAAAACCCCCACATAATTCTCATTAAAACTCAGTAAAAGAATCACATTCAGTTCGCATAAATTGGGAAAAACAGTAGCTAACTTACAGGAAATTCTGAAAACAAAGACCAAGTAAAATCAGTGGTGTGGGTAGAGCATACATGAAGGTGTAACTGTCAAGCCAATGTGTCAATGACAGTTAGTAAAAGAAAAGGATTAGTACAATGTGTGTAATATAGGGTATCCCATAGGTTCTCAGGGAATTCAATATAAAATCAAACAGTTCAAGCAATGAACTCAAAGTCCCAACTCCCACGCCAACCAAATCCTATATCCCTACACAAACAAAACCCAAACATTGCAGTAGACAATCATACTGAAATAGGAATCTAACATGCCAGTTTAAACACCTAAAATTTTAGTTAAAAGATTTAAAATCAGAATATAAGTTAACATGAAAATTTCTGGGAATTTCAGTCTATCATTGGACAGCCCCTTCCAATATTCGAATCCCAATTACTTATGCAAAACCCTATTCTAATTGTCAATCCTATCCAGCAGTAGTTGGCATATATATACATGAGTTAAATATGTAAACAAACATCAAAACTCAGTTTTTTTGAAAGGGGAATTAAATCAGGATTAAAAATAGGAAATAACAGCTGACATTGAAATTATAGCAGTTCAACACTTCTAAAACCAAATTTGAATCCAAAAATTTGAAACCTAACATGCATTTATATAAACCAGTCATGTGAATCTATGATACATCATCCAATGAACATTATTGAACTATATAACTGATCATGTAGTGGGTTTAACATATTGAATAGGACTTCAGGATTAATGAGAAGAAGGATCATGCATAAAGCTGCTGAAACGAAACTTCGAAAACATAAACCAAGCTAGCTAACATCAATGATCCCTAGATGTATACAATATCATGTTAACAACCTGAGAATTATCAAATCTCAAACAATCTCATTTAACTCAGTTGAATACTGAAAACCTGGGAATACAGTATCAGAGAATAACAGCAACTTAAGTTCTCAGGGAATTCAAACACAAAATCCAAGAAAACTAATTTATCAAGTGCACAAGTGTCATATATATATATATGTGTCGCCTTAGGGTCGTGTCCATGTGTCCTAGACTGGACACAAAGTGTCACAATCGAATAGGAAAAAAAAAAGGAAGACACAGTGTTCAGAAAATCCTCGTGCACGCGTGTCGATTAGCCTAGGACACGACACAGTGAATCATGGGTCACGTGCACGTGTCAGAGGGTAGAGGAGGTCTAGGGGTACGTGTGTGTCACCATGAAATGGGTCAACATGTCGCCATGTCCCTGATACGAACGCGTATCAGGACATGCCTGTGCGCGTGTATGCGTGTGTATGCGTGTGTGAAGTTTCAGTACGGGCTGATTATCTCCGTGCACACAAAATAAGGACCCACAAAATTTTGTAGGTGTCGTGTCAGACACTAGGGGAATGTGTCCAAAAAATTTGGTGTCAAACCATTGCGTGTCGTGTCCGCAATCAGGGTCGAGCAGCAGGACACAGCACAGGGCCAGTGCGCAGTGTCGTGTACCACTTGCGTGTCCATTTTGGACACAAAAAGCGCATAAAAACCAACTCAGTCCTCAGCAATATTAATGTACACATCAAGAGCTTCAAAATCATGTAATTAGTTTAGCAAAAATCAAAATTAAAAACCTTAGAGGCATTTCATCGAACACCTAATATACACTACGATACGTGTCCGATACGGACACCAAACGGACACGAAATTCACCCAAATTTCAGAGACACCTAGGGGATTCCTAGATCTAGCCCTACATGCAAAGAAAACAAAAATTTAAATCAATTTAAAGGGTTTTACCTATAGGTGCAAATTGTATGGAAAAGCTCCAAATAGGGGGTGTTCTTCTTGATGGCCAAAAGCTCCAACTTGATCCCAAACTGAAATGGCTCTCCACCAACAGTCCATAAACTTAATTTAGAACCCAGTGCAAAGGACTAGGCTGAAAAAGGAGATCAAATGAATAAAATGGGAATTTTTGAAAGGAAAAAACTTACCTTTCTTTTCTCCAAGTGTAGGAATGATAAAAAGAGGCAAGCCGTAATGAACAAGTGTTTAAATAGGGTAGGGATCCCTATGTGACTTTTCATAGGTTCATTAATTAGGGTTAGGGTTCACTAAATGGCCCATGGGCTTAAGTCATGATCAATTAAACCATTAAGTCATAAGTCATTTCATGAAATCACAAGCCATGACTTAAATTTACTAAACCAAGTCCCCTCATTCTAAAACTATTCTCTAATGACTAAAATTGGTTAACTCAAGTTAGACTAGGGTCACCATGGCTAGGGTTAGCTTCTAGGCTAGTTCACTAAGTCTCAACAAGTCAAGTCAACCTAGAATTCACCAATTCAACAAATCACCAAATAATTCAAATAAGTCAAAATGACCAAATTACCCCTAGTCTAAAAAATGATAATTAAGTCATCCTAATGACATGGTTAGGCTCTAGGTCATGCAGTCTCTCAGGTTTCACTAGCAGCACATCAAAATCATAAGTCATGACTTAAACTAATTTTTTTAAATAGTTTAAAAATTAATAAAAATTACCAAAAATCATAATATGAATCAAATATCAATAATTAATAATTAAAATTACAAAATTACCCTCATCTGGAAAATTGGGTGTTACAATCCTACCCACCTTAGAAAAATTTTGTCTTCGAAATTAAAATGATCGTACCCCTACTAGGTCAAACCCCCAGCAATCAAGGTCGAAGCAACATAATCCTACTGGTCGTGATTTCACAGTCTCGAACAGGGTAGCTACGCTATCTAGGAAATCACAAGCACTATCCTGGCGGTACTAATAGAATCACACATCAAGATGGAAAGAAGAACAGGAAGACAGACCTGCTAACCCGTCACCCGTAGCGTCGGTCTACTCGATTGTCAGCACAGAAGCCCTGCCCCTCTGGGGTGTATCCCTCTGTTCGTGTGGGGCACGGTGCCGTGCTACAGGTGGCCTAGCTCCCTCTATCTAATCCATGACACTCAAGTAATATCCATCCTGATATTCCATTCAAATTCTCTAGGGCACCATCTAAATGGTATCTATCCTGCAATCTAATAATCATACCCGTCTATCCAGAACCATGTCACCAGAATCCTTGTCACACCAGTAAGTATGGCTACGATAATCCATAGAGTCCACAACTAATATACATACATCTAGAATCTTGGTATTTAAAATTTTTGCATTATCGCTAGCTTGGCTGCAAAAACCTTAAATTCCCACACCCGAGAAATATATCCAAAATCAGACTCTATCTCATCGCCCAACCAGCTAATATGCTGTAGAAGACTCTAGATTCCATGACTGAGGCAACCTAGCCCACAATGTTATCTTGGTAGAAAATCAAGTCAATGATGAATACCAAGAATCAAATTCAACGATGAACAAGGAAGATAGACAGATGCTGTCAGAATCAAATTTCGAGATAGTTTATAATGAGATACTCAAGGGTCATCCCAGAAATCTTCTCAAGTAGTCCTAACTGTGATTGAGTGCCTCTCCGGTAAAGCCTATCTCTCAATCCTATCGCAGGCTCGCAGCAGTACAACTAAGTCGCCGTACTACCACGATATCGCACTAATGCGACTCTCGACCAGCATGGGCCACCACTAAAAATGTGTCACGACCCGCACCTACTGTGACGGTACGAATACGTAACGACGCCCAGCGTACGCCACAGTGTTGACGGTAGAGCGCTGTCCTAGGTTACTATCTAACCAGCAACTCACGCAATTATAATGTACTCATCATGATCAACTCCGAACAGAGGACAAGTATAAGATATTGAACTCAATCACAGTTTAAGCACGATAAGATAAACACAAAAGAATTAACTAAGAATAGAAGAAAAACTACTAAAATAATAACAACTCTCGACAAATCTCAAATACTACACAAGTCTCAAAACTTCTATAACAAGTTCAACATGGAACAAATGCTAGTCTACTAAACTAAATCCCGATCACTCCTGAGTGTCGGGGCCAAAGATAGTCATCCCGTCTCCGGTTCCATAATATGTAGGGCATGTGTCCTCAGGGCAATCATCTGTAAAATTTCAACAGGTCCAGTCAGAACAGGAACGAGCACATCTCATCTAGAAAATCCAAGTAATGACAAATACTATAAAACAGTTATAGACAGTTATATTGATAATAATGGCAGTTTTATACAGGTAATGATGTAGAGAAATAGCAAAGGTACAAGGAAGTAAGGTAATGAAATAAAAGAAGAATGATGGCAAAGAAGACTGCAAAATAAGATCTAGCTGTACTAGGGTAACATGTTATAAGTCCAGTTTGTACAATGTAAGTTGAGTGTAATCCCAATGTGAGTCTAATACAATTTGAGTCTAGTAAATGATTCTTGTACATGATGATTCTAGTAGATGATTCATCTCAATGATTTGAGTGAAGTGATTCTTGTAAGATTCTTGTACACTAATCCTTGTAGGTGATTCTTGTAATGAGTATGGCACATCGCACGCTCGGCCAAGCGGTGATGGCTATCATTCTTGTAATAGGCACATCGCACGCTCGGCCAAGCGGCGATGGCTATCATTCTTGTTTGGTGATTCTTGTTGAATACGTCACATCGCATACCAGGCCCAGCAGCGATGGCTATCGTTCTTGCAATGATGATTCTTGTATGATTTGTACATTTAATACTTGTAGGTGTTTCAAGTAGATGAGTCTTGTGAGTGATTCGAGTAATAGGGTTAGACAAATTAAGTACGTGTATTGCGAGTAAATGAATCTAAAATGTTAATACATGTTGTGACAGAGAATCAAATAGAACTATACTAGAACTGAATCACAGTAATCATCAAATAAATGAAAGAACTATCAGAGAATGTACTCGCCTGTTACTCTGAAAAGAGTAATGAAATATCAGATGTCTGCACCGGAGTCACAATGTCCTAAATAGAGCAGTATGGGTTATGACATGTTTAAATAAGGTAAATAAAATCTACGATACAATCTACATGATTTCTGGGTCAATCTAGGTCAAAGTCAACTCTAAGTCAAACATGGTCAACTGTCTAGGTTAAACTAGGTCCAAGTCAAACTTGGTCAACTTTGGGTCATCCCAAGTCAATACTCTAGTTCAACTAGGTCAATAAGTCAATTTGGTCAATCCTAGCCAAATGGTCCACTATTGGTCAAACTTGGTCTTAACTAGTCTAGTCTAGGTTTGGACACCAAATCCTATATTTGCTAATACTAAACTCTAACTATACCATAACCAAGCTCATATCCCAAACATCATCTATGCATACCATGACATACTCTACATCAACATACAACCATGTCTAACTACAGAACATATACCTATATATATCATATTACTATATTCAAGAATATAGATAATGTTTATATACATATATTGTGATAGGGTAAAAAAATAAAATAAAATAAAAATATATATTGTGATAGGGTAGTGTGGCGTACCCATGTGTGTGTGGGGGTGTACAACAACAATGTGGGTGAAAAGTGTCAAGTGATAGGAACTGAATAATGTACATGAGACTGAGATTAAATCTCAGGCAATGTGGCAAGGACAGATTTTCATTCAACAACTTACCACAACCACTAATCAAGTTTTCTACCAACTCTCATCCTCCTATACATATATACATACTCTTAATTTTAGAACTAGTTAAACACTCAATCTCAGGAACATAGGAAATGGATGCAAGAGATGAAGTATAATGTGTAGTGAAGATGCAGGAATTCTCAGTAATTATGTATCCAATGTGTGTATACACGAAAATGGATCAATACAATGTGTGTGTGTATGTGTATAGAAATCAGTGTGATATTGAAAAAAACAGTGTTTACATATTGATTTTCAGTTTGTGTGTGTTTGTCTAGATAGTTAAAACAATGTGTGGCAGTCTAAAAATCAGAGAGTGGGTGAACTAACATGGTGGCATGAAAACAAGTTTGTGTGTGTGTGTGTAAGCAATGCAGTGGTGTGTATATAACCTGAAAACAGCAATGCATGTGACAGTTAAGATATATCCATTAAAGCACCAAAACCCATTCCTCTACTCAAACAAAACCCCCAAATAATTCTCATTAAAACTCAGTAAAATAATCACATTCAGTTTGCATAAACTGGGGAAAACAGTAGCTAACTTACAGGAAATTCTGAAAACAAAGACCATATGAAATCAGTGGTGTGGGTAGAGCATACATGAAGGTGTAACTGTCAAGCCAATGTGTCAATGACAGTTAGTAAAAGAAAAGGATTAGTGCAATGTGTGTAATGTAGGGTATCCCATAGGTTCTCAGGGAATTCAATGTAAAATCAAATAGTTCAAGCAATGAACTCAAAGTCCCAACTCCCATGCCAACCATATCCTATATCCCCACACAAACAAAACCCCTACTTTGCAGTAGACAATCATACTGAAATAGGAATCTAACATGCCAATTTAAACACCTAAAATTTTTGTTAAAAGATTTAAAATCAGAATATACGTTAACATGAAAATTTCTGGGAATTTTAGTCTATCATTGACAACCCCTTCCCATATTCGAATCCCAATTACTTATGCAAAACCCTATTCTAATTGTCAATCCTATCCAGCAGTAGTTGGTATATATATACATGAGTTAAATATGTAAACAAACATCAAAACTCAGTTTTTTTGAAAGGGGAATTAAATCGGGATTAAAAACAGGAAATAACAGTTGACATTGAAATTATAGCAGTTCAACACTTCCAAAATCAAATTTGAATCCAAAAATTTGAAACCTAACATGCATTTATATAAACCAGTCATGTGAATCTATGATACATCATCCAATGAACATTATTGAACTATATAACTGATCATGTAGTGGGATTAACATATTGAATAGGACTTCAGGATTAATGAGAAGAAGAATCATACATAAAGCTGCTGAAACGAAACTTCGAAAACATAAACCAAGCTAGCTAACATCAATGAACCCTAGATGTATACAATATCATGTTAACAACCTGAGAATTATCAAATCTCAAATAATCTCATTTAACTCAGTTGAATACTGAAAACCTGGGAATACAGTATCAGAGAATAACAGCAACTTAAGTTCTCAGGGAATTCAAACACAAAATCCAAGGAAACTAATTTATCAAGTGCACAAGTGTCATATATATATGTGTCGTCCTTAGGGTCGTGTCCATGTGTCCTAGACTGGACATGAAGTATCACAATCGAATAGGAAAAAAAAATAAAGACACAGTATTCAGAAAATCCTCGTGCACGCGTGTCGATTAGCCTAGGACACGACACAGTGAATCATGGGTCACGTGCACGTGTCAGAGGGTCGAGGGGGTCTAGGGGTACGTGTGTGTCACCCTGAAATGGGTCAACGTGTCGCCGTGTCCCTGATACGAACGCGTATCAGGACGTGCCTGTGCACGTGTATGCGTGTGTGAAGTTTCAGTGTGGGCTGATTATCTCCGTGCACACAAAACAAAGACCTACAAAATTTTGTAGGTGTCGTGTCAGACACTAGGGGAATGTGTCCATAAAATTTGGTGTCAAACCATTCCATGTCGTGTCCGTAATCAGGGTCGAGCAGTAGGACACAGCACAGGGCCAGTGCACAGTGTCGTGCACGACTTGCGTGTCCATTTTGGATACAAAAAGCGCACAAAAACCAACTCAGTCCTCAATAATATTAATGTACACATCAAGAGCTTCAAAATCATGTAATTAGTTTAGCAAAAATCAAAATTAAAAACCTTAGAGGCATTTTATTGAACACCTAACATACACTACGACACGTGTCCGATACGGACACCAAACGGACACGAAATTCACCAAAATTTCAGAGACACCTAGGGGACTCCTAGATCTAGCCCTATATGCAAAGAAAACTAAAATTTAAATCAATTTAAAGGGTTTTACCTATAGGTACAAATTGCATGGAAAAGCTCTAAATAGGGGGTATTCTTCTTGATGGCCAAAAGCTCCAAATTGATCCTAAACTGAAATGGCTCTCCACTAATAGTCCATAAACTCAATTTAGAACCCAATGCAAAAGACTAAGATGAAAAAGGAGATCAAATGAATAAAATAAGAATTTTTAGAAAGGGGAAACTTACCTTTCTTTTCTCCAAGTGTAGGAATGACAAAAAGAGGCAAGCCCTAATGAACAAGTGTTTAAATAGGGTGGGGATCCCTATGTGGCTGTTCATAGGTTCATTAATTAGGGTTAGGGTTCACTAAATGGCCCATGGGCTTAAGTCATGATTAAACCAATAAGTCATAAGTCATTTTATGAAATCACAAGCCATGACTTAAATTCACTAAACCAAGTCCCCTCATTCTAAAACTATTCTCTAATGACTAAAATAGGTTAACTCAAGTTAGACTAGGGTCACCATGGCTAGGGTTAGCTTCTAGGCTAGTTCACTAAGTCTCAACAAGTCAAGTCAACCTAGAATTCACCAATTTAACAAATCACCAAATAATTCAAGTAAGTCAAAATGACCAAATTACCCCTAAGCTAAAAAATTATAATTAAGTCATCCTAATGACATGGTTAGGCTCTAGGTCATGCAGTCTCTCAGGTTTCACTAGCAGCACATCAAAATCCCAAGTCATGACTTAAACCAATTTTTTTAAATAGTTTAAAAATTAATAAAAATCACCAAAAATCATAATATGAATCAAATATCAATAATTAATAATTAAAATTATAAAATTTCAAAATTACCCTCATCTGGAAAACTGGATGTTACACCAAGGCTATTGCTACTACACTCTTGGTGTTGATAACGAAGAATGCCAACCCGAGAAGCTTCTCCGACTATAGGCCGATCAGCCCATGTTCTTTCTTCAACAAGATTATCTCCAAAGTTCTTTCTATGCGCTTGGCTACGATTCTTCCAAAGTCGATCTCGGAAGAGCAAATCGTCTTCGTTAAGAACCGTAACATTTTCGAGAACATCCTGCTGGTGCAGGAGCTCATCTCCGGCTTTAAACCCAACAGAGGAGGGAACATCGCCATCAAGCCAGATATGAAGAAGGCTTATGATCGCCTGGATTGGCAGCACCTTATTTGGGTTCTCCGTCGAATGGGATTTTCAGAGACGTGCATCAACATCCTCTGGAGGTCCGTAAGCGACGTCTGATTGTCCCCAGTAATCAAAGAGGTGGCCATGCCAGCATTCAGAGCTTCAAGGGGGTACGCTAAGGCGACCCGCTATTACCTAGTCTTTTTCTCCTAGCGACGGAATTGCTTTGCACCAACCTGGTGTCGCTATTCATCAAAAGTAGATCTCTACGATACCGGGCCACTAGCGGATGCCCTATAAATTCCCATCTTGCTTTTGCCGGCGATATCCTTATTTACGCTAACGGCAATCGGAGGATGGTACGACAGACTTACGGGCTCCTGACCAGGTACGAGATCGCCTCTGGCCAAAGTATTAATAGTGACAGGAGTAGCTTTATCGTGTCTCCCTCTACTGATCTTGTTACTAGGGAAGTCTTGAGAAATGCTTCAGGCTTTCTTATCAGTTCTTTTCCATTTCTTTACCTGGGATGACCCATAACCAACGGCCGCTGCAAAATAATTATTTTCGAGTTTATCTCCTAATCAAACACATCCTCGCCTCCATGTCGGTTTATCTCCTGTTGGTGTGCAACCCCCCAAAGAAGGTTCTTAATATCATCGAATCATCCCTCTTCAACATTCCATGGGGCTGCACATCGGGCGGACATCGTTGGGTCTTGACGAGGTGGCCATGTAACGTTCAGCCTACTCATGAAGGCGACTTCGGCCTTCGTCGTCTCGAGGAGGTTTTTACGGCATTCTCCATCAAGCTTTGGTAGAATCTTAGCACAAAGTCCTCACTTTGGCATCGGTATATGGAGACGAGATACTTTAGGCACCAACACCCGGCGAACGCGTCTGCGAACAACAATGTATCGCCCGTGTGGCGACGGCTCCTGAACGGGTGTGAGCTTGCTGAGAATTTCATTTTCCTCTGAGTGGGAAATGGTGAGGCAGGGGCAGTCGACGAGTAGTGGCTTGGAGGTGGGTAACTCGCGGCGAGGGTCCCTATTGAGGGTATCCATATTCGGGACCTTTGGCGATCAGGTAGAGGCATCCTCTGGGAGTCCGAGGCATCTGAGTCCTCTATCGGACTGTTTCATTTGGAGCCCCAACATGGAAGGGACGTTCTCGGTCACTTCGGTTTGGAAGTGGGCGAGACAAAACTTTCCAGTTATCCTATTCTGGACTGCTATATGGCATGCCAACATCCCGGTAAAATGGTCAATTCTGGTATGGTATAGTGTTCTCAATAAACTGCTTACAGACGACACTGTGTAGGACTTGGGTTACTCCCTAGCCTCTCTGTGCCATTGCTGCTCAACCCCGTCAGGGGAATTCGTTTCTCATTTGATGTTCTTGGGCGAGGAGGCTGCCGCTATCTGATGCATCTTTCATCCTGCTAACGGGCCGCCCATTATCACCTCCTTTCTCCAACGAAGGACCAAGCTATTGCTTCCGCCAGGATGATAGAGCTTGCGGCCATTACCTGGGTAATATGGAAGAACCAGAATAAATTTATATTCGAGGGGCGTCCTTTTTCGATGACGTAGTTGGTTATGGAGTTTCACAGACAGATTGCCAAGAGGAAAGATCGGCACACCTCTAGCGTAGGTTCGAGCTGAAGTTCTGTCGGGCTCTCCCCTTCCTTCCTTGTCCCTCCATTCATGGTGGTTTTGTATGCCTTTCTGGTAGTTTTGCGTTCGTATATGTTTGAGCTTGTTTATGTTTTGTAGGTTGGGGAGGGGTGGGCGCACATTTGTTTGGGCTTCTGGTCCCTCTTTGTTGCCTTGTGTTCATTTTGGCTAAAGGGCTTATAAAGTTTTTTAATTTTTCTGAATATATACATATATATATACATATATATATATATATATATATATATATATATATATATATATATATTATATATATATTATATATATATATATATATATTGAAACAAAAGAGCTTTATTGATGTATCAGGCGCAAAATGCCGAAGCCTATACAAGTAAGCGCGCCAAGCGCGAGAGGGAGCTCTAGGGCTGGGATCCAAAGAAGGACCCCGAACAACAAAAAAGGGGACTGACGAACTAAAACAGCGACTGCCAAAAAGTATCAGTCACGTAGGAGCAACTCCTGCAGATGCGAAGACACTGTCGGTTGACTTCTTTGAGGAGTTGTTGGAGGTTGAATTGGTGGCCTTCGTACCTAAATTTGTTTCTGTTCTTCCATAGCACCCAAGTGCCGGTGGCGACGACGATCTGATGCCCGTAAGAGAAACCCCAGCTGGTGAGGAGATCGTTGAAGCTGACGTTGTTGGGGGCCTGGTCACATCGTTGTGTAAGACTATACCAAAGTTGGCTAGCGGTGTTGCCATGAAGTGGTGTCGGAGCCCCGGCCCCTCCCTCGACCTTCCTCGCCGGAGCACCCCGGCCCCAGCCTCCCCTTCGTTATGCCTCCGTTCGTGCCGTTCTGGGCCGACCTCCCCCGCTGAAGCCCACCAGGATCCGGGCGACGCGCCGGGGGGGGGCAAGGCTACCTCGACCAGAACGCCCGTCCTCGGGCAGTGCCCCATCGGGCAGAGTGCCAGCACCCCTCCACTATCGGGCTGCGTGACATTGGGTTGCGCGCCCGCCCCTTCGGGCTTCGAGCCTGCTCCTCCACAAGGCTGAACGCCCACACTTTTTTCAAAATTTCAAAAATTCAAAATTTTGGCTTTCCGAAATTTTGAATTTTAGCTTTTACAACCTTTGTGTTTCCTACTTAGCTTTCTAGGGCCTTTTTGTGCTTTTTGCCACTGGAACAATCTGTACTGCTCTTTTTGAGCCACTCTTTTTTTTTAATAAATTACTTTTTCGAAAAATATATATATATATATTCAGAAAAAATCTATATGGACGAGGTTCATGAAGTTCAGATATTTTCCTCATTCTCACCAGCGACTGCCATCACCAACAACCGATCATCCGCCTCCTGGCGACGGATACTCCTTAGTCGTCACTTCGCCGAACCTTTTATCACCGAAACCGCTTACCACTTTTGGTGGTCCCTCACGCCCGACGGCTCCTTCACGATAGCCTCTGCCAAGTCGAAGGCCAGACACCCAGACCCGCCTGCCCTGCTGATTGCTCCGTTCTGGCACTCCTACTAACCGATCAAATGGTCGATCCTCATCTGGAGAGCATATCGACAAAAGTTACCGACAGACGACACCCTCATCTCTATCGGCTACAGCCTAGCCTCCAAGTACCATTGCTGTACCTTTCCTCAATCAGACGGGGGAAGGAAGCTGGGGGCTCTATCTCCAGGCGGTCGCCTACCGCCGGCGTGGGAGGGGAGGGTCCTCCTGCATACGACGTAGGGATCGTCGGAGCGAGGGCTGCGGCACCGTAGGCGAGGATCCACCGACCGACTCCAGGGAGGACGCCTGGACGGGGGAGGCCTAGCGCAACGACGAGCACGAGAGCCGGTGCACGGCCACCGTAGCCCACGAGGGGGGCCTCTGGCACCGGAGAGGACGCCGAATGTGCTGGAGGGGTGAAGATGGGGATCGCTCCATGGCCGTCGGGCGCCGGCCACTGTAGAGAGAGAAATACGGCCCCCGACGAACGGTGGGTCGCCTCCGCGAGAGGATGAGGCGCCGGCCACTTCAGAGGAGTAGCGAGAGGAGGCGACAGGGTGGAAGGAGGCGCGCCATGCTGAGCTCCAGGGCCGTCGGGAGCCGAGGGGCTAAAGGGGCGGCCGGGGAAGCTGAAGGCGGCCACTGCAGAGAGGAGGCTGTGGTGGGCCACTTCAGCGGGAGGGAGACGTGTGCTACCGAGGAGAGGGGAGGCACGGCTGTAGGGGCTCGCGGGGATGGCCCGCCGGAAAGGAAGGGACTAAGCCTGGCGGAGCCATGCTTGGCTCCGGCTGAGGGCCGAGGAGTGGGGAAGCCGGAGGGGCTCTGAGGGGGGTGGGTGGAGGAACGGACTCCCTGTAATGCCTGTGTTCGTATTATGTATTTTGGAATACGTATACATATTTTATTCTTGTATTCCATGATTTCCTTCTTGGCTTAGTTTATTCCTGGTTCGGGTTGGTTGGTTCGTCTTGGCTTAGTTTTGATTGGGTTCATGATGAACCCATGGTGAACCCCCTACCTACCACCACCATTTGTATTTATTAGCCCTCTTCATTCTCTCTCTTCATTTATCATCTCCTTCTTCCTCATTTATTTCCCTACCTACCAGAGAGAGGAGAGAGAGGTCTAGGCAAGTGCAACTTGCTTCATGGTGGAACTCTAATTTTATTGCTTCATTCTCTTCCTTACAGCATTTTAACTAACTTTAGAACTTGGCATTTTCACTCTTCATGGCTAGATTCTTGTAGATCTAAGTTTACTTTATTTTCAGATTTTCTTGGGTTTTGATCTACTTAATCTTGTTATTCCTATGTTTTGAAGGTTCTATGCTGTAGAGTAGCTCGTTCTACCCCATTTTGACCTAAGAAAGTTCCGATTTGGGCTCCGGATGAAGGTTTTGTGTAGTTTGGAAGCCATGGTTGCTTGGCTCTTCTTCTCGGACAAGTGGAAAAGAAGAGCAGTACTTGGCCGCATGAATTCTCATGTGGCAAGTCTCTGGCCGTATGGCCTTTCCAGCCGCGTGAGACTCGTTCGAGCTCAGCCGCATGGAAAGTCCTTCCTAGCCGCATAAGACTTGCTTCAGTACTTGACCGCATGAATCTTCATGCGGCAAGTAATTGAGCCGCATAGACTCGATTGATTGAGCCGCATAGACTCGATTGATTGAGCCGCGTGGACTCGATTGATTGCGCCGCATGGACTCGATTGACCTGAGCCGCATGGACTCAATTAATCGGGCCGCATGGATCCAATTGATTCCAGTCGCATAGGTTTTGAACCCTGCGCTGTATGGATTCGATTGATCTCAGCCGCATGGGGCCATGTACATCCTCAGCCGCATGCGCCCTCGTCCCCTTGGCCGCATGTGCCCTTGCACTTCCAGCCGCATGCGCTCTCCTAATTGGGCCGCATGAGTCTTACCCTTTCCTGACCGCATATGCTTTAGCTGCATGGCTCTTCTATAGCCCTGAGCATGATACGATAGTGACCCGTAGTGGTGCACTCTTGACAAGTAAACCTGACATGACCTGATAGTGGCCCGTCGTGGCGCACTCCTGACTAGTACACCTGACATGATATATCTGATAAGCTGTTACGACGGCTAAATGACATAACATGACCTGTATAATTAATCCAGACACCGTGGGCGATTGTGCTTGTACAAATAATCCAGTCCTGTCTTGTATCATGTCTAGGAGGGGACTCCTGAGTACCACGGTCAGGAGTACCTACTGAAATGGACTAAGGCTAAATAACTAGATTAATACATTAGTCATAAAGAGATCTCCCAGCTACAGGCAATCCCGTTACCTGGGCACGCCTTGGGATCTGTAGCCTGTCGTCGAGTAGGGCACATTTCCAGCACACTGTCATGTGTTGCACCTTTCAAGCTACCTAAGGGTACATGCATTTTTTGGACGATGTACCCACCTGAATTCAACCCTAATCTTTCAACCCGGGTAACCTGGATGGTCTGTAGGGCTTGTGGCTGTGGAATGATCTCACTGCATCTTGTTAGTAATTAGGCTTGTGACAACCCTAGTTAGTTAAAGTATCAAGCCGTAATTCTTGCTTGGCCGTGAAGTGATTGGATGGAGTCTAACCAGTCTAGTCTTACCCTGATCCTGTTCCAGATTATTGAATGACCAGAATGCTTGTATTTATTTTACCGATAAATGGTGAGAATTCCAAGTCCTGTTCAGACGAAGGATTACAACCCCGGTCCTTGTTTCGTTTACGGGTTGTAACCTGGTTATCTGAATAGTTCCATGGTTATCTCGTCGTATATCATCCTGACGTACTTTTTTTATTTCCAGTTATTACTTTATTTATATCCTGTGTTGATTGCTGGTTTTAGTTCCTAAGTGAAGCTTCCTTTGTGGCACTTGCTCTTTCTGGGGTCTGACCCAGCTGGTTTTGTGTGGCCAGATTTCGGAGCAGCTCCGGAGGATCTACCAACTTTTCAGCCAGATGGTGGCCACTAGACGGAACCCTGGCAACGAGTGGGTTTATTTTTGATCTCCCACTTTATTGTAAAAAATTTCTTTTGAGGCGTTTAGCCGACGAGCACCTGTTAGCTCGATTGCTCTTTACTTACTGTCTGCCTACGGGCTGTAACATGATTGACAGATCCTAGGGTTGATCATGTATGACTAAACTCTTGCTAGTCCTAATATTTTGTAACGACTAGCTTCATGATCAGCTGAATATGTAATGTTTGGGACGCCTTACTATTGTATATTTAATGATCATACATCTTGTAACTTTTACTTATTTGCTTATGATTGAGACAATAGGCTTGTTCATGACCTTAAGAGACTGCTGGCTTGTAGATAAACCCTCATGTATCCTAGACAGCCGTGACCGTATAGCGAGGTGGGTTGCACTTCAATATACGTAGCTGGCTATGTCTGCCCCCGCTCTCCAGTATTCTGGTTCTGGGGCGTAACATGGTTTAAGTGGTGGCCCATGCAGGTCTTATAAATCAAGATATGTGAGGGTTTACCGAATAGATGTCTCAATCAGTATTCGTCCTTGATCTCTGCTCGTATCTTCTGAATCCCTGGATTCTTGTCCTGATCATATGTTTGTATCGTTGATCTGTCCTGGTCCTTCCTTATTGTTCTCCATGTCGTCTTCTTCAGCGGCATTGTTCCTGGACCTGCCGGCCAGCAAGGCGGAGCACCTCCCGCGGACCAGCAGCAACCTGGAGATCAAGCCCAGCACACCGGAGTAGCCTCCAGAGTCGAGCCTATTGGAGAAGAGCCACCAGTCCAGCCAGTTCAGCCTGCCGAGCCTGATGATGGAACTTTAGTAGGACTCGTCAGGACCTTGATAGCTTCTCAAGATCGTCGTGGAGATGCCTTGCAACAAGCAGTGGCGGATGCTTTGACCCGGGGTGGTCATCAGGGTAACAGCGTGGCCAACAGCTTCAAGCGCTTGAACCCTCCATTCTTCGACGGTAGTGAAGATGCTATCGTAGCAGATACATGGATTCAGGACACAGAGGTGATTCTAGAAGCAGCCAGGACTCCAGAGAATGAGAAGGTGGCCGTGGTGCACCTGCAGTTGCTAGATCTTGCCCGCAGCTGGTGGGCGGCGCAGGCCGTTGTGTTAGTGGCACCCATTGCATGGGCAGTATTCTGAGAGAGATTCCAGACCAAGTATTTTGATGTCGTAGCTCGGTATGATCTGCAGGCAAGGTTTACCAATCTGAAGCAAGGAGGCAGAACGGTCGACGGATATACGGCCGAGTTTTCCAGACTCAGTCGGTTTGCTCCCACCTTGGTGGCAATCGAGTATGATAGAGCCCAGCGATTCCAACAGGGACTTCACCTGGAGATTTTGTTGGCAGTTGAGCAGTTTGAGCATCAGACTTTTGATGCAGTCTTGAGAGCAGCCCGGAGGCATGAGTATACCTTCCAGAGGATTGTGGATAGGGCCGGAGGACGGAAGAGATCTCACGGCCAGATGAATCAGTCTTAAGTCGCAGCCCCGGCAGCCAGGGCTTTGACTATTGGAGCTCCAAGGCGGGCGGCCTCAGTAACGTCGGTTCAGCATTCCACTCCGACACACCCTCAGCAGCAGAAGTAGAAGCAATCTCCCACAGTGGGTTGTTCTCATTGTGGGAAGCTAGGCCTTGTGATGGCAGAATGTCGCAGGTCACAGGGATTGTGCCTGGCCTGTGGAGCACCGGACCATAGGGTTGGATCCTGTCTGAATAGGGGTGGTTCATCATCGTCCAACCTTTCTAGCTCTTCGATGAGAGGACCAGCACCGGTCCAGCAGCAGCAGCAGTACCCATTGCCGAGGCCCTTGCCGCCTCAGACCCAAGTGTTCCAGCAGCAGAACCTCCAGCAGTATGCACAAGTCCAAGCCCAGAGTCAGAATAGGCAGCGAGGATCTCAGCAGAGGGGACCTGCACCCCGAGGGCACGGTCAGGCTATGGTGATGACCGTGGAGGAAGGATTGGCACCAGGAGAGGTAGTGGCAGGTACTATTCTCGTCAACTCCTTTCCAGCTTCAGCTTTATTTGATTCTGGTGCATCGCATTCTTTTATGTCTGCATGATTCGTGACACGGGTAGGATTGGAGCCCGAGTCATTATCAGTAAGGCTCACTATACTTACTGGTAACGGACTTGTGGGAGTAGATAGAGTGTTTTCCTCGTGTCGGATCGTAGTTAGCGGTAGAGAGTTCCCCGCTAGATTGATAGAGTTCCCGATGGCCGATTATGATGTGGTCCTAGGTATGGATTGGTTGAGGAACCAGTATGCTAGAATAGACTGACATATTGGTAGGGTTGTTTTTAGCATTCCAGGCGAGCCAGAGTTTTCCTTCTCCCGAGGCAAAGTTGAGCCTTCTCCTCCAGTATTGCGGATGGCAGTAGCAGCAGTTCAGTTGCCCAGGATAGTCGAAGAGTTTCCAGATGTTTTCCCAGAAGAGCTACCAGGTATGCCGTCGGAGCGGGAGATCGAGTTCACTATAGACTTGATTCCCGGGATAGCCCCAGTGTCAAAGAGAGTCTACAGGATGGCGCCTTCAGAATTGGAGATATTATACAAGATGATTGAAGAACTTAGAACCAAGGGATTCATTCGTGCTAGCGGATCGCCTTGGGGAGCCCCGATGCTTCTTGTGAAAAAGAAGGATGGTACGTCCAGGTTATGTGTTGATTATCGTACCATGAACTCAGTGACAATCAAGAACATATACCCTCTTCCGAGGATAGATGACTTGTTTGATCAACTCAAGGGGCATCAGTATTTTCGAAGATCGACATGCGCTCAGGATATCACCAGATCAGAGTCAGAGAGCAGGACAACCCGAAGACAGCTTTTAGATCAAGATATGGGCATTGGGAGTTCCTTGTTATGCCTTTTGGAGCGACCAATGCGCCGGCAGTATTCATGGACCTCATGAATCGTATCTTTATGCCTTACTTGGATCAGTTTATGATTGTATTCTTGGATGACATCTTGGTCTACAGCAAGAGTGAGGCAGAGCATGAGCAGCATCTCCGTATAGTTCTTCAGATCCTCAGAGAGCACCAGTTATATGCCAAGTTCAGTAAATACGAGTTCTGGCTCGATCGCATTTCGTACTTGGGTCACATCATCACCAGAGGAGGAGTAGAAGTGGATCCCCAGAAGATTGTGGCTATTGAGTCATAGCCAGTACCCAGCACAGTTGCAGAGGTCTGTAGTTTTCTTGGATTGGCCGGCTACTACCGGCGGTTTGTTTCGGTCTTTGCTCAAATTTTAGCGCCATTGACGCAGTTGACCCGCAAGGATGCGCAGTTTGCTTGGACGGCAGAGTGTCAGAGTTCTTTTGAGCAGTTGAAGCGAGGCCTGATAACAGCTCCTATTCTCACGCTTTCAGATGGAACCGGAGGATTTTCAGTGTATTATGATGCTTCAGGAAGAGGCCTAGGATGTGTTCTGATGCAACATAGGAAGGTGATAGCTTATGCATCACGACAACTTCGTGATCATGAGAGGAATTACCCAACCCATAACTTGGAGCTGGCAGCAGTAGTGTTTGCACTTAAGTTATGGAGGCACTATTTGTATGGAGATAGGGTGGAGATTTTTACCGATCACAAGAGCCTGAAGTATGTTTTCACCCAGAAAGATCTTAACATGCGTCAGAGGAGATGGCTAGATCTACTTGTGGATTATGATGTCAACCTGCAGTATCATCCTGGAAAGGCCAATGTTGTTGCGGATGCATTGAGCAGGAGAGCCGGAGTTTATTTCCTAACAGCTCAACCAGAGCTATTAGCAGATCTTCAGAAGATGGGTATTGAAGTTGTTCTCACTTCCAGTGTGGCCTTGATGGCCAGTATGCAAGTTCAGTCCACTATAGTCGAGAGGATTCGGATGGCGCAGTCAGCAGATTTCAAGCTTCAGTGACTCAGAGCAGAGTGTGAGGCAGGACGAAGGCCAGAGTTATGCATTCATGAGGACGGTACACTTCGACATGGGAAGCGTCTTTGTGTACCCAGTAGAGATATCAGGCAGGAGATCATGTCAGAGGCGCACAGTTCTCAGTATTCCATTCATCCCGGCAGTACGAAGATGTACCGTGATATCCGTAAACACTTTTGGTGGAATGGCATGAAGCGGGAGATAGCTCGGTTCATCTCTCGGTGTTTGGTTTGCCAACAAATCAAGGCTGAACATCAGAGACCAGCTGGACTTCTTCAGCCCTTGCCGATTCCAGAATGGAAGTGGGAGCATGTGACCATGGATTTTGTGACCGGATTGCCTAGGTCCCCAGCTGGTCGAGATGCTATTTGGGTTATAGTTGACAGACTTACGAAAGTGGCTCACTTTTTTCCATTTAGAGTTGGTCAGTCGATGGCTCAGCTAGCAGAGATGTACCTCAGGCAGATTGTCAGATTGCACGGTATTCCAGTCAATATCACGTCGGACCGAGATTCAAGATTTACGTCGCACTTTTGGCATAGCTTGCAAGAGAGTTTGGGGACTCATCTCCAGTTCAGTTCAGCATATCACCCGCAGACAGATGGACAGTCGGAGCGCACGATCCAGACTCTTGAAGACATGTTGCGGTCTTGCACACTTAACTTTGGTGGTTCATGGGAAGATCACTTGCACCTGGTGGAATTCTCGTACAACAACAGTTTCCAGGCCAGTATCCAGATGGCACCGTTCGAGGCACTGTATGGTAGGAAGTACAGATCCCCGTTAGCTTGGGATGATATTGGAGAGAGACAGATGCTCGGTCCAGAAATGATTGCCCAGACAGTTGAAGTGGTCAGGCGAGTCAGAGATCATCTTCGAGTTGTCCAAGATCGCCAGTGCCATTGGGCCGATTCTTATCGGCGCCCTCTCGAGTTTTTGGTCGGCGACCATGTATTCCTGAGGATTTTGCCTAACCGTGGCATCATTCGTTTCGGCGTGCGGGGAAAGCTTAGTCCTAGGTATATAGGACCGTTTGACATTCTGGAGCAAGTAGAAGATGTATCCTATCGTCTCGCTCTTCCGCCGTCGCTAAGCAGGGTGCATGACGTGTTCCATGTATCCCAATTACGATGGTATATCCCAGACCCGAGCCACATCCTGGATCATTCGGAATTGGTTGTCGGTACCAACCTTTCGTATGAGGAGAGGCCCGTGTCTATATTGGACCGGAGAGAGAAGATACTCAAGAACAAGACTATCAAGTTAGTCCGAGTTGTTTGGGGTTATCACTCTTTGGGGGAGTCAACGTGGGAGCGTGAGGATGATATCCGATCGCGATATCCCGACTTGTTTGACTCGTGAGGTATAATGTCTTTTTTATGCCTCATGCCTTCGATTCCTTGCTTGAATGAGTGATTGTCTGCCTAGTTATAGCATGCATGTGATTAATGTAGCTTGTGATTGCTCCTCTAGCCTCTTGATTAAATTCCGAGGACGAAATTCTTTTAAGGTGGGTAGAGTTGTAATGCCTGTGTTCGTATTACGTATTTTGGAATACGTATACATATTTTATTCTTGTATTGCATGATTTCCTTCTTAGCTTGGTTTATTCCTGGTTCGGGTTGGTTGGTTCGGCTTGGCTTGGTTTTGATTGGGTTCATGATGAACCCAAGGTGAACCCCCTACCTACCACCACCATTTGTATTTATTAGCCCTTTTCATTCTCTCTCTTCATTTATCATCTTCTTCTTCCTCATTTACTTCCCTACCTACCAGAGAGAGGAGAGAGAGGTCTAGGCAAGTGCAACTTGCTTCATGGAGGAACTCTAATTTTATTGCTTTATTCTGTTCCTTACAGCATTTTAACTAACTTTAGAACTTGGCATTTTCACGTTTCACGGCTAGATTCTTGTAGATCTAAGTTTACTTTATTTTCAGATTTTCTTGGGTTTTGATCTACTTAATCTTGTTATTCCTATGTTTTGAAGGTTCCATGCTGTAGAGTAGCTCGTTCTACCCTATTTTGACCTAAGAAAGTTCCGATTTGGGCTCCGGATGAAGGTTTTGTGTAGTTTGGAAGCCATGGTTGCTTGGCTCTTCTTCTCGGACAAGTGGAGAAGAAGGGCAAGTCTCTGGTCGCATGGCCTTTCCAACCGCATGAGACTCGTTCGAGCTCAGCCGCATGGAAAGTCCTTCCTAGCCGCATAAGACTTGCTTGAGTACTTGACCGCATGAATCTTCATGCGGCAAGTAATTGAGCCGCATAGACTCGATTGATTGAGCCGCATAGACTCGATTGATTGAGCCGCATGGACTCGATTGAATGCGCCGCATGGACTCGATTGACCTGAGCCGCATGGACTCAATTAATCGGGCCGCATGGATCCAATTGATTCCAGTCGTATGGGTTTTGAACCCTACGCTGTATGGATTCGATTGATCTCAGCCGCATGGGGCCATGTACATCCTCAGCCGCATCCGCCCTCGTCCCCCTGGCCGCATGCGTCCTTGCACTTCCAGCCGCATGTGCTCTCCTAATTGGGCCGCGTGAGTCTTACCCTTTCCTGACCGTATATGCTTTAGCCGTATGGCTCTTCTATAGCCCTGAATAGTGATATTTTATTAGATAATTTATGAACTTGAAAATCATGGATTTATTTAATATATTTAATGATACCTGAGCATGACACGATAGTGACCCGTAGTGGTGCACTCTTGACAAGTAAACCTGACATGACCTGATAGTGGCCCGTCATGGCGCACTCCTGACTAGTACAGCTGACATGATATATCTGATAAGCTGTTGCGACGGCTACCTGACATAACATGACCTGTATAATTAATCTAGATACCGTGGGCGATTGTGCTTATACAAATAATCCAGTCCTGTCTTGCATCATGTCTAGGAGGGGACTCCTGAGTACCACGGTCAGGAGTACCTACTGAAATGGACTAAGGCTAAATAACTAGATTAATACATTAGTCATAAAGAGATCTCCCAGCTACAGGCAATCTCGTTACTTGGGCATGCCTTGGGATCTGTAGCCTGCCATCGAGTAGGGCACATTTCCAGTACACTGTCATGTGTTGCACCCTTCAAGCTACTTAAGGGTACATGCGTTTCCTGGACGATGTACCCACCTGAATTCAACCCTAATCTTTCAAACCGGGTAACCTGGATGGTCGGCAGGGCTTGTGGCTGTGGAATGATCTCACTGCATCTTGTTAGTAATTAGGCTTGTGACAACCCTAGTTAGTTAAAGTATCAAGCCGTAATTCTTGCTTGGCCGTGAAGTGATTGGATGGAGTCTAACCAGTCTAGTCTTGCCCTGATCCTGTTCCAGATTATTGAATGACCAGAATGCTTGTATTTATTTTACCGATAAATGGTGAGAATTCCAAGTCCTGTTCAGACGAAGGGTTACAACCCCGGTCCTTGTTTGGTTTACGGGTTGTAACCTGGTTATCTGAATAGTTCCATGGTTATCTCGTCGTATATCATCCTGATGTACTTTCTTTATTTCCAGTTATTACTTTATTTATATCCTGTGTTGATTGCTGGTTTTAGTATCTAAGTGAAGCTTCCTTTGTGGCACTTGCTCTTTCTGGGTCTGACCTAGCTGGTTTTGTGTGGCCAGATTTCGGAGCATTTCCGGAGGATCTACCGACTTTCCAGCCAGATGGTGGCTACCAGACGGAACCCTGGCAACGAGTGGGTTTATTTTTGATCTCCCACTTTATTGTAAAAATATTCTTTTGAGGCGTTTAGCCGACGAGCACCTGTTAGCTCGATTGCTCTTTACTTACTGTGTGCCTACGGGCTGTAACATGATTGACAGATCCTAGGGTTGATCATGTATGACTAAACTCTTGCTAGTCCTAACATTTTGTAACGACTAGCTTCATGATCAGCTGAATATGTAATGTTTGGGACGCCTTACTATTGTATATTTAATGATCATACATCTTGTAACTTTTACTTATTTGCTTATGATTGAGACAATAGGCTTGTTCATGACCTTAAGAGACTGCTGGCTTGTAGATAAACCCTCATGTACCCTAGATAGCCGTGACCGTATAGCGAGGTGGGTTGCACTTCAATATACGTAGCTGGCTATGTCTGCCCCCGCTCTCCAGTATTCTGGTTCTGGGGCGTGACACTCCCGACGTGGAGCATGATGGCGCCGACGCCTCCGTGGTGGACGGCAATGCCGAGGGGGGATGGGGGGAGATATGGAGGAGAGACCGACGGGAAGACTCCGTCACGGGGGAAGAAGACTCCCCACAGGACGAGGTGGTGGGCCGACCAGGCTGGGAGCGACCAACCGGCGCCGGGTGGGAGGCTGGGGCCTCCATGGGGGAGAGCGCTCGGTGGCGCGGCCGTGACAGGGAAGCCGGTCGGCCACCCGACCACGAGATGGAGGGGGGTGGCAATCAGGGGGGGCCACCCGCAGCTCGAAGAGCCTTCATCCCCATCATTCATATATATATATATATATATATATATATATATATATATATATATATATATATATATATTCGGGCTCGTGGTCCCTCCTTGTTGCCTTGTGTTCATTTTGGCCAAAGGGCTTATAAATATATATATATTTATATATATATAGTGAACACAAGGCAACAAGGAGGGACCATGAGCCCAAAATATATATATATATATATATTTTATATATATACATATATATATATATATATATATATATATATATATATATATTTTATATATATATATATATAGTCTCTACCTCCTCGAGTTGGGAGCCCCCCTGCGGTGTAGGTCTCGGGCTTCCTAACGCTGGCCCCCACATGCGGGTGTCCACCTTTTCTATCCCCATTTTATGCGAGCTGCGTACCCCAACACAACCCTCTTAGGCGGGTCCCACCATCACCATCACGCCTACCCAGGTTTTTACGCGGACCAGTCCTCCTCCCTGGGTGGTTACGTCGATCAGGCCGCGTATCCCTTGTTCCCCCCATTTTTAGGTCAGGCGGGCCATCCCCCCACTTATTCCAATGCGTCCCAGCCCCTGGGTTTTTACGCAACCCATGCTGCGCTCTCTCGGTCCCCCGTCCAAACAGTTTCAGGTGGGGCTCCCCACTCTGGTCCCACCGCTCAATGAGCAGCCCTTGCTGCATACTCTGGGCTTTTCGCTCCTACACCCTCTTCCGTACAAACAGTTTCAGGTGGGGCCCCCCACACTGGTCCCACCGCTCAAGGAGCAGCCCTTGCTGCGTACTCTGGGCTTTACGCTCCCACGCCCTCTTCCGCACAATCGGTTTCAGGTGGGGACCCCCTCTGGTCCTACCGCTCAAGGAGCAGCCCTTGCTGCGTACTCCGGGCTTTACGCTCCTACGCCCTCATCCGCTCAATCGGTTTCAGTTGGGCCCCCCCTCTGGTCCTACTGCTCAAGGAGCAGCCCTTACTGCGTTCTCTGGTCCCCTCCCCTCATCCGTACACTACGCCTGCCATTATCTTCCCCCTGAGCCTTACGCTCACCACCAATATACTCCCCCTGAGCTTTACGCACACCAGCCCCCTCTGGCGGACGACCCCCCCGTTTCCCTGTGTTGTTGGCCTCAGCGAACCCGGCGGCCCCCCAGCCCCGAGCATCTTCCCCTCCCAGGGCGCCGGCACTCCTGGAGTCGTTGCCCCTCAGCCAGTCACAGCTCCGCCTATCGGCGTTTTGGAGGCTCCTCCTCGGCCTTCGCCTCTGGGGTCGCCACCTTCCTCGGCTCTTTGCTTGCCTCCCCCCTCGATCGCCGAGGCCATCCTATCCCCGACATGTCGTTCGGCCTCGGTTGCGGCAGCCGACCCTGCTTGCTCGGCCCCGGCTCGGACCGTGGTGTCCCGGCCTATCGGCCCCACCATCCCACCCTCCCCCATTGCCACCCCTTTGGTGGCCCCGCAGCCGACTAGCTCGTTGCCCTCCGCCAGTGAGGCCCCATCCCTCTCAGTCCCCTCTGTCCCCAAGACTTCCTTTGCCGACATGCTTCGGCCGGATCGCCAAGGCTCGAAGAGTATTCTCGTGGCCGACGTGCCGCTTCCAGATATTGAGTATAATGCCGACTGCCAGATCCCGTCAGTTCCTTTTTTGACCTTCGAACTATCCTCCCTATCTTCCTTCTTCCCTCATACTTTCGTTCTCAAGTTCTCGAAAGGATGCCGAAGCTTGACAGGGTGAAAGAAGTGATCGCCGGTTGGAAGCTCTCCGCCGCGTTCAGTCTTGCTCCCCTGGACCCCAGGCACTTGCCTCTTCACCTCTCCTCCGAGCTTGACCACAAGTCCGTGTGGTCCAAATGGACCAGCAGAGTTGATTCATATATTATGAAAATTATCCGTTGGTCCACTGACTTCAATACCAAAGAGGACTCCGCAACGGTCGCAGCATGGGTCACCCTCCCAAATCTTTCCCTAATCTTCTTTGTGCCTGCGGCTCTCAGAAGGATCGCTAACTCTTTCGGAACCTATATCGCTACGGCGGCAGAAACCAGCAACCTCTCCAAAGCCCACTACGCTAAAATCTGTGCGGAACATGATCTCTACACCGAACCCCCAAATCACATCACCATTGAGCTCGACGACCGGATACACATCCAGCGTATAGTCTATGACAATCACATCCTTTTCTGCACACACTGTAATCTCCGGGGACACCTTGCAGAACACTGCCGACGCCTTCACCCCCACCTGAGGAGGAACTCGGAGCAAAAAGGGACGGAGCCCAGAGCCAACCAGCACAATAAATAAATCATGGAAGACCAGCCGAAGCACCTTCTTGTCACGCCCCAGAACCAGAATACTGGAGAGTGGGGGCAGACATAGCCAGCTATGTATATGAAATGGAATCCATCTCGTTATACGGTCACGGCTGTCTATATACATGAGGGTTTAACTACAAGCCAACAGTCTCTTAAGGTCATGAACAAGCCTAGTGTCTCAATCACAAGCAAGTAAGTAAAAGTTACAAGATGTATGATCATTAAATATACAATAGTAAGGCATCCCAAACATTACATATTCAGCTGATCATGAAGCTAGTCGTTACAAAATGTTAGGACTAGCAAGAGTTTAGTCATACATGATCAACCCTAGGATCTGTTAATCATGTTACAGCCCGTAGGCAGACAGTAAGTAAGGTGCAATCGAGCTAAATAGGTGCTCGTCGGCTAAATGCCTCAAAAGAATATTTTTACAATAAAGCGAAAGATCAAAAATAAACCCACTCGTTGCCAGGGTTCCGTCTAGTGCCACCATCTGGCTGGAAGGTCGGTAGATCCTCCGGAGCTGCTCCGAAATCTGGCCATACAAAACCAGCTGGGTCAGACCCCAGAAAGAGCAAGTGCCACAAAGGAAGCTTCACTTAGGAACTAAAACCAGCAATCAGTACAAGAGTATAATTAAAAGTAAGAACTGGAAATAAGAAAAATACATCAGGATGATATACGACGAGATAACCATGGAACTATTCAGATAACCAGGTTACAACCCGTAAACCAAACAAGGACCGGAGTTGTAACCCTTCGTCTGAACAGAACTTGGAATTCTCACCATTTATCGGTAAAATAAATACCAGCATTCTGGTCATGCAGTAATCTAGAACAGGATCAGGACAAGACTAGACTGGTTATACTCCATCCTATCATTTCACGGCCAAGCAAGAACTACGGCTTGATACTTTAACTAAATAGGGTTGTCACAAGCCTAATTACTAACAAGATGCAATAAGATTATTCTACAGCCACAAGCCCTGCAGACCATCCAGGTTACCCGGGTTAAAAGATTAGAGTTGAATTCAGGTGGGTACATTGTCCAGAAAACGAATGTACCCTTAGGTAGCATGAAGGATGCAACACATGACAGTGTGCTGGAAATGTGCCCTGCTCGACGACAGGCTACAGATCCCAAGGCGTGCCCAGGTAACGGGATTGCCTGTAGCTGGGAAATCTCGTCATGACTAATGTATTAATCTAGTTGTTAACCTTAGTCCATTTTAGTAGGTACTCCTGACCGTGGTACTCAGGAGTCCCTGTCCTAGACATGATGCAAGACAGGACTAGTTTATTTGTACAAGCACAATCGCCCACAGTGTCCAGGATTAATTATACAGGTCATGTCATGTCAGGTAGCCGTCGCAACAACTTATCAGATATATCATGTCAGGTTTATCATATCAAGTGTACTAGTCAGGAGTGCGCCACGACGGACCACTAACAGGTCATGTCAGGTTATTATGTCAGGAGTGCACCACTACAGGTCACTATCGTGTTATGCTAGTTCCTTGACATACCATGCCATGTATATTAGTCATTCCAAACATATTAAGTAAAATCAAGTTCATGACAAAAGGCGTAAGGATATAAAATGGGCATAAAATATATATAATAATAATAATAATAAGATAACAAGACAGGGCACAAAAGTCCCTGTGGCTCAAGGGGAGTGAGTCCATGCGGCTGGGTCAATACAGGTTCATGCGGCTGGGACTGCATGCTCATGCGGCTCAGGGAGCCCAAGGCGCATGCGGCTGGAAAGGCGGGTTCATGCGGACGAAGGGGAGTCAGCTTATGCGGCTGCGAAGGGAATAATCGCCATGCGGTCGAGGTTCAACAGCATATGCAGCTATGATCAGACGAAGTCCTATGCGGCTGAGCATGGGCGATACATATCCTGCTGGAGGATGGACGGGCCTTATGCGGCCCAAAACAGTAGCGCATATACGGCTGGGTGCGAAGGAACTCATGCGGCTGAAAGCTAGCCGCATGAAGTCCATGCGACTCAAGATAACAGGGGCTCATGCGGCTCAGTCTGAACAACGCTTATGCGGCCCAATTACTTGCCGCATGAGGATGCATGCGGTCAAGTACTCAAGCAAGTCTTATGCGTCTCGGAAGGACTTTCCATGCGGCTGAGCTCGAACGAGTCTCATGCGGCTGGAAAGGCCCTGCGGCCAGAGACTTGCCGCATGAGGATTCATGCGGTCAAGTACTGCTCTTCTTCTCCACTTGTCTGAGAAGAGGAGCCAAGCAACCATGGCTTCCAAACTACACAAAATCTTCATCCGGAGACCAAATCGGAACTTCCTTAGGTCAAAATGGGGTAGAACGAGATTCTCTACAACATGGAACCATCAAAACTCGGAAATAACAAGATTAAGTAGATCAAAACCCAAGAAATTCGAAAATAAAGTAAACTTAGATCTAGAAGAATCTAGCCATGGAAAGTGAAAATGCCAAGTTCTAAAGTTAGTCCAAATGCTGTAAGGAAGAGAATGAAGCAATAAAATTGGAGTTCCTCCATGAAGCAAGTTGCACTTGCCTAGACCTCTCTTTCCTCTCTCTGGTAGGTAAGGAAGTAAATGAGGAAGAAGAAGATGATAAATGAAGAGAGAGAATAAAGAGAATAGATTAATAAAGGGGTTGGTGGTGGTAGGTAGGGGGTTCACCATATAAAACCAATCCCAAACCAAATCCACATAAACCAAACCGAACCAAGCCAATGAAATGCAAATACAAAAATAAACCAAGCTAGGAACAAGCTAAAATACGTACACGTATTCCAAAATACGTAATACGAACAACAGGCATTACAACTGTACCCTCCTTAAAAGAATTTCGTCCTCAGAATTTAATCAAGAGGCTAGAGGAGCAATGACAAGCTACATTAATCATATGCAAGCTATAACTAGGCAGACAATCACTCATTCAAGCAAGAAATCGAAGGCATGAGGCATAAGAAAGACATTATACCTCACGAGTCAAACAAGTCGGGATATCGCGATCGGATATCATCCTCACGCTCCCACGTTGACTCCCCCAAAGAGTGATGACCCCAAGCAACTCGGACTAACTTGATAGTCTTGTTCTTGAGGATCTTCTCTCTCCGGTCCAATATAGACACGGGCCTCTCCTCATACGAAAGGTTGTTACCAACAACCAATTCCGAATGATCCAGGATGTGGCTCGGGTCTGGGATATACCGACATAATTGGGATACATGGAACACGTCATGCACCTCGCTTAGCGACGGCGGAAGAGCGAGACGATAGGACACATCTCCTACTCACTCCAGAATGTCAAACGGTCCTATATACCTAGGACTAAGCTTTCTCCGTACGCCGAAATAAATGACGCCACGGTTAGGCGAAATCCTCAGGAATACATGATCGCCGACCGAAAACTCGAGAGGCCGCCGATAAGAATCGGTCCAATGGCGCTAGCGATCTTGGGCAACTCGAAGATGATCTCGGACTCTTCTAACCACTTCAACTGTCTGGACAATCATTTCTGGACCGAGCATCTGCCTCTCTCCAATATCATCCTAAGCTAACGGGGATCTGTACTTCCTGCCATACAGTGTCTCGAACGGTGCCATCTGGATACTGGCCTGGAAACTGTTGTTGTACGAGAACTCCACCAGGTGAAAGTGATCTTCCCATGAACCACCGAAGTCAAGTGTGTAAGAACGCAACATGTCTTCAAGAGTCTGGATCGTACATTCCGACTGGCCATCTGTCTGCGGGTGATATGCTGAACTGAACTGGAGACGAGTTCCCAAACTCTCCTGCAAGCTACGCCAAAAGTACGACATAAATCTTGAATCCCGGTCTGAGATGATACTGACTGGCACTCCGTACAACCTGACGATCTGCCTGAGGTACATCTCTGCTAACTGAGCTGTCGACTGACCAACTCTGAATGGAAGAAAGTGAGCCACTTTCGTGAGCCGATCAACTATAACCCAGATAGTATCTCTACCAGCTGGGGATCTTGGCAATCCGGTCAAAAAATCTATGGTCACATGCTCCCACTTCCATTCTGGAATCGGCAAGGGCTCAAGAAGTCCAGCCGGTCTCTGATGTTCAGCCTTGACTTGTTGGTAAACCAAACACCGAGAGACAAACCGAGCTATCTCCCGCTTTATGCCATTCCACCAGAAATGCTGCCGGATATCACGGTACATCTTCGTACTGCCGGGATGGATGGAATACTGCGAACTGTGCGCTTCTGACATGATCTCCTGTCTGATATCTCCACTAGGTACACAAAGACGCTTTCCATGCCTAAGTGTACCATCCTCTTGAATGCATAACTTTGGTCTTCGTCCTGCCTCACACTCTGCTCTGAGTCGCTGAAGCTTCGAATCTGTTGACTGCGCCATCCGGATCCTCTCGACTATAGTAGACTGAACTTGCATACTGGCCATCAATGCCACACTGGAAGGGAGAACAACTTCTATACCCATCTTCTGAAGATCTGCTAACAGCTCTGGTTGCGCTATTAGGAAATAAACTCCGGCTCTCCTGCTCAAAGCATCTGCAACAACGTTGGCCTTCCCGGGATGATACTGCAAGTTGACATCATAATCCACAAGAAGCTCCAGCCACCTCCTCTGACGCATGTTAAGATCCTTCTGGGTGAAAACATACTTCAGGCTCTTGTGGTCGGTAAAAATCTCCACCCTGTCTCCGTATAAGTAGTGCCTCCACAACTTAAGTGCAAACACCACTGCTGCCAGCTCCAAGTCATGGGTTGGGTAATTCCTCTTATGATCACGAAGTTGTCGTAATGCATAAGCTATCACCTTCCCATGTTGCATCAGAACACATCCTAGGCCTCTGCCTGAAGCATCACAATATACTGAAAATCCTCCGGTTTCATCTGGAAGCGTGAGAATAGGAGCTGTTATCAGGCCTCGCTTCAACAGTTCAAAAGAACTCTGACACTCTACCGTCCAAGCAAACTGCGTATCCTTGCGGGTCAACTGCGTCAATGGCGCTAAAATTCGAGCTAAATCCGAAACAAACCGCCGGTAGTAGCCGGCCAATCCAAGAAAACTACGAACCTCTGCAACTGTTCAGGCACTGGCCATGACTCAATAGCCACAATCTTCTGGGGATCCACTTCTACTCCTCCTTTGGTGATGATATGACCCAAGTACGAAAATCGAGCCAGAACTTGCATTTACTAAACTTGGCATATAACTGGTGCTCTCTGAGGATCTGAAGAACCACACGGAGATGCTGCTCATTCTCCGCCTCACTCTTGCTGTAGACCAAGATGTCATCCAAGAACACAATCACAAACTGATCCAAGTAAGGCATGAAGATACGATTCATGAGGTCCATCAATACTGCCGGCGCATTGGTCGCTCCAAAAGGCATAACAAGGAACTCCCAATGCCCATATCTTGATCTAAAAGCTGTCTTCGGGATGTCCTGCTTTCTGACTCTGATCTGATGATAACCTGAGCGCAAATCAATCTTCGAGAATACTGATGCCCCCTTGAGTTGATCAAACAAGTCATCTATCCTCGGAAGAGGGTATCTGTTCTTGATTGTCACTGAGTTCAAGGTACGATAATCAATACATAACCTGGACGTACCATTCTTCTTTTTTACAAGAAGCATCGGGGCTCCCCAAGGCGATCCACTAGCAAGAATGAATCCCTTGGTTCAGAGTTCCTCAATCATCTTGTACAATATCTCCAATTCTGATGGCGCCATCCTGTAGACTCTCTCTGACACTGGAGCTGTCCCGGGAATCAAGTCTATGGTGAACTCGATCTCCTGCTCCGGAGGCATACCTGGTAGTTCTTCTGGGAAAACATCTGGAAACTCATCCACTATCCTGGGCAACTGCACTGCTGCTACTGTCATCCGCAATACTGGAGGAGAAGGCTCAACCGCCCCTCTGGAAAAGGAAAACTCTGGCTCGCCTGGAATGCTAAAAACAACCCTGTCGATATGGCAGTCTATTCTAGCATACTGGTTCCTCAACCAATCCATCCCTAAGACCACATCATAATCGGCCATCGGGAATTCTATCAATCTAGCGGGGAACTCTCTACCGCTAACTACGATCCGACACGAGGAAAACACTCTATCTACTCCCACAAGTCCGTTACCAGTAAGTATATTGAGCCTTACTGATAATGACTCGGGCTCCAATCCTACCCGTGTCACGAATCATGCAGACATAAAAGAATGCGATGCACCAGAATCAAATAAAGCTGAAGTTGGAAATGAGTTAACGAGAATAGTACCTGCCACTACCTCTCCTGGTGCCAATCTTTCCTCCACGGTCATCACCATAGCCTGACCGTGCCCTCGGGGTGCTGGTCCCCTCTGCTGAAATCCTCGCTGCCTGCTCTGACTCTGGGCTTGGACTTGTGCATACTGCTGGGGGTTCTGCTGCTAGAATACTTGGGTCTGAGGCGGCAAGGGCCTCGGCAATGGATACTGCTGCTGCTGCTGGACCGGTGCTGGTCCTCTCACCGAAGAGCTAGAAAGGTTGGACGATGATGAACTACCCCTATTCGGGCAGGATCCAACCCTATGGTCTGGTGATCCACAAGCCAGGCACAATCCCTGTGCCCTGCGACACTCTGCCACTACATGGCCTGGCTTCCCACAATGAGAACAACCCACTGCAGAAGACTGCTTCTGCTTCTGCTGCTGCTGCTGCTGAGGGTACGTCGGGGTAGAATGCTGGACCGACGTTACTGAGGCCGTTCGCCTCGGAGCTCCAATAGTCAAAGCCCTGGCTGCCGGGGCTGGTGCTGAAGACAGATTCATCTGGCCGTGAGATCTCTTCCGACCTCCGGCCCTGTCCACAATCCTCTGGGAGGTATACTCATGCCTCCGGGCTGCTCTCAAGACTGCATCAAAAGTCTGATGCTCAAACTGCTCAACTGCCAATAAAATCTCCAAGTGAAGCCCCTGCTGGAATCGCTGGGCTCTATCATACTCGGTTGCCACCAAGGTGGGAGCAAACCGACTGAGTCTGGAAAACTCGGTCGCATATCCGTCGACCGTCCTGCCTCCTTGCTTCAGATTGGTGAACCTCGTCTGCAGATCACACCGAGCCACGGCATCGAAATACTTGGTCTGGATTCTCTCTCTGAACACCGCCCAAGCAATAGGTGCTGCTAATCCAACGGCCTGAGCTGCCCACCAGCTGTGGGCAAGATCTAACAACTGCAGGCGCACAACTGCCACCTTTTCGTTCTCTGGGGTCCTGGCAGCCTCGAGAATCACTTCTGTATCCTGAAGCCATGCATCTGCTGCGATAGCATCTTTACTACCGTTAAAGAATGGAGGGTTCAAGCGCTTGAAGCTGTTGGCCGCGTTGTTACCCTGATGACCACCCCGGGTCAAAGCATCCGTCACTGCTTGTTGCAAGGCATCTCTACGACGATCTTGGGAAGCTATCAAGGTCCTGACGAGTCCTACTAATGTGCCATCATCAGGTTCGGCAGGCTGAACTGGGGGCTCTTCTCCAATGGGCTCGACTCTGGAGGCTACTCCGGAATGCTGGACTTGATCTCCGGGTTGCTGCTGGTCCGCGGGAGGTGCTCCGCCTTGCTGGTCGGTAGGACCATGAACAATACCGCTGAAGAAGACGACATAGGGAATAATAAGGAAGGACCAGGACAGATCAACGATACAAGCACATGATCAGGACAAGAATCCAGGGATTTAGAAGATACGAGCAGAGATCAAGGACGAATACTGATTGAGACATCTATTCGGTAAACCCTTACATATCTAGAATTACAAGACCTGCATGGGCCACCACTTAAACCATGTCATGCCCCAGAACCAGAATACTGGAGAGCGGGGGCAGACATAGCCAGCTACGTATATGAAATGGAATCCATCTTGCTATACGGTCACGGCTGTCTAGATACATGAGGGTTTAACTACAAGCCAACAGTCTCTTAAGGTCATGAACAAGCCTAGTGTCTCAATCACAAGCAAGTAAGTAAAAGTTACAAGATGTATGATCATTAAATATACAATAGTAAGGCGTCCCAAACATTATATATTCAGCTGATCATGAAGCTAGTCGTTACAAAATGTTAGGACTAGCAAGAGTTTAGTCATACATGATCAAACCTAGGATCTGTTAATCATGTTACAGCCCGTAGGCAGATAGTAAGTAAGGTGCAATCGAGCTAAACAGGTGCTCGTCGGCTAAATGCCTTAAAAGAATATTTTTACAATAAAGTGGGAGATCAAAAATAAACCCACTCTTTGCCAGGGTTCCGTCTAGTGGCCACCATCTGGCTGGAAGGTCGGTAGATCCTCCGGAGCTGCTCAGAAATCTGGCTATACAAAACCAGCTGGGTCAGACCCCAGAAAGAGCAAGTGCCACAAAGGAAGCTTCACTTAGGAACTAAAACCAGCAATCAGCACAAGAGTATAATTAAAAGTATGAACTGGAAATAAGAAAAATACATAAGGATGATATACGACGAGATAACCATGGAACTATTCAGATAACCAGGTTACAACCCGTA
Source organism: Iris pallida (assembly GCA_029216955.1). NCBI lineage: Eukaryota > Viridiplantae > Streptophyta > Magnoliopsida > Asparagales > Iridaceae > Iris > Iris pallida. The sequence continues at coordinate 17,836,110 of JANAVB010040419.1, read as the reverse complement.
AACCAAACAAGGACTGGGGTTGTAACCCTTCGTCTGAACAGAACTTGGAATTCTCACCATTTATCGGTAAAATAAATACCAGCATTCTGGTCATGCAGTAATCTAGAACAGGATCAGGACAAGACTAGACTGGTTAGACACCATCCAATCATTTCACGGCCAAGTAAGAACTACGGCTTGATACTTTAACTAACTAGGGTTGTCACAAGCCTAATTACTAACAAGATGCAATGAGATTATTCCACAGCCACAAGCCCTGCAGACCATCCAGGTTACCCGGGTTAAAAGATTAGAGTTGAATTCAGGTGGGTACATTGTCCAGGAAACGAATGTACCCTTAGGTAGCTTGAAGGATGCAACACATGACAGTGTGCTGGAAATGTGCCCTACTCGACGGCTCAAGGGGAGTGAGTCCACGCGGCTGGGTTAATACAGGTTCGTGCGGCTGGGTCAATACAGGTTCATGCGGCTGGGACTGCACGCTCATGCGGCTCAGGGAGCCCAAGGCGCATGCGGCTGGAAAGGCGGGTTCATGCGGACGAAGGGTAGTCAGCTTATGCGACTGCGAAGGAAACAATTGCCATACGGCCGGGGTTCAACAGCATATGCGGCTATGATCAGACGAAGTCCTATGCGGCTGAGCATAGGCAATACATATGCGGCTGGAGGATGGATGGGCCTTATGCGGCCCAAAACAGTAGCACATATGCGGCTGGGTACGAAGGAACTCATACGGCTGAAAGCTAGCCGCATGAAGTCCATGCGACTCAAGATAACAGGGGCTCATGCGGCTCAGTCTGAACAAGGCTTATGCGGCCCAATTACTTACAGCATGAGGATTCATGCGGTCAAGTACTCAAGCAAGTCTTATGCGGCTCGGAAGGACTTTCCATGTGGCTGAGCTCGAACGAGTCTCATGCGGCTGGAAAGGCCATGCGGCCAGAGACTTGCCGCATGAGGATTCATGCGGTCAAGTACTGTTCTTCTTCTCCACTTGTCTGAGAACAGGAGCCAAGCAACCATGGCTTCCAAACTACACAAAACCTTCATCCGGAGCCCAAATCGGAACTTTCTTAGGTCAAAATGGGGTAGAACGAGATTCTCTACAACATGGAACCATCAAAACTCGGAAATAACAAGATTAAGTGGATCAAAACCCAAGAAATCCAAAAATAAAGTAAACTTAGACCTAGAAGAATCTAGCCATGTGTCACGCCCTACAACCAGAATACTGGAGAGCGGAGGCAGACATAGCCAGCTACGTATATGAAATGGAATCCATCTTGCAATACGGTCACGGCTGTCTAGATACATGAGGGTTTATCTACAAGCCAGCAGTCTCTTAAGGTCATGAACAAGCCTATTGTTTCAATCACAAGCAAGTAAGTAAAAGTTACAAGATGTATGATCATTAAATATACAATAATAAGGCGTCCCAAATATTACATATTCAGCTGATAATGAAGCTAGTCGTACAAAATGTCAGGACTAGCAAGAGTTTAGTTATACATGATCAACCCTAGGATCTGTTAATCATATTACAGCCCGTAGGCAGACAGTAAATAAAGATGCAATCGAGCTAACACGTGCTCGCTGGCTAAACGCCTCAAAAGAATATTTTTATAATAGAGCGGGAGAGCCAAAAAATAAACCTACTCGTTGTCAGGGTTCCGTCTAGTGGCCACCATCTGGCTGGAAGATCGGTAGATCCTCTGGAGCTGCTCCGAAATCTGGCCACACAAAACCAGCTGGGTCAGACCCCAGAAAGAGCAAGTGCCACAAAGGAGCTTCACTTAAGAACTAAAACCAGCAATCAGCACAGGAATATAAATAATATAATAAAAGACAGGAAATATAAATAACTGGTAAAAACTGGAAATAAGAAAAATATGCCAGAATGATATACGACGAGATAACCATGGAACTATTCAGATAGCTAGGTTACAACCCGTAAACCAAACAAGGACCGGGGTTGTAACCCTTCGTCTGAACGGAGCTTGGTTTCTCACCATTTATCGAGAAAATAAATACAAGCATGCTGGTCATGTAACAGTCTGGAACAAGATCAGGGCAAGACTAGACTTGTTAGACTCCATCCAATCATTTCACGGCCAAGCAAGACCTACGGCTTGATACTTTAACTAACTAGGGTTATCACAGTCCTAGTTACTAACAAGATGCAGTAAGATTATTCTACAGCCACAGGCCCTGCAGACCATCCAGGTTACCCAGGTCGAAAGATTAGTGTTGAATTCAGGTGGGTACATCGTCCAGGAAATGCATGTACCCTTAAGTAGCTTGAAGGGTGCAACACATGACAGTGTGCTGAAAATGTGCCCTACTCGACGGCAGGCTACAGATCCCAGGCGCGCCCAGGTAACGGGATTGCCTGTAGCTGGAAAAATCTCTTCATGACTAACGTATTAATCTAGTTATTAGTCCCTAGTTCATTTCAATAGGTACTCCTGACCGTGGTACTCAGGTGTCCCATCCTAGACATGATGCAAGACAGGACTGGTTTATTTATACAAGCACAATCACCCACGGTGTCCAGGATGTTCATTCTTGTCAAGTCATGTCATGTTGGGTAGCCGTCAAGATATAACATGTCAGGTTATCAGGTCAAGTGTACTAGTCAAGAGTGCGCCACGACGGGCCACTATCAGGTCATGCCAGGTTACTCATGTCAGGAGTGCACCACTACGGGTCACTATCGTGTCAGGCTCAGTTATCAATTCCAAACATATCAAGTAAATTCGGGAATTATCAAGTTCAGGTCAAAAGGCGTAAAGATATAAAATGGACATAAAATATTTAATAAAATATCAATATACAGGGCTATAGAAGATCCAGGATAAGGAAAATAAAACAAACTGACAAGCTAATATAAGATCAAGTCTGCCAAAGGCCATACGCTCAGGTAAGCATACGCTCAGGTAAGCATACACTCACAAAAGGTAGCGTATGGGGGTCGCAAAGCTCTTGGGTTGAACCAGGGTGACAAGATAGGCAAGCGTACGCTCAAGCCAGCGTACGCTCAAAGCCAGCGTACGAAAAAGATACGCTGCCAATAGGCAGCGTATCAAGGCTAGCATACGCACGCTAAAGAGCAGCGTACGAAAAACAGCGTACGCTCGCTAAAGAGCAGCGTACACAAGTCAGCGGCGTAAGCTAAAAAGCTAGTACACTGCTCACTATCTACTCCAAAGGGCAAGAACAGCAAGAACTGCAAGAACTCCATGGATGGAACCCAAAACTCCAAATGCTCATAACTTGGTCAAAACAAGTCTGAATCCAACTTTCCAAAGGTCAAAATTGGGTAGAATAAAATTATCTACAACATGGAACCATAAAAACTTGAAAACAAAGGAGTTTGATAGATCAAAACCACCAAAATCCAAAAATACTAAATTGTAGATCTACAAGAATCAAAGCCTCAAAATGGAAAATGACAAGTTCTAATGTGTCTTAGAATCATGAAAAGAAGCTAATGGAACCATAAAAAATGAGTTCTCTTGTGGAAGCAAGTTGCACTTGCCTAAGGGTTGGGGAGTTGTGGAGAGGAAGGAAGAAGAAGAAGAAGAAGAAATAAATGAGAGTTATGGAGGAGAGAGAAGGTTGGTGGGGAAATAAATATCATGGGTTGGTGGTAGGTAGGGGTTCACCTTGGTCCATGATGGACCAAGCAACCAGCCGACCAAACCAAGCCAACCCGAACCGAGAGTTAAACCAAGCCAAAAAAACTAAACAAGGAACAATACAAGAAAATACGTACACGTACTTCCAAAATACGTAATAGGAACCACAGGCATTACAACTCTACCCACCTTAAAAGAATTCCGTCTTCGGAATTTAATCAAGGGGCTAGAGGGGCAAGAACAAGCTATACTAATAACAAGCAAGCTATACTAGGCAATCAATCAATCATGCAAGCAAGGAATCGAAGGCATGAGGCATAAGAAAGACATTATACCTCACGAGTCAAACAAGTCGGGATATCGTGATCGGATGTCATCCTCACGCTCCCACGTTGACTCCCCCAAAGAGTGATGACCCCAAGCAACTCGGACTAACTTGATAGTCTTGTTCTTGAGCGTCTTCTCTCTCCGGTCAAATATAGACACGGGCCTCTCTTCATACGAAAGGTTGGTACCAACAACCAGTTCCGAATGATCCAGGATGTCGCTCGGGTCCGGGATATACCATCGTAATTGGGATACATGGAACACGTCATGTACCTCACTTAGCGACGGTGGAAGAGCGAGACGATAGGATACATCACCTACTCGCTCCAGAATGTCAAACGGTCCTATATACCTAGGACTAAGCTTGCCCCGTACGCCGAAACGAATGACGCCACGGTTAGGCAAAATCTTCAGGAATATATGATCTCCGACCGAAAACTCGAGAGGGCGCCGATGAGAATCGGCCCAATGGCGCTGGCGATCTTGGGCAACTCAAAGGTGACCTCTGACTCGCCTGACCACTTCAACTGTCTGGACAATCATCTCTGGACCGAGCATCTGTCTCTCTCCAACATCATCCCAGGCTAGCGGGGATCTGCAATTCCTACCATACAGTGCCTCGAACGGTGCCATCTGAATACTGGCCTGGAAACGATTGTTGTACGAGAATTCCACCAGGTACAAGTGATCTTCCTATGAACCACCGAAGTCAAGTGTGCAAGACCGCAACATATCTTCAAGAGTCTGGATCGTGCTCTCCGACTGGCCATCTGTCTGCAGGTGATATGCTGAACTGAACTGGAGGTGGGTCCCCAAGCTCTCTTGCAAGCTACGCCAAAAGTGCGACGTAAATCTAGAATCTCGGTCCGAGGTGATACTGAATGGCACACCGTAAAATCTGACAATCTGTCTGAGGTACATCTCTGCTAACTGAGCCGTCGACTGACCTACCCTGAATGGAAGAAAGTGAGCCACTTTCGTGAGCCGATCAACTATAACCCAGATAGCATCTCTACCAGCTGGGGATCTAGGTAATCCAGTCACAAAATCCATGGTCACATGCTCCCACTTCCATTCTGGAATCGGTAAGGGCTGAAGAAGTCCAGCCGGTCTCTGATATTCGGCTTTAACTTGTTGGCAAAACAAACACCGAGAGACAAACCGAGCTATCTCCCGCTTCATGCCATTCCACCAGAAATGCTGCCGGATATCACGGTACATCTTCGTACTGCCGGGATGGATGGAATACTGTGAACTGTGCGCTTCTGATATGATCTCCTGCCGGATATCTTCGCTGGGTACACAAAGACGCTTACCATGTCGAAGTGTACCATCCTCATGAATACATAACTCTGGTCTTCGTCCTGTCTCGTACTCTGCTCTGAGTCGCTGAAGCTTGGAATCTGTCGACTGCGCCTTCCGGATCCTCTCGACTATAGTGGACTGAACTTGCATACTGGCCATCAATGCTACACTGGAAGGGAGAACAACTTCTATACCCATCTTCTGAAGATCTGCTAACAATTCTGGCTGCGCTGTTAGAAAATAAACTCCCGCTCTCCTGCTCAATGCATCTGCAACAACATTAGCCTTCCCAGGATGATACTGCAGGTTGACATCATAATCCACAAGAAGCTCCAGCCACCTTCTCTGACGCATGTTAAGATCCTTCTGGGTGAAAACATACTTCAGGCTCTTGTGGTCGGTGAAAATCTCCACCCTGTCTCCGTACAAGTAGTGCCTCCACAACTTAAGTGCAAACACCACTGCTGCCAGCTCCAAGTCATGGGTTGGGTAATTCCTCTCATGATCACGAAGTTGTCGTGACGCATAAGCTATCACCTTCCCATGTTGCATCAGAACACATCCTAAACCTCTGCCTGAAGCATCACAGTACACTGTGAATCCTCCGGTTCCATCTGGAAGCGTGAGAATAGGAGCTGTTATCAGGCTTCGCTTCAACTGTTCAAAAGAACTCTGATACTCTGTTGTCCAAGCAAACTGCGCATCCTTGCGGGTCAGTTGCGTCAATGGCACTGAAATTTGAGCAAAATCCGAAACAAACCGTCGGTAGTAGCCGGCCAATCCAAGAAAACTACGAACCTCTGCAACTGTGCTGGGCACTGGCCACGACCCAATAGCCATAATCTTCTGGGGATCCACTTCTACTCCTCCTCGAGTGATGATATGACCCAAGTACGAAATACGATCGAGCCAGAACTCGCATTTACTGAACTTGGCATATAACTGGTGCTCTCTGAGGATCTGAAGAACTATACGGAGATGCTACTCATGCTCCGCCTCTCTCTTGCTGTAGACCAGAATGTCATCCAAGAACACAATCACAAACTGATCCAAGTATGGCATGAAGATGCGATTCATGAGGTCCATGAATACTGCTGGCGCATTGGTTGCTCCAAAAGGCATAACAAGGAACTCCCAATGCCCATATCTCGATCTAAAAGCTGTCTTCGGGATGTCCTACTCTCTGACTCTGATCTGATGATAACCTGAGCGCAAATCAATCTTCGAGAATACTGAAGCCCCCTTGAGTTGATCAAACAAGTCATCTATCCTCGGAAGAGGGTATCTGTTCTTGATTGTCACTGAGTTTAAGGTACGATAATCAACACATAACATGGATATACCATCCTTCTTTTTCACAAGAAGCATCGGGGCTCCCCAAGGCGATCCACTACCACGAATGAATCCCTTGGTTCTAAGCTCTTCAATCATCTTATACAATATCTCCAATTCTGACGGCGCCATCCTGTAGACTCTCTCTGACACCAGGGCTGTCCCGAAAATCAAGTCTATAGTGAACTCGATCTCCCGCTCCGGAGGCATACCTGGAAGCTCTTCTGGAAAAACATCTGGGAACTCATCCACGATCCTGGGCAACTGAACTGCTACTACTGCCATCCACAATACTGGAGGAGATAACTCAACTTCGCCTCGGGAGAACGAAAACTCCGTCTCGCCTGGAATGCTAAAAACAACCCTGCCAATGTGGCAGTCTATCCTAGCATACTGGTTCCTCAACCAATCCATCCGTAAGACCACATCATAATCGGCCATCGGGAATTCTATCAATCTAGCGAGAAACTCTCTACCACTAACTACGATCCGACACGAAAAAAACACTCTATCTACTCCCACAAGTCCGTTACCAGTAAGTATATTGAGCCTTACTGATAATGACTCGGGCTCCAATCCTACCCGTATCGCAAATCGTGTAGACATAAAAGAATGCGATGTACCAGAATCAAATAAAGCTGAAGCTGGAAAGGAGTTGACGAGAATAGTACCTGCCACTACCTCTCCTGGTGCCAATCCTTCCTCCTCGGTCATCACCATAGCCTGACCGTACCCTCGGGGTGCTGGTCCCCTCTGCTGAAATCCTCGCTGCCTGCTCTGACTCTGGGCTTGGGCTTGAATATACTGCTGGGGGTCTGCTGCTGGAACACTTGGGTCTGAGGAGGCAAGGGCCTCGGTAATGGGTACTGCTGCTGTTGTTGGACCGGTGCTGGCCCTCTCACCGAAGAGCTAGAAAGGTTGGACGAGGATGAACCACCCCTGTTCGGGCAGGATCCAACCCTATGGTCTGGTGCTCCACAAACCAGACACAATCCCTGTGCCCTGCGACATTCTGCCACCACATGGCCTGGCTTTCCACAGTGAGAACAACCCACTACGGAAGACTGCTTCTGCTTCTGCTGCTGCTGAGGGTGCGTCGGAGTGGAATGCTGAACCGACGTCACTGAGGCCGCTCGCCTCGGAACTCCAATAGTCAAGGCCCTCGCTGCCGGGGCTGGTGCCGAAGACTGATTCATCTGGCCGTGAGATCTCTTCCGACCTCCGACCTTATCCACAATCCTTTGGGAGGTATACTCATGCCTCCGGGCTGCTCTTAAGACTGTAACAAAAGTCTGATGCTCAAACTGCTCGACTGCTAACAAAATCTCCAGATGAAGTCCCTGCTGGAATCGCTGGGCTCTATCATACTCGGTTGCCACCAGGGTGGGAGCAAACCGACTGAGTCTAGAAAACTCGGCCGCATATCCGTCGACCGTCCTGCCTTCTTGCTTCAGATTGGTAAACCTCGTCTGCAGATCATACCGAGCCACGGCATCGAAATACTTGGTCTGGAATCTCTCTCTGAACACTGCCCATGGAATGGGTGCTGCTAACCCAACTGCCTGTGCTGCCCACTAGCTGCGGGCAAGATCCAATAGCTGCAGGCGCACAACTGCCACCTTCTCGTTCTCTGGGGTCCTGGCTGCTTCTAGAACCACCTCTGTGTCCTGAAGCCATGCATCTGCTACGATAGCATCTTCACTTCCGTCGAAGAATGGAGGGTTCAAGCGCTTGAAGCTGTTGGCCGCGCTGTTACCCTGATGACCACCCCGGGTCAAAGCATCCGCCACTGCCTGTTGCAAGGCATCTCCTCTACGATCTTGGGAAGCTATCAAGGTCCTGACGAGTCCTACCAAAGTGCCCTCATCAGGCTCTACAAGCTGAACTGGCTGGACTGGTGGCTCTCTGTCAGAAGGCACAACTCTGGAGGCTACTCCGGAATGCTGGGCTTGATCTCCAGGTTGCTGCTGGTCCACGGGAGGTGCTCCGTCTTGCTGGTCGGTAGGACCACGAACAATGCCGCTGAAGAAGACGACTTAGGGAACAATAAGGAGGGACCAGGACAGATCAACGATACAAGCAGTATGATTAGGATAAGAATCCAGGGACTCAGAAGATACGAGCAGAGATCAAGGACGAATAATGATTGAGACATCTATTCGGTAAACCCTCACATATCTTGATTTACAAGATCTGCATGGGCCACCACTTAAACCATGTCACGTCCCAGAACCAGAATACTGGAGAGCGGGGGCAGACATAGCCAGCTACGTATATGAAATGAAATCCATCTTGCTATACGGTCACGGCTGTCTAGATACATGAGGGTTTATCTACAAGCCAGCAGTCCCTTAAGGTCATGAACAAGCCTATTGTCTCAATCACAAGCAAGTAAGTAAAAGTTACAAGATGTATGATCATTAAATATACAATAATAAGGCGTCCCAAATATTACATATTCAGCTGATCATGAAGCTAGTCGTACAAAATGTCAGGACTAGCAAGAGTTTAGTCATACATGATCAACCCTAGGATCTGTTAATCATGTTACAGCCCGTAGGCAGACAGTAAATAAAGATGCAATCGAGCTAACACGTGCTCGCTGGCTAAACGCCTCAAAAGAATATTTTCACAATAGAGCGGGAGAGCCAAAAAAATAAACCCACTCGTTGACAGGGTTCCGTCTAGTGGCCACCATCTGGCTGGATGATCGGTAGATCCTCTGGAGCTGCTCCGAAATCTGGCCACACAAAACCAGCTGGGTCAGACCCCAGAAAGAGCAAGTGCCACAAAGGAGCTTCACTTAAGAACTAAAACCAGCAATCAGCACATATATAAATAATATAATAAAAGACAGGAAATATAAATAACTGGTAAAAACTGGAAATAAGAAAAACATGCCAGGATGATATACGACGAGATAACCATGGAACTATTCAGATAGCTAGGTTACAACCCGTAAACCAAACAAGGACCGGGGTTGTAACCCTTCGTCTGAACGGAGCTTGGTTTCTCACCATTTATCGAGAAAATAAATACAAGCATGCTGGTCATGTAACAGTTTGGAACAAGATCAGGGCAAGACTAGACTTGTTAGACTCCATCCAATCATTTCACGGCCAAGCAAGACCTACGGCTTGACACTTTAACTAACTAGGGTTATCACAGTCCTAGTTACTAACAAGATGCAGTGAGATTATTCCACAGCCACAGGCCCTGCAGACCATCTAGGTTACCCAGGTCGAAAGATTAGGGTTGAATTCAGGTGGGTACATCGTCCAGGAAACGCATGTACCCTTAAGTAGCTTGAAGGGTACAACACATGACAGTGTGCTGGAAATGTGCCCTACTCGACGGCAGTCTACAGATCCCAGGCGCGCCCAGGTAACGGGATTGCCTGTAGCTGGAAAAATCTCTTCATGACTAACGTATTAATCTAGTTATTAGTCCCTAGTTCATTTCAATAGGTACTCCTGACCGTAGTACTCAGGAGTCCCATCCTAGACATGATGCAAGACAGGACTGGTTTATTTATACAAGCACAATCACCTACGGTGTCCAGGATGTTCATTCTTGTCAAGTCATGTCATGTTGGGTAGCCGTCAAGATATAACATGTCAGGTTATCAGGTCAAGTGTACTAGTCAAGAGTGCACCACGACAGGCCACTATGAGGTCATGCCAGGTTACTCATGTCAGGAGTGCACCACTACGGGTCACTATCGTGTCAGGCTCAGTTATCAATTCCAAACATATCAAGTAAATTCGGGAATTATCAAGTTCAGGTCAAAAGGCGTAAAGATATAAAATGGACGTAAAATATCTAATAAAATATCAATATACAGGGCTATAGAAGATCCAGGATAAGGAAAATAAAACAAACTGACAAGCTAATATAAGATCAAGTCTGCAAAAGGCCATACGCTCAGGTAAGCATACGCTCCCAAAAGGCAGCGTATGGGGGTCGCAAAGCTCTTGGGTTGAACCAGGGTGACAAGATAGGCAAGCGTACGCTCAAGCCAGCGTACGCTCAAACCCAGCGTACGAAAAAGACACGCTGCCAATAGGCAGCGTATCAAGGCTAGCATACGCACGCTAAAGAGCAGCGTACGAAAAACAGCGTACGCTCGCTAAAGAGCAGCGTACACAAGTCAGCGGCGTAAGCTAAAAAGCTAGCACACTGCTCACTGTCTTCTCCAAAGGGCAAGAACAGCAAGAACTGCAAGAACTCCATGGATGGAACCCAAAACTCCAAATGCTAATAACTTGGTCAAAACAAGTCCGAATCCAACTTTCTAAAGGTCAAAATTGGGTAGAATAAAATTATCTACAACATGGAACCATAAAAACTTGAAAACAAAGGAGTTTGATAGATCAAAACCACCAAAATCCGAAAATACTAAATTGTAGATCTACAAGAATCAAAGCCTCAAAATAGAAAATGACAAGTTCTAATGTGTCTTAGAATCATGAGAAGAAGCTAATGGAACCATAAAAATAAGTTCTCTTGTGGAAGCAAGTTGCACTTGCCTAAGGGTTGGGGAGTTGTGGGGAGGAAGGAAGAAGAAGAAGAAGAAGAAATAAATGAGAGTTATGGAGGAGAGAGAAGGTTGGTGGGGAAATAAATATCATGGGTTGGTGGTAGGTAGGGGTTCACCTTGGTCCATGATGGACCAAGCAACCAGCCGGCCAAACCAAGCCAACCCAAACGAGAGTTAAACCAAGCCAAGAAAACTAAACAATGAACAATACAAGAAAATATGTACACGTATTTCCAAAATACGTAATAGGAACCACAGGCATTACACCATGGAAAGTAAAAATACCAAGTTCTAAAGTTAGTCCAAATGCTGTAAGGAAGAGAATGAAGTAATAAAATTAGAGTTCCTCCATGAAGCAAGTTGCACTTGCCTAGACCTCTCTCTCCTCTCTCTGTTAGGTAAAAAAGTAAATGAGGAAGAAGAAGATGATAAATAAAGAGAGAGAATAGAGAGAATGGATTAATAAAGGGGTTGGTGGTGGTAGGTAGGGGTTCACCATATAAAACCAATCCCAAACCAAATCCATATAAACCAAACCGAACCAAGCCAATGAAATGCAAATGCAAAAATAAACCAAGCTAGGAACAAGCTAAAATACGTACACGTATTCTAAAATACGTACTACGAACAACAGGCATTACACTTCTGCTGCGACAGAACTCACACATCAGATTTAGTGCCAGTGATGATTCGCCCGACAAAGCCCTCATCGCCGGTCCGAGCTCTATACATAATCAAAGCCAACCCCAGTCCCCTAACCCCCCTGTCTCCCTGTCCAACCAGTTTATGGCCCTTGTCCAGGATGAGGACCAGGAAGTCAATGACCTGGCCATCGAGATCTTCATAGAGGAAGTTAAACCCAACCAGCCAAGCCCGGAGAAGAGCCTCACTAAAACCGTGGATGCGACATCCCTCACTGCGTCTCCCACTATCATAGCAACATCCCCTCTCGAACCATCTTCCGAGATATGCCGACCGGAGGAGGCTATTATAGCCGAGAGCCTAGCCATTCTATGGCCAGAACAGGTCCTGAAAGGACAGCAGGTCATGGCTGTCAGTTTCTCCCTTCTCTCGGTCGGAGATTCAGTCGAAAATAAAGCAGAAGCAGCAGACACCATCCCCATCCCACCTGTGGAGGCCAGCATGGATTCAGCAGGAGAACGGATAGACGTCCTCCAGATCCAGCGACAGATCCCTACTGCCGACCCCATAGAAGGCTCCAACTCGGTCGTTAGGGACCCCACCGGTAGCAAAAATACAGGCAATAAAGAATTACCAGAGCCGTCGAGCATACGCACCAGATCCGCTACCAAACGGATCCAAAACCCCTCCATCAACAACATTAATGCTTAACATCCTAACTTGGAATGTTCGTGGCCTGGCTAACACTCCCACCAAGAGACGGTTAACCAGTCTCAGGAAACTCCATATCATTGATATTTTGATTGTCATTGAACCAAAGACTCTCCCCAAACATATCAAATCCATTCAATTACAGCTCGGATTCGCGTCAGCCGTGCCCAGCAACCATGACATCTGGATCATCTGTGCGAAGGACATCAAGATCGCCATCATTCAGAACTCTAGGCAAGCTATCTCTTGCTGGATCGAACACCCCTTTCTTCCCAAGCGCGCCATCATATCGGCGATTCACGGCAGTTGTGACGTGAACGAGCGCAAACAACTGTGGAACAATCTTCTTGATTTTCACAACAACCACATCGACATCCCTTGGCTCTGTATCGGGGACTTCAACATCATCACCTGTAGAGAGGAGAAATCCGGTGGCAAACCACCACCCCACACGGCCATGCAAGATTTTAACAACTTCATCGTTAACGCTAACCAGACCTTGCTCCAATTTTTCGGCAACGAGTTCACCTGGTGCAACATGCAAGAAGGTAAACGACGACAATACTCCCGCCTTGATAGGGCTCTAACGAACAACCTTTGGTACGAAATGGGGATCACCTCGGCTCTTACTCATATAAACTCTACCGAATCCGACCACGCGCCTCTCCTTGTTGAAATGAGAAGCAGTTCTAATCATATCAAAAAGAACTTCCGGTTCCTAGAATTCTGGTGCGGTCACCCGTAATTCAGACAAGTGGTGGATGAAGCCTGGAAACAAGCCGACTCCCCCGACCCGCTCATTAGGGTGGCGGACAAGCTCAAGGCTACTAGAAAAGCTCTTACGACTTGGAGTAAACAAGCATACGGAGATATCTTCCAGCAAGTGTGCGTCGCGGAAGACGACGTCACTCGAGCTGAAAATTTGTTCGTCAGCGACCGGTCGCCCAACGCTAGGACCGCCCTCAATCTCACCAAAGCCATTCTCAAATTCTAGCTGAAAATCAAAACCGATTTCTGGAAACAGAAAGCAAGGCTCAGATGGGACAGTAAAGGCGACAAAAACTCGGCCTACTTTCATGCCTGGGTCAATGGCCGCAAGCAGAAACTCAACATCCATAAGATAAAGGACGAGACGGGGAACATCATCAGCAACCAACGGGGCATTCAAGGGACGGCCGCCAATTTCTACTCTCAGCTGTTCACAAAAGAGCGAGTCATCAAAGACAACTCATTTCTTGCTGAAATCCCCAACCTTATCGGCGAAGCTGATAACATTCAATTGGATCTCCCTCCATCCGAACAAGAAGTGAAAGACGTTGTATGGGTTATGAATGCCCACAGTGCCCCGGGACCTGACGGGTTCTCCGGGGTCATCTTCAGAGAGTGCTGGAATATTGTCAAAAATGACATCCACGAAGCGGCCACGGCCTTCTTTCAGGGAACGACATACCCCAAAGCCGTATCCTCAGCCAACCTTATTCTCATCCCGAAAAATGATAACCCCAAAAACTTTCGTGACTTCCAACCCATTAGTTTGTGCACCTTCACAAACAAAATCATCTCTAAGATCATTACCTCTCGCATGTCAGACTTGCTCCCCAAGATAATCTCAGAGGAACAAAGTGGGTTCCTCAAAGACAGAAACATCCAGGACAACATCATACTAGCCCAAGAGTTACTCACCTGCATGAAACTCCCGGCTAGAGGCGGCAACATTGCGATCAAACTTGACATGGAAAAAGCCTATGACAAAGTGGACTGGAAATTCATGATTTGGGTCCTCAGGGGATTCGAATTCTCGGAAAACTAGATCAATATCATCTGGAGATCGATCAATAATTCCTGGTTTTCTACGGTGATCAACGGCCAAGCTGACGGATTCTTCATCTACTCACGAAATCAGGCAGGGAGACCCTCTTTCATCAACAATATTCATCATTACGGCGGATGCACTGAGTAGAAACCTGAACAAGATGTCTAGTACGCCGAACTTCCAGTACTTCTACACAACCAGTGGCTGCCCGATTATTACCCACCTAGCCTATGCAGATGACATCCTCATATTCACCTCCGGGGATGTAGGATCGGTGGATGTTGTCCACAACACTCTTCAAAGATACGCCTCTTGCTCCGGTCAAAAGGTTAACTCTAGGAAGAGTATCATCTATGCCCACCACAATATTAAAAGCGAAAGTGCGACAAGTCTCTCCAATATCACCTCGTTCGCTATCAGTCACCATCCCTTTCTATACCTCGGATGCCCCTTGTTTACGACAGACCTATCGCCGGTATCTTTGAAGATCTCATAAAAAAATTAGGAAGAAATTTGAAGGGTGGCACAATGCCACCCTATCTCCGGGCAAAAAATTGATCCTCATTAACCATGTGCTCACTTCCATCCCCATATACACACCTATCGTCTTTTCATACCATTGACTCTCGTCCTTCCTATTTTGGGGGTCGATGACCGTGTTGTTTAGAATTTAGCAGACGCATAGTATAAGTTAGTTGACATTTGATTTTCGATTGCTTGATAGATAGGAGGGATTTATAGGTGTCGTATATAGTAATACCTATTCGTAGAAACTTTAAGCAAGTAGTGGAAAGATTATAAAGTTTTAGTGACGTAGCGTTGCGGGAGTAGTGTGACAAAAGGTGGGTAGAAGTCCTCAAGAAATTACACTTTCAAATGACCATGAGAATGGATTGATAGCAAAGGGAAACCGTCGTCTATCATAGCGGATGGACTCTTACCTTAAATTTCGAGGACGAAATTATTTTAAGGTGGGTAGATTTGTAGCTCCCCTTCCCAAAAATTTAGACATATTTTATTATTTCTTATTTTATTGGACTGGTTATTTTCAGATTTTATAAATAATTCTTTAGTTATTATTTACGGTAGATAGTTTTAACCAGAGTGGAGTTTTGGAGTACAAGGCGACTAGGAATCGTGGCACAAATAGTGCCATGGTGTGCTTTGACTAGAGTATTAGCCCTGGCAGGGAAGGCCGAACTATAGTGATGTCCTAACTAGGAAGACCAGGCCAAGTTACGACTTAACCCTTACCGAAGTTTTAGTTATTTGTTAAGTAAATTATTTAGTGTTAGGAAGACCGGTTATACCATTTTAGTCCAGACTGGACCCAAGCTGAGCCCAAGCCCATGTAGGTCATGCGTCGCGACCAATGAAATCGTGTTGATGGAATTTGGTATGAGGGTGTGGTAATTCATTTTAATGGTTTAATAAATATTTTCTGAATATTAGTAATGATATATTATAAATATCATTATCAGTTGATATTCTATGATATGGGTATAAAATAGGTCTTTATGCATTGTGGAAACTTTGGACTGAATATAATAGTTTATATACACCATTATTTATGAAAATTTATTATTATTATTCTTTGAGGTTATATAGTGATAAAGTTATTACCGTGGTTATTAAATATAGATTATTGATTATTATTAGTTATTATCATTTTATTATTTATCGAAAGAAGTATGTGTATATATATATGCACTTGTGTGAGTGTATATGGATATATAGAGAGTTATATAATCGTACACGTGTATATGTATATCGGTATACATATTACGTATATGTATATATTGTATACGTAAGTATTTGTGCGTATATATATATACAAATATATATACATATATATTTTATACATGAGTGTTTGTGTAAATACATATATATATTATATATGCATTTGTATATATATTAATATATAATGGTATGTATAGACATATATATATATAGGTATTTTTATATGTTAAATTGTTATATATATAAGAACTAGTGTAAACCCCAGGCCCACAGCCCAGGACTTAAGCCCAGCCGAGCAATCGCTCAGGGCAGAGCAGCCCGAGCTGGGAATTGGTTTCCCTCCCCCCATAAATCCAAAACCGAGCAGCACATAAACGTACATATAAGTCAGCGAAGGGATTGAAACCATCAAACCCTAATCCCTCAACACCTCGATCGCACAAGCACGCCTACGCGCCACCCTGGACCCCACGCGTCGACTGCGCCACCGCTGGCCGGAGGACGGCCGGCCAGGAACGGCCAACCGCGCACAAGCGCGATTCAGAACGACAGCAGCGATGGGCAGAGTCTCTGACTTTGAGGTATGCGTTCTCCGTCCACGTTGGTTCATTTTCGATTCCGTAAAATACTACGGATAGCCCATATAACCCTCTATCAGCGCCTTCAATTAGATTTGTTTAGGTTGCATTAAAAGAATTATAGGAATTCCTGAAAGTTCAGGAAAAACCCTATATAGCAGGACGTTTTTTCAGTCCCAAAACACCGCTTTGGAAGGATGATTTCGGCCAACCTACTGGCAGTTCCTCCGAACCAATTCATGGTAGTTACCGATAACCTATACGAGAAGACAACCCAATTTATAGATTTATTTTCCATCGATTATATTGCTGTTAAATCGCTTTCAAAATTTGTGAAAAACCTGCTTTCGAAAATATAAAATTTCAATAAATCGCTCCACACGACGTGCGTCACGCCAATCCGGACCACGTGGTCGCATACCGAAAGGATCGAAAGCTGCGTAACAGCTTTGTGGTCGTGTGGGCTTTGACGAAACTCGAATTGGTCGCGTGTGCGCGACGAATTTGATGCGTATCCGTCAAAATTTCCCGTATCGTGTACTTTGCAAATTTCTCAATTACTTTGTGCACGCTCGTCAGATCGAGACGAAACTTGTGCCAACAGAACCGTATCATTTTTCTGGTCCTGTATGCCAAGTTTGGTCCAATTCTGAGACAGTTGAATCTGACGTCGTTTTGTGGGCCCCACGGTTCTACTCAACGGATGATTTTGTGCACAGCCCGCCGGAATCCAACTTTGGACATACGGTTGGGTTCGTATCAGAAAACTGGATACGTAGACATGTAGTTTGACGACTTTAGAGACCGTTGACTCTGGCACGCTTTTTGGTGCAAAGCGGGTCCAACGGCGGACATCGTTTTTGCCCAAAATTACCGTTTTGCCCCTGGATCCAGAATTGGACTTAAGGACAGGCAATCCTAGCTAATTAGACTATTCTGAAATTGTTGGTATTGTTTATTTCAGCTTCCGGGGACTGTTGTACGGGTTTTGACTATAGTGGCACATTGAGTAGTTCAGATTGTCGGTTTCACCAGCAAAGGACCACAGGCGAGTACAGTTTATTGTCTGCATTTCGATATTGATTTTCACTATATTTCATTGGTTGGTTTCATTAGTTATGTGATTATTTTCTATTATAAATTGTTGAGTCGGGAATGAGAAGTACCAACGATGTGTGATATGACCTTAGACCGTGTAGACCGTGTTGCATTTATTTCTTGTAGACCGTGTAGACCGTGTTACATTTATTTCTTGTAGACAGTGATTTATTTATTGCAAGTAGACCGTGTAGACAGTGATTTATTTATTGCATTTAATCTGTGTAGTTCGTGATTATTATTCTGTAGACAATGTTTCTTTATTGCAATATTAACTGTAGACCGTGTAACTGTAGACCGTGTAACTGTAGACCGTGTAACTTTAGACCGTGTAGACCATGTCGCATAATTGTCCCGAGACCGATCACATATCAAAGGTACTTCTAATGGTGGAAAAGTATATTGGTCTATTTATTACTATTGATTTTTCTTACGGCTTTACTTTTTATTTTCAAACCCATGATTGATGTCTAACCGTTGTCTTATAGTCATTTTCTTTATTTGAAATTGCATTCAGTGAATTGTGCTCGTTCCATTCCTGACTGGAAACCAACATTTTTAGGTTAGCCGTGGATTCACTTAGCTTGGGGAGTTCGGGTGTACTTGCAGACGAACCTAGAAGATTAGTTAGATAGTCAAGTTATAGTCATTCATATTTGTACAAGTTTATATTTTTCTGCAAATGTAAAACTTGTGATCATTGTAAATTAAATTAGTTTGTGAATGAGCATTATTTGTGATTTGATCTTCATGGCCGTGACAGCGTTCTACCGTCGACACTGCGGCGTAGGCTGGCTTGGACACGTCTCGTATCCGTTTAAAAAAAAACGGGTACGGGTCGTGACAAGTTTTTGTGGTGGCCCATGCAGGTCAGTCTTTGCAAATAAAGCGAACTCGTGATAGTACATAGGTTAGTCGTACTATTGCGAGCCTGCGACTAGAAATGCTCATTCACGAATTAGAAATTAATTTAATTTACGAGAAAGACTAGGACTAGGAGTCCCTTACACAAACTTACCGATGGGTAGTCTAGGCCATGTAATTTAGACGAGGAGTTATTAATTTCAATAGTTTTTCGGATGCATATAGGTACACTATTTCTTCTTGATATGATGATACGATCCAATGTGAATAGATTATTCATTTGATGAGACATGGCTTCCTAGAATTAACGATCTAACCTTGATAAATTGTTTAATTCCTTCTCTTTGCCTCTTAGATATCATCCTCCTATCTTAGCCAAATTGTCTATTTAAGTTCCTATTTCTGCCCTAAGAGTTATTATTTTATGTTATCTATAGATGAACCCCAAGATAGTTTCAATTCAAGGTTTTCCTCAAGGGTGTGAATACACATAGAATAGATATTAGAATATTGCATTTCCTTGTCCTCAGATATTTCTTTCCTGTTCAATCATTTATTTGAAGGGTTATGATTAATAGGATAAATGCTTACGCTTTATTATATAGTCGACATGTTTGAATCTCTAGAAACTCAGGAATTTTGAGGATATAGTTAAAAGAATATTAGTTGACTCATAATGGCAGGACAGCAGCGCACTGTCGCCATTTATTTAAATTATGGACTCACTGCAGCCAGCAGCGCACTGGGGAGACACAACCCCTAGAGGTGAAATTAGTTAAGAAAATATAGGTGATGGGTTATTGCCAAACTATGGCTAGTGGTCCTCTCTTTGATCGTCGTTACCCTTGAGTCAATATTAGATAGGGTTAAGTAGTGTTTGACTTCGTATCATATTTGAGTTACGAAACCAAGGGTTTACCACAGCCCGAGTATACGGGTGAGGCGTAACTCTCGGTGAAATGACTTCAAACGTGATTACGGGTTTAGGATACTATGGAGGATAGGACGATACCATGTATGTCCCATAAGATCCAAGGCCAATATTAGTGGGAGTTCTGTAAGTTGAGTAGCATGTCTCCCAACCTAGCATTATGTGGTCCTTGTGATCTATTGACGAGAAAGTTGACAGACACTAATAAGTTACCAAGAATATAGAATCCAGAGTTCCATAACCCATTAGTTGACCAAGACCTTATGGACAGGAAGATTTTAGAAAGATTGTATAAACAAAGACACCAGGTAAGTTTTGATTCTCTCTAAACCCAAACTACTTGTGCCTCTTTTCAAAAATCTTGCGAGCTTGTATCTTGACTATTTTGACCAACACTGCTATTGCAGCCTAGTTTTTGCAAGCTTTTTCTTTTATCGAGCTTGATTCGAGGTATATGTTTAGTGGGGACGCCTGCTAACTTATTGTCTGATCAAAATCAGTGTATTATGGTCTGATCAACCATGATGCAATTGGTTCGCTCTTCGTTTAATTTCACTACGTGGATGGAGATATATAAGTATCTATGACCACATCCGCAACTGCTTGACAATTCCTCTTAAATTATATGTTCGCCCTTGAAACACGAAATTGTATTCAGTAACATCTCCCTTGAATTCCTTATTGCTTTTTGTCTTTCACCGATTTGGAAAGACGAAAGCTCGGGATGGTAGAGAGATACAGAGTATTCCCATGGCAAGGATAATGGTAGACACAAGTGTAGCTACCAATGGCCAGTCATGTGATTGAGTTACTCGTTCTTCCCTCGACCATCAAACTATTATTGAGACTTTCAAGCCATCTGAATTTGAGAATGATTAGGACTTCACCTTAGTCAAATACCAAACTAGGAGACTACCTATTCTCAAAAAACCAAATGTCGTGAGCCCCTAATTATTAGTTTGAAGCTTGCTTTGACTAGCAATCCTTAAGCCTTGACCCAACCTCTTCTCGACCAAAGCCCACAGTTAGACCTGAGATGAATAGACAAGGGTAAGGACAATCAGTACCGTGACTATGGTAGACACTCATTCCGAGATTAGTTTCCAACAAGTATTGTCCTAGCTATATAAATTTTATTATTCAGACCTAACTAGTGTTGGAACACCACCGTCACTAGTTTAGCCAATATCATAGTTTAAATACCCTGTCACACTATGACCTATGAGTTGTCAACAGCAATACCTGATCACTACAACCCCTGTAACCATAGCCTGGCAGGTTTGACACAAATAGAATTTCTTCACTGAATTGTTAGAAATCTTTTCTTATGTTGTGCCTTGGAGTTGGTTACCCCATCGGAAACTCTCATATACTGGGGACGAGTAGGTCATTCTATTTTATCGACCATGTGTCATTGTACACACTCGTTCTCCATTTATTGATGAACAATCCTTGACATGATTTATATCTACCGTATTCGGTTACGCAGTGCCTTATCCTCAATTAACAAGAGTCGAGGTACAGTATCCGGATTTTGGAATCCTTCTAACCTCGATATTCCTAAGACCATGTCCTATTTCTAAGGTGGGTAGACTGTAAGCCTCCTAAAGTTTTGGGATATACAAAGATCATCGATTGATTAGAATAAATTTTTTTTTTACTAGAATGATAGTTAGTTCCCTATGGACTCCCCCTTTCCATTTAGATCATTTTGTGTCCCCAGCCGTGTCATAAATATTCGGAGCACGAGACCAGCTGTTATCTTCCAACAAACTGCATATATAAAATCTAGACGAGTCCACCTTTATCTAGGTATATCATGTCCCACTCAAACTCGTCCCCTTGTACTCTATTTTTATGGTACGACTTGCAGGACGAAAGGACTAGCTATAACCCTTAACATAATACCGAGATACTTTTCGATTTCCATTAGAGCCTTAACGTTGACTCAATTCCTTCAACCCAATATATGGTTGTGATCTACTCAAAGCCCACTACGCACACACCACTAGTGTGCCATTCAATTGTGTCTTCTCGTGCTACTTAAACACAAAAGTCACGGAAGGCGCATCTTTAGGGCTTACAAAACCCATTTTAACCAATCCGACTGCCCAACTAGCTCAACCACTTGGGTGGAAACTTATTCAGGTTACCCTACCCTAGTAGAAATAGTTTTATCATTGAGATATTGTCCAGTCAATATAGATTAAGATTCAGGGTTCATCTAACCAACGATTGATGTCCAATAGAGAACCCATTAAGACCCAGTAGAGCCATCCATTCATACCACCATTTTTGGAATAAATAAAACCAAACTATTCGAGATAGGTCCCTATACCGATCATGTAGCCTCCATCTCTTAGAATGTGATGTCATTCGTAACCCTTGTTCCAGCTACCTGGAAGTAGCGATACGGTCTTGTATTGCAATTATATCCTTGCTCGTGTGTTTAAATAACCACGGAAAGGATCACAACTTGATTTTTCAAATTTCTGCCCTATTAGGGAACCTTGTTTAGAATTTCGAGAACGAAATTTCTGTATTGCACGGAGTATAAGCCCTCTAATAAACGAAGGGTTTTTCAAATTAGCAAGTGACTGGACTAGAGTAGTCAACCTAGCAACAAGTCAATGTTTCATAAACGTTACTTCTATCGTCATCATTTGATATCCTCTACCGCTCTTGAAATTTCGTGCTTGTTCTCAGTTATTCTCCCTCGTCTTTTCATACCATTGACTCTCGTCCTTCCTATTTTGGGGGTCGATGACCGTGTTGTTTAGAATTTAGCAGACGCATAGTATAAGTTAGTTGACATTTGATTTTGGATTGCTTGATAGATAGGAGGGATTTATAGGTGTCGTATATAGTAATACCTATTCGTAGAAACTTTAAGCAAGTAGTGGAAAGATTATAAAGTTTTAGTGACGTAGCGTTGCGGGAGTAGTGTGACAAAAGGTGGGTAGAAGTCCTCAAGAAATTACACTTTCAAATGACCATGAGAATGGATTGATAGCAAAGGGAAACCGTCGTCTATCATAGCGGATGGACTCTTACCTTAAATTTCGAGGACAAAATTATTTTAAGGTGGGTAGATTTGTAGCTCCCCTTCCCGAAAATTTAGACATATTTTATTATTTCTTATTTTATTGGACTGGTTATTTTCAGATTTTATAAATAATTCTTTAGTTATTATTTACGGTAGATAGTTTTAACCAGAGTGGAGTTTTGGAGGACAAGGCGACTAAGAATCGTGGCACAGATAGTGCCATGGTGTGCTTTGACTAGAGTATTAGCCCTGGCAGGGAAGGTCGAACTATAGGGATGTCCTAACTAGGAAGACCAGGCCAAGTTACGACTTAACCCTTACCGAAGTTTTAGTTATTTGTTAAGTAAATTATTTAGTGTTAGGGAGACCGGTTATACCATTTTAGTCCAGACTGGACCCAAGCTGAGCCCAAGCCCATATAGGTCATGTGGCGCGACCAATGAAATCGTGTTGATGGAATTTGGTATGAGGGTGTGGTAATTCCTTTTAATGGTTTAATGAATATTTTCTGAATATTAGTAATGAAATATTATAAATATCATTATCAGTTGATATTCTATGATATGGGTATAAAATAGGTCTTTGTGCATTGTGGAAACTTTGGACTGAATATAATGGTTTATATACACCATTATTTATGAAAATTTATTATTATTATTCTTTGAGGTTATATAGTGATAAAGTTATTACCGTGGTTATTAAATATAGATTATTGATTATTATTAGTTATTATCATTTTATTATTTATCGAAAGAAGTATGTGTATATATATATATACACTTGTGTGAGTGTATATGGATATATAGAGAGTTATATAATCGTACACGTGTATATGTATATCGGTATACATATTACGTATATGTATATATTGTATACGTAAGTATTTGTGCGTATATATCTATATACAAATATATATATATATATATTTTATACGTGAGTGTTTGTGTAAATACATATATATATTATATATGCATTTGTATATATATTAATATATAATGGTATGTATAGACATATATATATATATATGTATTTTTAGATGTTAAATTGTTATATATGTATAAGAACTAGTGTAAACCCCGGGCCCACAGCCCAGGACTTAAGCCCAGCCGAGCAATCGCTCAGGGCAGAGCAGCCCGAGCTGGGAATTGGTTTCTCCCCCCATAAATCCAAAACCGAGCAGTACATAAACGTACGTATAAGTTAGCGAAGGGATTGAAACCATCAAACTCTAATCCCTCAACACCTCGATCGCACAAGCACGCCTACGCGCCACCCTGGACCCCGCGCGTCGACTGCGCCACCGCTGGCCGGAGGATAGCCGGCCAGGAACGGCCAACCGCGCACAAGCGCGATTCAGAACGACAGCAGCGATGGGCAGAGTCTCCGACTTTGAGGTATGCGTTCTCCGTCCACGTTGGTTCGTTTTCAATTCCGTAAAATACTACGGATAGCCCATATAACCCTCTATCAACGCCTTCAATTAGATTTGTTTAGGTTGCATTAAAAGAATTATAGGAATTCCTGAAAGTTCAGGAAAAACCCTATATAGCAGGACGTTTTTTTCAGTCCCAAAACACCGCTTTGGAAGGATGATTTCGGCCAACCTACTGGCAGTTCCTCCGAACAAATTCATGGTAGTTACCGACAACCTATACGAGAAGACAACCCAATTTATAGATTTATTTTCCATCGATTATATTGCTGTTAAATCGCTTTCAAAATTTATGAAAAACCTGCTTTCGAAAATATGAAATTTCAATAAATCGCTCCACACGACGTGCGTCACGCCAATCCGGACCACGTGGTCGCGTACTGAAAGGATCGAAAGCTGCGTAACGGCTTTGTGGTCGTGTGGGCTTTGACGGAACTCGAATTGGTCGCGTGTGCGCGACGAATTTGATGCGTATCCGTCGAAATTCCCCGTATCGTGCACTTTGCAAATTTCTCAATTACTTTGTGCACGCTCGTCAGATCGAGATGAAACTTGCGCCAACAGAACCGTATCGTTTTTTTTGGTCCTGTATGCCAAGTTTGGTCCAATTCTGAGACAGTTGAATCCGACGTCGTTTTGTGGGCCCCACGGTTCCACTCAACGGACGATTTTGTGCACAGCCCGCCGGAATCCAACTTTGGACATACGGTTGGGTTCGTATCGGAAAACTGGATCTGTAGACATGTAGTTTGACGACTTTAGAGACCGTTGACTCTGGCACGCTTTTCGGTGCAAAGCGGGTCCAACGGCGGACATCGTTTTTGCCTAAAATTACCGTTTTGCCCCTGTATCCAGAATTGGACTTAAGGACAGGTAATCCTAGCTAATTAGACTATTCTGAGATTATTTGTATTGTTTATTTCAGCTTCCGGGGACTGTTGTACGGGTTTTGACTATAGTGGCACATTGAGTAGTTCAAATTGTCGGTTTCACCAGTAAAGGACCACAGACGAGTACAGTTTATTGTCTGCATTTCGATATTGATTTTCACTATATTTCATTGGTTGGTTTCATTAGTTATGTGATTATTTTCTATTATAAATTGTTGAGTCGGAAATGAGAAGTACCAACGATGTGTGATCTGACCTTAGACCGTGTAGACCGTGTTGCATTTATTTCTTGTAGACCGTGTAGACCGTGTTACATTTATTTCTTATAGACAGTGATTTATTTATTGCAAGTAGATCGTGTAGATAGTGATTTATTTATTGCATTTAATCTGTGTAGTTCATGATTATTATTCTGTAGACAATGTTTCTTTATTGTAATATTAACTGTAGACCGTGTAACTGTAGACCGTGTAACTGTAGACCATGTAACTTTAGACCGTGCAGACCGTGTCGCATAATTGTCCCGAGACCTATCACATATCAAAGGTACTTCTAATGGTGGAAAAGTATATTGGTCTATTTATTACTATTGATTTTTTTTACGGCTTTACTGTTTATTTTCAAACCCATGATTGATGTCTAACCTTTGTCTTATAGTCATTTTCTTTATTTGAAATTGCATTCAGTGAATTGTGCTCGTTCCATTCCAGACTGAAAACTAACATTTTCAGGTTAGCCGTGGATTCACTTAGCTTGGGGAGTTCGGGTGTACTTGCAGACGAGCCTAGAAGATTAGTTAGATAGTCAAGTTATAGTCATTCATATTTGTACAAGTTTATATTTTTCTGCAAATGTAAAACTTGTGATCATTGTAAATTAAATTAGTTTGTGAATGAGCATTATTTGTGATTTGATCTTCATGGCCGTGACAGCGTTCTACCGTCGATACTGCGGCGTAGGCTGGCTTGGATACGTCTCGTATCCGTTTAAAAAAAATAGGTGCGGGTCGTGACAACAGGCGACCGCCAACTGCAGATCGTCTGCGGCATGGCGGCGCATCATCAAAGGTCGTACAATTGCCGAACCGGTTATTCATCTTCAACTGGGGGACAGAGAATCCCGCACCTTCCACGAACGTTGGACGGGTGACAACCTGCTATACCGCCCACCGGAGGCTCCGGAGAACAGCAGGATTAAGGAGCTTTGGGATGCGAGGAGGGACGACTTGGATTGGGACAAGATCCGAGATTGGGTTGGCGAGCACACGGTGGACTGCATCCGCAGTAACGACCTGAAGTTAAGCTCAGATGTTGACAAGCTCCGTTGATCGGAAAGTCAGGCAGGTGAATTCTCTGTTCGCTCCGCAAGACGGGTTGCCCGCGGCCAGGGAGCGCCTTCGCCGATCAGCGCTGCCTTTTGACAGACATGCATCTCCAAGAAATGGTCCATTCTGATCTAGCTAGTCACGAGAAACAAGCTCCTGACCGACGACGTTCTCTACACCATTGGATTCAGCTTAGCCTCCGCCTGTAATTGCTATGAGGCTCGCCAATCGGAAACTGTTGACCACATTTTCAGTCAGGGCGATCTCCCTGCTCAGGTCTGGAATGTGCTCTTTCAGCGCTGCAATCAGTATCAGGCGGGCGGAAGCCTCAACGATCTCTTAGCTCGGTGGGCGCTGGCCTCCCATGGCTACCAGATTATCGCGGCTACCGTCACGTGGGTATTATGGAAGAATCAAAACAAGGCCAGGTATGAGGGCTACCAATTCAACACGGACAGGCTGATTCGGGAGGTGATCAGGCAGTGCCGGAAGATTCGGACCGTTTGTTCGGTTGAACAGACGGCCTTTTGGGAATCTCTCCTAGTTTAGTCCCTCTGTTTCGCTTCTTATTTTGTAGGTATACTTGTATAGGTGTCGACTTTTGCAGCCATTAGTATACTTGTACAGGCTTCGGCATTTTGAGCCTTACTGAATAAAATGGGATATTTCCAAAAAAAAAAAAAATATATATATATATATATATATATATATATATATATATATATATATATATATATGAAATTTTATTTATTTTTTTAAAAATAAATAAATATATATATATATATATATATATATATATATATATATATATAAAATATATATATATATACAATAATATAATATATATATATTATATATATTTATAAAATATATGAAATATATATATATAATACATTATATATATAATATATATAATATATATTTATTTATTTTTTTATATAAATATAAATATATATATATTTATATACATATTATCTAAATATATTATATATTATATATTATATTATATTATATATATATATATATATATAATATATATATATATATATATATAAATATATATATATAAATATATATATATATATATATATATATATATATATATATATATATATATAATATAAGTATGATGAGCAGCTCTCCCCTTTCCCCCGTTCCCTTCCGCTTCCCCCCCCCCCCCCCCGCCTGCCCAGCCTAGGCCGCCGGCCGGCCGCTCTTCCCCCTTCCCTCCCCCTTCTCCCTGTCCGTCCATCCCTGTATGGCGGCCCCCCGGCCAACCTCTCCGCGATTCTCGGCCTCTAGTCGACTGCGTCCCTCCTGCCCCGCCAGGCCCCCCACCTCCATCCACCCCCCTCCGCCTTCTCCTCCCCCTCCACTGTCGCAGTCGCCCACCCCGCCATCTCGTTGTGGCCCCTCCAACCCCCTCCGCCTTCACCCCCTCCTTATTTTCTCCCTGCGCCCTCCTCCTCCTTTCCCGCCGGTGCATCGTCGGTCTCCAGCCTGGCCGGTGGTGCCCCTTCGGCCCTACCCCCAGGGGTGTCGGCTTCTCCTGCTCTGACCTTTCAGCTGCCATCCTCTGGAACTTCGGCCGCTGGTACAGTTTTTGAATTTCAAAATTTACGTGTTCCTTTTCCCGCCCGAGCCCTCTGGCCGGGGGCTGCACCATTATGCGCCCCCGAACCTTGCTGCGTATTTGGTCGTCCATTTTTGGGGGCATATGCCGCCCCCCCACGCGTGGGCGTATGCCTTCCCCACCTTCTAGTGGGCGCATTCGATCGCTTGTCCGTGGGTGCTCTTCTTCCCTTCGCGGCGAGCGACGTGGTCGGCCCCCCTGATGTCGACGCTCTCTCCAGCTCTCTTAGGCGCATACCCCCTCCACCAGTGGGCGTATACCCCCACCACCTTGGTTGCCCTGAGGGCGCATACCTCTTCCCCCTCTTGGGTAGATCCGCCGCTCCCCTGGGAGGCTCTATGGGCGCATATGGCCCGCCCGCCTCGGTCGGCCCCCTGGTGTCTGTGCCTTATCCTGTTCTCTTGGGTGCCCTATGGGGACATACCCCTACCACCTGGGCGCCCCAGCGGGCGCCTACCCCTTTCCCATCCCCCTCTCGGTCGGATTCGCCACTCCCCAGGGGGGCCCTGTGGGCACATATGCTGCATCCCAATCTGGCGCATCTGGCCTGGCCGGTCCTACGTCTTCCGGTCCCCAACCGTCTGTAGAAGCTCTCGGCGGGCATCCTCCCGGTGGCACCCATAACCCTGCCAGCACTCTCCCCTCGGAGACGAATCCTCCCCAGGATACGATGGGTGGCCCTTCTTCATGCTCCTAGTCTCCTGTTGGCCTCATTCCCCTGACTTGGTTGAGCCTTTGGGTAGTGCGGTGGTTATCCAGGTCCCGAAGGAGTCTGCAGGCCCCCCAACTCCTATTTCGGTCCGTTTGAAGCCCCCCCCTGACGACCTCCTCGCCTTCGTCGGCCCAACCGGTACCATCCTATGGCAACAAGCTGCGTCCTGACCGAGCAGTCAAGCAGGATCTCCTGTTACCCGACGTCCACCTTATCAAAGTGGAGTATTCGTCTCCATCTCCTATGCCCACAGTTGCCTTCTCCATTCAGGAGATCCAATCCCTGGCCACTTCCTTCCCCTTCTCAATCGTGCTCAAGTTCTCCTCGGGCTGCCCCAAAATCTCCAAGGTCCAGGCAACTATCGCCAACTGGCGGCTATCTACTGATTATCGGGTGGCCTCCTAGATCCCAAACACATCCTGCTATACCTATCATCCGATTCGGACCATAGGACGGTGTGGTCCAAAGGGACCTACATGATGGACTCACACCAAATGAAGGTCATCAAATGGACCGTGAATTTCAGTACCAAACAAGACTCAATGACGGTAGCCGCATGGGTGACCCTCCCCAACCTTCCTCTCGTATGTTTCGTTGTAACGGCTCTCCGGCGGATGGCCAACTCCTTCGGGACCTATGTTGCCACAGCCGTAGAGACCAGCAACCTAACCAATGCCTATTATACGATGATTTGTGTGGAGCTTGACCTTTTAACCGAGCCTCCCAACCACATCCTCATCGAACTGGGCGACCGATCCCACACCCAACAAATCATCTATGACAATCACATCATCTTCTGCTCCCACTGCCAACTGCGCGGCCACCTCGCAAAGCATTGCTACCATATCCACCCTGAGCTCAAAAGGAAACCGGCTAGGTCTACTCCACTAACATCAGAGAGCAAGTTCTACTCGCCCGCTCAGTCTCCTCTGCTCCAGCTACCGAACTAACATACCAGATTCCAATCCAGCGATAGCTATACTGGTCTAGAACCTATTACGGCCAGTTTGGAGACCCTACCCTCAGTCAGATCGGCTATTCACCCGGCCCCACCAACTCTGCGCCTTTCCAATCAGTTTAAAATCTTGGGATCGGAATCGACAGAACCTCCCCTAGAGTCATCGCCCCTTGTTATCTCTAAGACAGTCCTCCAGTCGGACCCGTTAGCCACCAGAAAGCACCAACCAGCAGCCGTTGCAGAGGCCCTCCATGACCGCTTACCTGCCACGGAAGACCCCCAGAGTCCCAGGCACACGAAATCGATGTCATAGAAGCCCTCGCTATCCTCGGACAAGAGCAAGCCCAGAGAGGTCTTCAAGTCCTTGCTGCGGGACTCAACCTCCGATCAAAAGGAGAACAGTATGCCATCCTGGAGGACTCTATTTTCACCCCCCTGATGATTCAGGGCTTGATTCGGCTGGATTCTTGTCCGACCCTAATGTCGATACTCCAGCCAACCACACCGACGGATTGACCATCATCACATCCTCCTCGATGGCGGGAGAGGCTTCCACCACAATAAAAAAACCTGTCCCACAAAAAACTGGCGACTCTCCTGCAACCCAAACCACAGCCACAGCAAAGCTGGCCAACCACAAACACCCCCATCTTTGCAAATACTGAACATCCTCTCCTAGAATGTCCGTGGTCTGGCGAACAAACCTACCCAGAGGAGAATCACCAACCTCACCAAAATTCATATGATTTGACGTTCTGATTATCCTTGTACCCAAAATCTCCTTTAAGAGACTCAAGTCCATGGAACTGCAGTTCGGCTTCCCCACGACTATCGTCGGCAGACACAACATTTGTATCCTTTGCTCAAAGGACGTCAAAATTGGAGTCATTAACGACTCTCATCAAGCCCTATCCTGCTGGATAGAGCACCCGTTATTACCCAAGCGTGCCATACTATCTGCGGTCCATGGCAGCTGTAACATCACCGAGCGTAAACAACTTTGGAACAATCTTCTGGACACCCACCGCCATCACATCAACCTCCCTTGGCTTTGCATCGGAGACTTTAACACAGTCACCTGCAGTGACGAGAAGGCTGGCGATCGTCCCTCCTTCCGGACATGCAAGACTTCAACAACTTCATCTTCAACGCCCTCCTCTCCCCCATTCCATTCACCGGCAATACCTTTACCTAGTACAACATGCAGGACGGAGATCGGCACCAATACTCCCGTTTGGATAGGGCCCTAACCACCGTCCAATGGCACGACATAGGGATCACCTCCAAGCTCTCTCACCTAAACGCCACTGAGTTCGACCATGCACCCCTGTTAGTGGCCACTACTAGTAACATGAGCACTAGCAGAAAAAGCTTTCGCTTCCTAGATTTTTGGAGTCACCATCCACAGTACTTGGGCATTGTCACAGAGGACTGGAACAGCACGGACGATGCCGAACCGCTCACACGGGTGGCCAATAAGCTCAAAGCCATGAGGAAGGCCCTTCCGGCATGTAGCAAGCAAGCATATGGCGACATTTTTCAGGCCGTCCGTGAGGCTGAGGATGACGTCAATCGCACCGAGATCAGATTCTTGAATAATAGATCCCCCAAAGCCAGAGCTGCTCTTAACCTAACCAAGGCTATCCTCAAGTTCCGTCTGAAAGTGGAGACTGACTTTTGGAAACAGAAAGCTAGGATCAAATGGGACAGCGAGGGAGACAACAACTCGAGCTACTTTTATGCTTGTGTCAACGGACGCAGGTAAAACCTCACTCTGTATCAAATTGTGGACAACAATGGGGTCATCATCAAAGACCACAAGAGCATCCAAGTGGCGGCGGCTGAATACTACTCTTCAGTGTTCACCAAGGAGACGGTCATAAGGGACAGTTCCTTCCTTGAGGGAATTCCTCACCTTGTAAGCGTCGAGGAAACACCCGGCTAGAGATTCCTCCGTCCGAGGTAGAGGTGAAAGAAGCCATCTGGGCTTTCGACGAGCATAGTACCCCCGGTCTGGACGGGTTTTCGGGGGTTTTCTTTGGATCATGCTGGGATATCATTAAGGTTGACATTTACGAAGCGGTCACAGCCTTCTTTCAAGGATCGAGGTATCCTAGAGCTATATCGAGCACCAATCTGATTCTCATCCCCAAAAAAGGAAACCTAGAGACATTTCACAATATTTGCCCCATCAGCCTATGTACCTTCACCAACAAGATCATATCCAAGATCGTTGCCTCCCGCATGCCGTGTCTCCTTCCCAAGATCATCTCTAAAGAGCAGAGTGGGTTTACTTGCGACAGAAACATTCAAGATAATATTATGCTAGCTCAAGAGATGATCACTTGTATAAAATTGTCGACTATAGGCAGCAATATCGCCATCAAATTAGACATGGAGAAGGCTTATGACAGGCTGGATTGGCAATTCATGATCTGGGTCTTCAGAGCATTCAGTTTCTTTGAAACTTGGACCAACATCGTGTGGAGATCGATCAGTAACACCTGGTTTTCGACGGTGATCAACGGTCAGGCTGACGGATTCTTCAAATCGAGCTGGGGGGTTAGACAAGGTGATCCGTTGTCATCCACCATCTTCATAATTACCGTCGATGCCTTGAGCAGGAACCTTAACAAAGTGGTTGGCTCTAGCAACTTCCATCATTACCATACCGCCAGTGGCTGCCCTATTATCACCCATTTGGCCTTTGCTGATGACATCCTTATCTTCTCCTCCGGGGACGTAGGGCCGGTGGAGGTGGTCCACAACACTCTTCAGAGATACGCCAGGTGTTCGGGACAGAAGGTCAACCCGGATAAAAGTGTCATTTACACTTATCACAAGACCTCTAGAGAGCACGCTGACACCCTTGCCAATTCTACCTCTTTTCCCATCAAACACCCACCTTTCCACTATCTCGGATGCCCCCTAGAGTATGGGAAATCAAATTCTGGCATATTTGAGGAGCTGATCAACCTCATCAGGAAGAAACTCGAAGGATGGCATAACGCCACACTATTCCCAGGTGGCAAGATGATCTTTATCAAGCACGTCCTTATATTGATTCCCATCTACACCCTAACAGCTTGCTCTCCTCCCAAGAAAGTCCTTAATTCGATCGAGGGCATCTTCAGCAACTTCTTTTGGGGGCACAGTGACGGCAACAACAAACACCACTGGGCTAGCTGGAATACCATGGCACGGCCTACCGGTGATGGGGGTCTGGGGTTCACCAAACTTTCCTACATCGTTAAAGCTTTCTCTATGAAACTGTGGTGGGAGATCCACACCACACAGAACTTATGGACCTGATTCATGAAGGTCAGATACTTCAAGCACATTCATCCGACGATGGCCTTTTACAACAGCAGATCTTCCACTGCATGGCACTGTATACTTAAAGGCCGCTCTCTTGCAGAACAGGTCATGAGGCTGGTGGTTGGTAACGGCGAATCATCAGCTTTCCTAGATCGATGGACGGGAGACACCTTACTTTCGAATCTCTCGGAAGTCCACAAGTACCGCAAGATCATGGACATGTGGAATCCTATCGATAACGACTGGAACTGGCCCATAGTAAGAGACTGGGCCGGCCCAGCGGCGATCGAGGTCATCCGACGCGGTGGGGTGACGATCAGACCCAACATAGATGAGTTCCGGTGGCAGGAGAATGCCTCACTAGTCAAGATTTGGCTTATCTTACCAGAGGAGGGTTGTGGAGGCTGAGGTTCGCTCACAGCCACCGTAGTCCCCTCACCAGCGACCTCCAAGCCGAATTCAGCTGGTTCCTCTGCCCCAGCCGCCCCGGAAGGAGATACGACTGGATCAGCATCACCCTGCTGAAATTCAGCAGTCCCGGTGACGGGTTCAGCGGAGCCCCCGTCACCCTGGGTCGAGACCTCAGCAACGTGAGATCCCTCAGCCGCCGCCGAGAGAACCCCGGCAGAAATAATCTCGGCACACATGTCACTAATCAATGTGGTCAGGGCCGGATTGACTTCAGAAACAGCAGTCGGTTCTCGAGAGTCCGACACTTCTGACGCCTGCAGAGAAGAGAAAAATGATTAAATCATAGTTTAAGAAGAGAAAGAGCTAAAGAAGGAGATGGTCGTAATTCAATTCACCTCCGAAACGGCGTCATCACCTTTGTCTCTCTCCTTAATGAGCAGCCCGCGGCGTCTAACTGCAACCCGCTTCACGGAGAAGGTTACGCCACCAATAGACTCATGCCTGCCTCGCTTGCGTGAAAGGCCAGGCACAACAGGCGGCTGATCCGTCACCACCTCATCTGGCACAATAGGCGGCTGATCCGCTACCATCTTTTCTGTAGGAGGGAGAGAGTTATCTGCATCATGCTCATCATTCTCTTCGTCCGTATTAGTGGACTCCGAGTCAGGCCCAGAAATTGTGTTCGCCTTCCTCTTCCTCGTCTTAGACCCCTTGGGCTTTTCCGCCAAGCCAGTACCCACAATGAAGCTGGTACTCAGGTCAAAATTAACGGGAGGCTTGCTCGTCGTAACATGGTATAGGGCCGCCATATACAAAATCTTCCCTAGCGACTCAGCATCAGGAACCAAGAAACTTGTTCGGGTATGAACCGTGTCATAATAGTGCCAGGCCCTGATACCGTCGAGGACACTACCTACAAAGCCCAGGCAAGAGCTGGGACTGTCAAGGAATAGCTAGCTATACCCGAACTGGTGTGAGAACCTGCTGGGCAAGTAGGGCTCCAGGTAGACATTGTTACGGTTACGGTATACTAGGTGCGCTGGACTGATATTACGCAACCAAAGGAGCATCTTCTCAGGCAAGAGGTGAGGTGGTCCGGTACAATCAATATGTACGCCCCTCACTTCTTCATCGGTAAAACGAGGAACAGATAAAAAAAGTCGTATCCGTCCACTCACGGTAGCGTCCTCCGACAGGCTGGCATAGTGCTGTACTTCCAGGGCTGATGGTGATATTGGAAAATGAAAGCATCATCAGCCGTGACGCCGTCTTCTGCTCTAGGCCTCATCAAAGACCGACAGTGCATCAACAGTCACCCTATCAGATAATGGTAAGGTAGCTCTATGCGCTAAAAATCGATAGCCGTGTCATGGGCGATGACCTTGGACCAAAAGGCACGAAGGCCATGGTGTATGCTACACACCATGGCCGGAAGAAGGGCCAGTCTAACCCCAAAGACCAGCTTTACGGCAGGAAGGATAAAGTGGCGGCTGATCCTCTCAATGGAACCCGCCCATCCTGAGACTAAGCAGTTTCGTAGCCACACCATCAGGAATCCTGCCAAGAGTTCCTTCTCTGATAGCCGATGAGTACCATGATAAAAATAACTAAAGGAATCAGTTTGACTCCCAAATGTGTCGCCTGTGGCCCTCGATCTCTTGGCAGTCGACACCAGTTTTTGTATCTCCTCCTGGGTTTGAGGATCTCGGGAAGAAACCCGGCCTGAGGCGTCTAGTGTAAAAAAGTACGAGACCCAGGACGTAGTGTGAGGAATGCTCTCTTTCGAGCTACCATCCTTCTTGATGGCCGTCTGGTGACAGGTACTATGGTGACATAACAATTCCGGATATACGGCAATAAAGCCCGGGAACTGTCGATCTAAATCCTCGAGCTCTTCGCTCGTAGGGGTGTATACTCCAAAGACTTCTTTCCCCCAGGGCAGCTTGGAAATAACGTACATCTCGTGGAGAGCGAGCCCCAGCTCCCCTCCAGGTATGAAGAAGGTTCCCGTCTGCCGGTTGTACATCTCCAGGAGAGCCATAAACAACGGCTTGTTTATGGACAGACCATGACAGGTGCCCCGAATGGCGTGGTAGACGCCGATCTCACGCAGGGGAGTCTCATACTTTTACAGAATCCACGTGGTCAAGTTAGCCCACACAGGGATGGGGTTTATCCAGTTCATCAGCGCCAACCGGCCGACGGAATAGGACCCCTTCCGAGCAAGCTGGTTCAAGAAGGTGTCAGCTTAAGAGAACGTGAAATTGGGACCCGATATATTTATGAAGGTACCCGGGGCCAGTCCCATCACGTACCGACTGACCGGTTCCCTTCCCGCATACGCTGACCCCAAATTCCTGTTATAATAGATGTTACCCACAATCATCCCCGACCTGCTGGGAGTCAAGGAGTCCACCATCTTTCTGTCCATCGGTAATATGTTGAACCATGACAGAGGAAAATGACGCTCCATCGGAGGGATATGGATTGCCATCTCGTCAAGAGTAAAGTCCCAACTCTTGGATATATCCCGCACTCGGGGGTTCTTTACAGTCAAAGCATCCCCAAAGAGGAACGACGGCTTCAGGTATTTCCCCTCCAATTGCCCCAAGTTCATCATGGCGCAGAGAAAGTAGAAGGGCTGGTTCTTGATAGCATTCAGCCTCTCCAAAGGCTCGTTTGTGGGAATCTGGTTCGCCACATATTGGACTAAGTGGCCGAATCGCAAACCCACAACAGATTGGGCTGAACCCAGATTCACTGGAGAAAGACAAAAGAAACAAGTTAAAAGATGGCTAAACAAAGCCACTTAGTGTTTTTAGGCTTATGCGGCCCAGTCCATATGTGCTTATGCGGCTATGATTTGGTGGGGGTCCCATGCGGCCCATTTTTAGACGAGCTTATGCGGCTCTGTTTAGCATGAGCTTATGTGGTTCTGTTTAAAAGAGCTCATGCGGCTCTGTTTGAACATGAGCTTATGCGGCACTAATTAGCGTAAGCTTATGCGGCTCTGTTTAGCGTGAGCTTATGCGGTTCTGATTTGATGGGGCCTCATACGGTCCAGTTCAGATGAGCTTATGCGGTTCTGCTTAGCGGGGCATTATGCGGCCCAGTCCAGATGAGCTTATACAGTTCTGCTTTGCGAGGCCTCATGCGGCTCAGTTCAGAGGGACTTATGCGGCTCTGTTCGACGGGTCCTTATGCGGTTCAGTCTGCGAAGTGCTTATACGGCCACTAGACGACTCTCATGTGGCCCGAACATGGGGTATACCCCCATGCGGCTCCGACATGGGACGTATATACGGCACATACAATTTGAACAGTTTAAAGAAGACGACGAAGGCCCGCGCATAAAATATGTGACATA
Source organism: Iris pallida (assembly GCA_029216955.1). Classification (NCBI taxonomy): domain Eukaryota; kingdom Viridiplantae; phylum Streptophyta; class Magnoliopsida; order Asparagales; family Iridaceae; genus Iris; species Iris pallida. Next base: position 17,799,500 of record JANAVB010040419.1, on the reverse strand, counting down.
GCCATGAATTCTGAGTTCATGCAATTTCTCCCAAAACCCTTACCAGCAATGGCGAGGTGAACGTCGAGATGAACTTCAAGCACCGCAGTCTACGTAGAAGCTACTCCCTTACCCTTCGTCGCATCCTTGGAAGTCTTGGGGGCCATCGGTGATCGAAGAAGAAGAAGAAGAAGAAGAAGACGGCAGTTAGGGCAAGAAGAGCTTGAACGGAAGAAGAAAGTAAAGAGTTTCTCTCTAAAAGTTACTCCTATTTATAGGCGAACAGGGGGGCACGTGGACCGATGAACGCTTCGGATTATGTACTGCAGACAAAATCGACTCTTGGAATTTCATCTCCTCCCATGCAGGAGATTCATCAAGACAAAAATCTAAATATTTAATAAACCGACTCTTAGGATTCTCCCCCCAAAAGACGGCTTCAAATTAAAACGAATCAAGAGCAATTAATGATGCCTACATGGCAGAAAAGACAGTATGCGGCCAGAGCGGTCCATGCGGCCAGAGCGGTCCATGCGGCTAGGCAGTCCATACGGCCAGGCAGTCTATGCGGCCAGGAAGGCCATGTGGCTAGGTAGTCCACATGGCAAGAATATCTTATGCGGCTAGGAGAGCTTATGTGAACATAGCCATGCTTCTCATTCAAAGTATTTCAATTTTTCAAAATTGAAAACTTTGAAGGGGGACTTGTAGAAGCATGGAAATGAACAGGAAATCCTATGCGGCTCAAGACTAGGAGAGTTTCATGCGGTTCAAAAGTTCATTAGAGTTTCATGTGGCTCAGAAGTTCCCAGCGAGCCACGTGGCCTTATGCGGTTAAAAAAGTCCTACACAAACCAGCCGTAATTAATTTATGCAGCTGGCTCATTTAATGTCCTGATACAAAGCGACGGCTCTGACACGAATCTTTGACAGCCCTGTCATAAAAGTTAAATAATAACCCTGACATAGTGGCAGGCTCCTAGGGAAGACAATAAAATCTTCACAGCTGGCACAGTCCATTAACCCTAAAAAGCTCCCTATGCGGCTACCATCCCTCATACGACAGCCACTCTCATGCGGCTGCCACTCTCATGCGGCCGCCACCCCCATGCGGCTGCTACTCCCATGCGGCTCTGATCATGGGGCCACCCCCATACGACTGTTACTCCTATACGGCTCGGATCATGGGGCCACCCTCACGCGGCTCAAACTAGAGGATTTCTATACGGTTCAGATAAGGCCACCCTCATGCGGCTCAAACTAAAGGATTTCCATGCGGTTCAGATAAGGACACCCTTATGCGATTCTGACACGAGGCCACACTCATGCGGCCCAACCATGATAGTCCTCCATGCGGCTCGCAGCAGTTGGGACACGTGGCAGAAGCTGATCGAGTCTCAATAATTCATATTCATTGCAGTCAATGAGGGACACGTGGCAGGAGTCGATCAAATCTCAATAACTCAGATTTGCTGCAATCAACATAACCGTCTAGATTTTGTCAAATACCAAATAAGCCAAATTTATTACAATCATCATAATCATCCAGATTTAATGTAATCATTATAATCTGGATTTATGGCAATTAATATAATTGCCCAGATATATTACAATCATAATAAACCAGATTTATGGCAATCAACATAATTGTCCAGATATATTGCAATCATAACAAACCAGATTAATGGCAATCAACATAATGGTCTGGGGCTCAGAATTTGCCATGTGGCTATACACCTCCACTCATGATGCCTATAAATAGTGTCACGACCCGCACCCTAGAGTAAGGGCATGAGAAGTGGGTACGTCCAGCCTACGCCGCAGTGTCGACGGTAGAACGCTGTCCTAGGTTACTATCTAATCAACAACTCACGCAATTATATAATATACTTGTCAATATCTCAACTCCGAACGGAGGACAAGTATAGATATAATGAAATCTCAATCACAGTCTAAGCACGATAAGATAACACAGAAGTTTATAATTAAAAGTAAATAACAACATTTATAACTACTAAATAATAATATCTCAAACAAACTCGAAAACAAACTCGTATCTCAAGTTATTACAATCAAGTTCTAAAACATGAAAAACTAAACCAAGTCTACTAGCTAATCTCCCGATCACTCCTGAGTGTCGGGGCCATAGGTAGCTAAGCCATCTCCGGCTCCAAGGTAAGTGGGGCAAATGTCCTCAGGACAATCATCTGTAATATTTTCAACAGGTCCAGTCAGGACAGGAACGAGTACATTTCATCAAGAAATTTCAAATAAATGACAGAGAACTATAAAGCAGTTATAGACAGTTGTATTGGTGAATATGGCAGTTTATGTTCAGGTGATGATAAGAAAGACAGATAAAGTGCAAGGGAAGTAAATAACTAAACAAGAGAAGAATCATAGTAAAGAAGACTGTATAATAAGATCTAGTTGAACTAGAGTAACATAATGAATTCAGATGTACAATATAAGTCGAGTGTAGTCCCAAAGTGAGTCTAATACATGATGAGTCGATTGTGATTCTAATCATTGTTCTAATAAGGTGATTCGAATAAGGTGATGCGAATAGTGATTCGAATAAGGTGATACGAATAGTGATTCGAATAATAATCAAACAATGATTCGAATAAATTCTCCAAGTGTGTTTTAAAATACCGAGATCGACATGTAAACGGCTGTAGGTAATACGGCACACCACACACTCGCAAAGTGTGTGATGGCTATCGTTCGAATATAATACACAGAGGGGTGATTCGAATAGGGGGATATGTCTACATGTCTAATCAGTATTTCCCCGCCCAGTCTACTACAAATAAATCCACAATCCAACACATAAGACGAATACAAGTCCAACCAACATATGAAGATACGAATAGGATGATTCAAATATTGATTCGTATGGTGATTCGTATGATGATTCGAATAATAGAGGTAAGACAAGTAAGTATATGTGTCGTATACATGGATTCAGAAATAAAAATACGTGTTTGTAACAGAGAATCACATACAGCTAACTAGAACTGAAGTACAGTAATTGACAAGTAAATGAAAGAACTATCAGAGAATGTACTCGCCTGATACTCTGAAAAGAGTAATAAAATATCAGATGTCTGCACCGGAGTCACAAAGTCCTAAATAGAGCAGTATGGGTTATGACATGTTTAAAATAAGGTAAATGAAATCTACGATGCAATCTACATGATTCTAAGTCAATTCTAGGTCAAAGTCAACTCTAAGTCAAACTTGGTCAACTGTCTAGGTCAAACTAGGTCCCAGTCAAACTTGGTCAACTCTGGGTCAACCCAAGTTAACATCTAGTCAACTAGGTCAACAACAAGGCTATCTTGGTCAACCTCTAGTCAAACTTGGTCAACTTGGTATTAGTCAAAATCCTACATTAAACAAATCCCAAAACTCTAACCATATACTATATCATGTATACATAAGGTATAACATGAACCCTTAACCAATACTACCATCTATTAGACTAACACATAACTTCTCATATATATATATATAAATTACCAATACATTGTCCCATAAGGTATACATGGTGTGTATAGATATGTGGGGGTATAGGCACATGTATAGGGCTAAGACAAAGTGCATGTGTGTGTTTAAACATGTAGTGTGTGTGTATACCTTAGTATAAAATAGGAAAACAGTGAGTTCTTAGGAAATAGGCAATGTGTGTGTGTGAACATGGTTGTTTGTGTGTGTGTGTGTATAAAAGTGGCAGTTTATTAGGAAGGGTGACAGTGAAGAAAACTGAAATAGGAAAAAGAAGGGAAGACTGATTTCAGTCATCAAGTTTAAACTCAGTTTTTATGTTTCCTAGTTTGTGTGCTATGTATGTGGGGGAGTACAACATCTCAGTTTCATCCTAAACCAGGTTTCATGAAGTTCTCAGGAAAAAAATGTGGCAATTGTGTACAAGGACAGCCATGTGCATCTCAGGTTCTTAGGAACCTGAGAACATTTGACATGTCAACTAGTAGTTAAACTCAGTTAACTGTCCAGTTAAAAGCACTACAAAAAACTCAGGAAACTTAATGGTAATCATGTTAAGAAAACCAACATATCAAGAATCAAAACTTAGATTTCAGGGTTTACCATCAAACCTAAAAATCAGTTTTCAGTCCTACTAAATCTCAGTTACCTGTCAATAGGAATCTCAGGATTTTAGTTTAACATGAATTCAAAGAAAACAAATCAGTGATATAACATCCAATTTAACATTTGAACATACATTCATATATATATAACTAAAAAAAAATAGAAATGATCATTACAAAGAAAACAGTGGACTGAGACATCATGTCTCAGTTTTATATTTGAAACTGGAAACATATATCACATTTCAGGATTGAACATAGGGAAATTCTCAGGATTTTTTAGTTATCTCAGGTTATTCACATTCACTCTCAGAAATTTCACTTAAATGGAAAACTCAGGAATTTGATCTAAAAAAAACAGGGAATCAAAACCCATTAAGCATAACATTAGCATCATCACTAGTCTGTTCCTGGAAAGCATACAGGATTCATCAATAAGCAGTTCTTCCAGACGAGCATCAATATCTGAAGCTCCCAAGTTGGCAACCAAACCCATTACCCAAACCTAATCTCAGGAATCATTTCAATGCATATACATACATATAGACATAGCTACATATATTGGATAACTACTCAGTTTTGCACTATTTCAGTTAGCTTGTTTTCATTTGAAGATATTCAATCTCAGGTTGTTACATTGGTGTTCTCAGGTTTGTTTAAACATTCTCAGGTTTGTTTATATTAACAGTGAATCAAACCTTAGGTTAGGTTCAACATAACCCAAAAGCCAATCCTAACTATAATCAATCCAAATCAAGTTCCAAATGTAATCCATCATTAAAATAATTTAATACACATACCTATGAGTTAAACATGGCCAAATTTACATTAACATTCAGTAAAAGAATATAGCAAAGTCAGGAATTCTCAGAACAGAACATAGTATCAGAGAACCCATTTCGAAATCCCCAAAACCAATAAAATTATCAATCAGGCATGTAGGTGTGTCCACCCCCACATAAACACGTGTCCAGGGTGTCATTCGTGTCCACAAGAGTGGACACGAAGTGTCCAGCACACTCGAATACACACGAGTACACTGCACAGTGCACACTTTGTGCACAGGCTCGTGCAGCCGTATCGATCGACCTAGGTCACGACACGAAGTACGTGGGGTCTCGTGCACGTGTCCACAGGAAGCTGAGGTCTCAGGCTAGAGGTTGAACACTCTGCATCGAGCCCAATGCGTGTCAGTGTCCGACGCGAAGACCGTATCAGTAGGAAATATTCGCGTGTACAGTTCAGTACAAAATCAGTGCAGGCTAGATTTCTACGTGCACACACATCGAGGTCCCACGAAATTTTATGGGTAGGATGTCAGTCATGTGGGCCACATACACACCAATTTATGTGTCACGAGGTGTCGTGTCCTAAGAGAAAATAGACACGGGCAGCAGGGCACCCGACCGAGCCCCCGTGCTACGTGTCCAGCACGAATTACGACACGAAATCGACACCAAACACGACTCAGTCTTCACGAAATATATACCACACATCAGGAGCTTTCAAAATATATAATTTGTTTTGAAAATAGAAAACAAAAAGTTCATTGAGGCATTACATCAAACACTTTAGTATTAACCTAGATACGTGTCCGATACGGACACCAAACCCAATCTAATTTCTACCAAACTCAGTCTATAGGTCCCTGGTACCTAGATGTATGCATCCATGAAGAGAAATCACAATATTAGTAAGTTTAGAGGCATTTTACCTATTGAGTGAAAACTCAATGAAAAGCCTAGAATAGGGGTGGGTGTCCTCTTCACTTGGGGGTGCCAAATGCTTGTGCAACCTTGCTAGCTAGCTCCCTATAGCATCCTCAACAGTAGGGGATTCCAATGCAAGAAATTTGGCTCAATTTGGAGTTGATTTGGATATTTGGGGAGAAGTTTAGGAAAGAACACAAAGGAGGCAAATAAAATGAATTAAAAATGGTGCAAATGATTAATGTGTTGCATTTATAGAGGGTGGGGAGGTGTGATGGCTGTTGAAATATTAGGGTTAGGGTTTATGATGAGTGGCTAAGGTTTCTCCAACAAATTCTAAGGCTTCCTATTGGTTAAGGCTTCTTTTCACAAATATCTCAAAAGTAAATATCTTTCCTAATAATATCTAGATATTACACTAATGTGATTTCTTAATTGAAATCCTCTAACTTAGCTTATAGGGTCATGGTTAACATCTAGATTAGGCTAACTTCTAGGTCAAGTCTCAATAATGTAACTAACACACATATTTAATTAATATAATTCACAATTTCACAAAAGTGTCAAAATGACCCAAATACCCCTAGGCTTAAATGTAGAAATTTGAAATCCTAAACACATGATTAGGTCTCCTTGGTCATGATTAGTCTTCTAGGTCATGTATGACTAAGGTTATACTAGCAAAACACAAATTTCACATTTCACTCAATTAAATAGTTTTAAAATAACTAAAAATCACCAAAAATCATATCATGACTTAAATATCATTATTAAATGATTTAAAATACAAAAGTTCAAAATTACCCTCATTTAGAAAAATTGGGTGTTACAAGTCTACCCCCCTTAGAAGAATTTCGTCCTCGAAATTAAGATGATCGTACTCCTGCTAAGTCAAACCCCCAAATCAAACAAGGTCAGATAATATACAAAACTCTGTCCTACTGGTCGTGATTCCACAGTCTCGAACAGGGTAGCTACGCTATCTAGCATATCACAATCATATCCTGGTAGGTACTAATGGAAATCACACATGAAAGTGGGGAGGAAGAAAAAGAAGGTCAAACCTGCTAACCCGTCACCTGCAGCGTCAGTCTCCTCGACTGCCATAGCAAAAGCTCCACCCCTCTGGGTATGGTGCTGCGCTACAGGTGGCCTAGCTCTCTCTCTCTGACCTGGTGCTCCATCAAATACGGGTGCAGTAGGGCAATCCCTGACCTGATGAGCAGCGGATCCACATAACAGACAAACCTTCTGCCTCCTATAACAAGTCTCCCAACCGTGCCCTGCCCTCTTGCAGTAAGCACAAGTCTGCACCCTGCGGTCCTGTCCTCTAGGCTGATGCTGTGCCTGCTGAAACTGTACGTGAGACCTCTTGGCCTGGCCTCCGCTGCTGCTGCCAACTGGGTCTCGCCCCCTCTTGAGCCTAAGCTCAAGGTCATCCTCAGCCAATAAGGCTCCCGTCAAAATCTCCTCAAAAGGGGCATCCCTGTTGCCCTTGGTCAAGGACTTGACTTCCTTGACCAGACCCTTCCGGAACCTCTGGGCCTTCGCCGTCTCGCTCAAGCCCTCTACAAATCTGCCGAGGCGGCCGAACTCCCTAGCGTACTCCTCCACTGACAGGCTCTCCTGAACTAAGCTCTCGAACTACGACTCCAAGGCTCGGAGCGCTGAATCTGGGAAGAACCTCTTCTTGAAGAAGCCCTTGAACTCCTCCCAGGTCTGTCCAGCTACACCCACTCTGGGGTCTGACTGATACCAGGTACGAGCAAGATCTCGCATCCGGCTAGCTGCTGCCTCTATCTGGAGATCTGCCGGTATCCGGGCCAGACGAAAGATCTCCTCAATATGCTCGATCCACTCGTCGGCATATAAAATCCCCTCTGTCCCCAGGAAGTCTCTAGGGCTCATCTTCTGAAACTGTTCTATCCCCGATGTCCTCGGCTGCTGGATCACTGGTCGAGCTGTGACTGTCGTAAGGACCAACTCCATGCCCCTGTCCTGTCGGGCCTGCTGCCGGTCCATAAACTGCTGGAAGTAGGCAAACATCTGTGCCGCATCCACGTATCCTGTAGGCGGCGGCTGCTGGAACTGCATCTCTGGGATGACTGGGTCCTGCCCCTGAGCTGGTGGAGGCATACCCCTAGCTGCTGCTGCTGCTGGAGTCTCAATATGAATAGAGGTGGCAGGAGTTGCAGCCTCCTGACCCTGCTGATCTGGCTGAGAGGTGGCAGTCCCCTCAACAACTACTGCTGCACCCGAGCGATGTGATCGTGTCTCCACCATCCTGAAGACAGATCGAATAAGGAAGTCAATACTGAGCAGGAATAGATATATCAAAGGAGGACAGTTTATTTCAAAGAAGGCAATCAGTACGATATGTAGATGGCATGATTTAAAGCAGAATTTTCCTAACTGTGATTGAGTACCTCTCCGTTTAAACCTATCTCTCAAATCCTATCGCAGGCTGTAGTGATACTCTAGTTCGAATACCACTACATAAACTCGATTCGAGCAAGACACCTCCACTCATGATGCCTATAAATAGCAAGGTACCATTCCCCTGTAAAGAGAGCACGGAGAAATACGTACAGAGCCAGACACAGAGTGATCCACATTCGAGCAAGAGCATTTCTTTCCCGGAGCCGAAGCTGCGTCCGATCGTCCAGGGAGTAAGGTAGAGCTGCCGTCGCTTTCACGAGCCTCTACCGTCACCCCACAGAATCAAAAATAAACAATTGTACTGAGATTGCTGTACCTAGGTTTTCATTCCTAGGCTTTCTTTGTACGAGCGAGTTTGTATTGTTAGTCTAAGTTCAGTCCTCCCATAAAACTATTTTGTACTTTTATAATCAATGGCAAATAATTTCTAACCATGAACCTCTACAAAGCTGTAATAAAATATACATACTCCATAGCCAACTACGTATCCCTTTACAGTGTATATCTACTTTTCCTCTTTTTGTATCCATCTCCCATTGTCTTCTTTCTCGACACCATCCTGTTTACAGTGGCATGCACGTGCGTTGGATGACAAAAACATCATAAAGGTCTCCAGCATGGGCTACTGCTGTTACTACAGCAACCAACCGCATTCTCGTCTCTTGAACTCTCTCTCATTAATTATCTACTCTTTTCATAATTCTTTTTATTTAGCATAATTGGTCTACGAGCTCCCCGGTCAATTCTAAGCGACTCCAGTTGAGCACTTCGGAGTTACAGTGATGAAAAGGGACTTTGATCGATGGTGCTGCTATTGAAAACCCGATGTTGGCCACCAATTAAACAAAGTTTTGTAGGATGACCACAGCTTATCACGACATATTCCTTAGGGATTTTCTAGATATGATGGAGATATTGTCGGGAGGGGGTGTGCCTAGCGATGGTTCGCATGCAGCGGACACCAGCCATGCCGATTTATGTGCTGAGGCTTTGATGACTACCAAAACATTTTGGATTTTGTTAACCCGTTACTATAGGGGCGTGGATGTAAACCTCACCTAATTCCTCAGTTATCGTTCCTTGGGAAATCTTAGCCCATACCTTCGTACGAACGAAAAAAAAGATTAAGTGGACACATCGTCATTCGTCAAGGTGGTAAGAGTTTTTAATCTCAACACAGATGACCACCAAAATTACTGCACAAACATCAAGTGGAAACATGGTCAAGTGTATCAGATTTAAATAGGATATATATATATATATATATATATATATATATATATATATATATATATATATATAAGCTAAGCTGGGGGAGTGGATCCATGGGGACAAATTGGTCGAGGAAGGGGTTAAGAAAGGGTGAGGCGAAAGGTTTAAGGAAAAGAAAGGAAGCGGGGTGGAGGTGGCGGCGCAGGGAACCATCGGAGGAGATATATATATATATATATATATATATATATATATATATTTTATTTTTATATTTTTTTTATTATTATATATATATATATTTATATATATATATATATATATATATATATATATATATATATATATATCTCCTCCGATGGTTCCCTGTGCCGCCACCTCCACCCCGCTTCCTTTCTTTTCCTTAAACCTTTCGCCTCACCCTTTCTTAACCCCTTCCTCGACCAATTTGTCCCCATGGATCCACTCCCCCAGCTTAGCTTATATATATATATATATATATATATATATATATATATATATATATATATATATATATATATATATAAAATATATATATATATATATAAAATAAATATATTAAAAATATATATATATATATATATATAAAATATATATATATATATATATATATATATATATATATATATATATATATATATATATATATATATATATATTCCTCCTCCGGTGGTATCTCTTTCGTGGCGATCGCGTCAGCAGCCCCATCCGGGCTACGGCCTCCCCCACTTCCTCCTTTCTCTGACCTTCTTTCCGGAGCTCCCCCATGTCCCCCGCTCTCCTATCAAGGCTGCCCGACAGTCAAATTCTTCGAGGAGGAGATAGATGAGGCGGCACTTCCTTTATGTTTTGTCCTGATCAACAAATTCCTATATAGCAGGCCATAAGTCAACATGGTCAGGAAGACCCTGGCGGAGCTTCCCCTCAGCTGCTCCATCTCTGTAGGTATCTTGGCCCCACGACACTTCCTACTTCGGCCGTCCCTCGAAGTTGATTTCCGCCGCTTGCGCACGAAGGACACTTGGAACATCAAAGGTTGCACAATGAGGATTTTTCGATGGTCGACTGATTCCTCTCCTTAGAGAGAATTCCCTCTTACTTCGGTTTGGGTCACATTTCCAGCGCTTCCTATGCATCTGATCTCCAAACTGGCGGACCTGGCTAGATGTCTTGGCAACCCCTGCTCACCGACCGGGCTACGGCAGCCTTATCTCATCCCAGCTGGGCCAGGATCCTGGTGGAACGTGATCTCCGCACTCCCATCCATAATCGCCTTCGAGTTATCGTCCCTAACAGTAGCAGCTACTAACAAGAGGTTGTCTTCAAAAGCAACCCTGAGTTTTTCTCAGCCTGTAGCCATCAAGGGCACTCCGCCGCCTGGTGCCAACGACGAAAAGCTCCATCTAATACAGCCTAGGTCGTCGACCCTATTATCGTTCCAGGTACCGGGGCAGACCCGCAGGTATAACCGCCCCCAGTAAGCCCCAAGCGGCTCCAGCAGACATTGCCTCGTCCTCCGGAAGGACAGCACCGAATGCTAGTGGAGACTCATTTCACCCTATTGGCCATATTAGGCACCATCGGAGGAGGAAACAACGTAATCCGTCAATTTTGACAGGAAGAGAGCAACCGCTAGAAGAGTGCACTGAAGCCACACTTGCCCTCACGAACATTTCTGAAGCTGGTCCCCTACACCAATAGTCAGACGAGAACACCAATGACGATTCAGATGGAGCCATCACTTTAGCCAATTACTGGGCTATTCTTGAGGCTCTGGAAGATCCTCCCCCACCTCTGGTACATTCCCCTCCCAACCCCCTACCTCTCCTGGATCTCCTATGAGCCATCCCTCCCTCACATTCGCAAGTTAATGCCTTCCCTACCCACACCCACAATGCATCCTCTCCTCCCTACCTCTCACATCCTAGTTCAACAACAAAAAGAAGAAAGGGAAGGCCTCCGGCCCCCTACGGATGTCCCTGAGATCTGCATCAAAGAAACAACCCCACCATTCTGATAATGAGCTTCATATTCTAGAATTGTAGGGGGATCGCGGGGTGCACAACTATAAATAGACTGAAACTTGTGTACTTTGAAAAGACTAATACTTCTGTCTAAAGTAGACACAAATTTGATTCTGGCTATTAGCGAGGCCAAGGTTTCCCTGTGTCAGATCAATAAATTGAAAATTTTGCTTAGATTCTAGCAAGCTTTCGGCAACGGCAAGGACATACGGGTTTTTGTTGGCAAGTAGGCCACAATGCGCCTAGTATCTTCTACGGATCAAGAAGTTACCACATAAGTTAATCAGCTTTCCTTACATGTCTTCATTTCGGCTGTCCACGACCATGTTAACAAGATCTACAGAAGGGGTCTGTCACGCCCCAGTACCGAGATACGAAGACGGACTAGGCCAGCTACACCATATGAGGTACGTAACGTCATACGGCGATCGTGGCTGTCGAGAGACTAGGGGTACATGCTACAATCAAGTCTCCTATGGTCCCACAGAGTTCTATGTCTCAATCAATCAAATCACATCAGCAAATAGATGAACATTAAAGATAAAGCAGTAAGGCGTCCCCGACGCTTTATCAAAATGATCATGAGAGACTAGCTTTATAATTTAGCTATCTCAGATAGTCAGGAGTACAAAATTATACACAGCTGCAGTCTGTTTAATTACAATTATGTACTGGCACAAAATATCGAGTAATCCGGCTAACAGGTGCCGGTGGCTAAACGCCGCAAAAGTATAAGCAGGAGTGGTGGAGAAGACACCTACTCGAGTCCCCGAACTGCCATGCTCCTAGTATGCACCATGGATGTCGGGGAGGAAGATAGTGTCCTCTGGCTCTGCTACGAGATCTGGCCAAACAAAACCAGCGGGGTCAGCCCCGAATAGCAAGTACCGCCAAAGGGGCACAAGAGTTAAGACTAAAACCCAGTTAATAGAATGATTGATAATAGTAATACTTATGCTACCATTATAGGGTAACGCCACATCCTCGAACCCATATGGCACCCTTACAACAAAACAAGGACAAAAGGTGCCGCATGGAGTCGGGACGCGTCGTACTCTATAACTTTCGCATAAGTTAAAGGGTATAAACAATAAAATCTCCTGATCGTGACTTCGGTCGATAGCCTATCGCAGCACAATAACCAACCCAATAATCAAACAAGAACATGGGTTGGATCATGTACCATGATAGTCCGCTTCCCTCAGTCATTCACAGAAGTAGCACTTCACAACCAGAATAAGTCTTCCGTTCATAACTTCGGTCCACAGCCTATCATAGTACGATAACCAACCCAACAGTCAAACAAGAACATGGGTTGGATCACGTACCATGACAGTTTGCTTCCCTCAGTTACTCACGGAAGGTAATAGGGTACAAGCAAGTCGTTTTTACGGCCAATCAAGTCTACGAGTTTCTAGTGGGACGAGGTTATCCTCGCATCATGTTAATAGGAAATCCTCAGATCGTATCTTTCCAGCAAGGCTAGCCAACCCAGGGGTTCGCGTAGACAGGTATGATTGAGCACAGGTCCCTCGCAAGGCCACCTTGCTAAAACATATAATATATAGCAGGAATTAATCGGATACAGTCATCCACTCGTTGCAGATGATACAGTATTTGTGTAGACCAGCCGGCGCGTCAAGACAGTATCTCAAGGCGGCTGGTGTAACACGATCTCGGGATTTTTCCCTCCCCATGCATCTAGTATATTTAGTTGCCTAATTTAACCCTAGGTGAAATCTTGGACTTTCATGCTGTGGCCTGTATGATTATCCTCCTAAAGTCGTACTTTAGTACGTGCACCCCAAAGAGGATCCATGTCAATCAATATATCAACATGTTCTACCCTCCTTAGTGTGATGCATCATTGCAAATATGCCACGTGGAGTTACGAGTCATTTGTCGAGCATGAACAAGAACTGGGACATTCAGGTACATGTATCAGGCAGGAACACTTTGTTCTCCGGGGTCACAGTAGTGCTCATATCATGCTCGGAACAAAAGGCGTAAGGATATAAAATGGGCATATAATATATATATAATAATAATAATAAGGTAACAAGATAGGGCACAAAAGTCCATGCGGCCGGGTCAATACTGGTTCATGCGGCTGGGACTGCTCGCTCATGCGGCTCAGGGAGCCCAAGGCGCATGCGGCTGGAAAGGCGGGTTCATGCGGACGAAGGGGTGTCAGCTTATGCGGCTGTGAAGGGAGCAATCGCCAGGCGGCCGGGGTTCAACAGCATATGCGGCTAGATGATGAATGGGCCTTATGCGGCCCAAAAACAGTAGCGCATATGCGGCTGGGTACAAAAGAACTCATGCGGCTCGATGGCTAGCCGCATGAAGTCCATGCGACTCAAGATAACAGGGGCTCATGCGGCTGAGTCTGAAGAAGGCTATGCGGCTCAATTACTTGCCGCATGAAGATTCATGCGGTCAAGTACTCAAGCAAGTCTTACGCGGCTAGGAAAGACTTTCCATGTGGCTGAGCCCGAACGAGTCTCATGCGGCTGGAAAGGCCATGCGGCCAGAGACTTGTCGCATGAGGATTCATGCGGTCAAGTACTGCTCTTCTTCTCCACCTGTCCGAGAAGAGGAGCCAAGCAACCATGGCTTCCAAGCTACACAAAACCTTCATCCGGAGCCCAAATCGGAACTTTCTTAGGTCAAAATGGGGTAGAATAAAATTCTCTACAACATGGAACCATCAAAACTTGAAAATAATGAAGTTTTCTAGATCAAAACCAAGAAGATCCAAAAATGGTTAAAACCTAGATCTACAAGAATTAAAGCTTCAAAATAGAAAACTTCAAGTTCTAAACTAGTATAGAATAAGGAGAAGAACATATTTTGACAAATAATTTTGTAAGAAAACATCAACAACATTTATGGATCCATCTCTTGAGCAAGTTGGTACTTGCCTTGGTTGGTGGAGGAAAGTAAATGAGAGGAAATAAATGAGAGGAGAGAGAATGAGTTGAGTTATTATATAGAATCTTGAACCCATGGGTTCATGATGAACCAAGGTGAACCAAGAATAGGTTACCCTAATGAGCCAAAACTGTAGGCCCAAATGCAGCAAATAAATTAGGAAATAATATTTTGTCGAATATTTTTGGAAAATACATGAAAAAAAGTACAGCATATAAATATCGTAAAAATACAAGGTAAATACAATTTATCGGTTTACGTATTAAAATACGTATTCCAGGATCGGGGAGTGACATCTCTACCCTTCTTAGAAAAATTCCGTCCTCGGAATTCCTGCCAAGACAGGATAGTGAAATTAGGGCAAGCAAGGCTCAATCATATATAAGTTAACTATCATAGCAGTTATTATCATACATCACAAAGTGCAAAACAAGCAGGTACATATAAGCATGGAATCGTGTCAATAAGGTGCAAAAATATACCTTATCAGTCAAACAAATACGGATACCGAGATCTGATCTCGTCCTCGCGCTTCCAGGTTGACTCTTCCGGAGAGTGATGGTTCCAAGAAACACGGACAAGGCTTATCGTCCGATTCTTGAGTACCTTCTCTCGCCGGTCTAAAATAGATACGGGTTGTTCCTCGTAAGTTAGGTCGGTACCAACGACTAACTCAGAATGATCGAGGACATGACTCGGATCCGGGATATAACTACGTAACTGGGACACATGAAACACATCATGTATGCCAGTTAACGAAGGCGGAAGGGCAAGTCGATAAGCCACATCGCCTACCCGAGCGAGAATCTTAAAAGGACCAACGTATCTTGGACTAAGCTTTCCTCGGGTTCCAAATCTGATGATACCCTGAGTAGGCAAAATCCGCAGAAACACTTGGTCGCCAACTCTGAACTCTAGGGGCCTACGATGCTGATCTGCCCAATGACGATGTCGGTCCTGTGCAACTCGAAGGCGCTCTCTGACCAACTTAACTATCTCCACAGTCTGCGTGATCATCTCTGGCCCCAACAACTTCCGTTCTCCGACATCGTCCCATGCCAAAGGGGACCTGCACTTCCTTCCGTACAATGCTTCGAAAGGGGCCATCTGAATGCTAGCCTGATAGCTGTTGTTGTAGGAGAACTCCACTAGATGAAGGTGATCCTCCCAAGATCCGCCAAAATCTAAGGTACACGCCCGTAGCATATCTTCTAACGTCTGAATGGTTCTTTCTGATTGCCCGTCGGTTTGTGGATGATAAGCAGTACTGAATCTTAACTTGGTTCCCAAACTTTGGTGTAAGCTCTGCCAGAAATGGGAAGTAAACCGCGTATCCCGATCTGATACTATACTAACTGGAACACTGTGCTACCTTACTATCTGCTTCATGTATATTTTTGCTAACTGCTCAGTAGTCTGTCCAACTCGGAAGGGAAGGAAATGAGCGACCTTCGTGAGTCGATCTACTATTACCCAGACTGCATTCTTGCCAGCCGGGGATCTAGGTAGACCGGTTACGAAATCCATCGTGATGTGCTTCCATTTCCATTCTGGGATAGGAAGCGGCTGTAGCAACCCTGCTGGTCTCTGCTGCTCGGCTTTCACCTGCTGACATACCAGACACTTGGATACAAATCTCGCTATCTCTCTTTTCATGCCATTCCACCAAAAGTACTGCCTGATATCACGATACATCTTCGTTCCTCCTGGATAAATGGAGTAAATAGAACTATGAGCTTCGGACATAACTTCTTGCCGAAGGTCTCCACTCGGTACACAGAGTCTGTTTCCAAACCTGAGCGTACCATCTTCATGAATCACTAACTCCTTCCTACGGCCTGATTCACACTCCGACCGCAACTTCTAAATCTGTGGATCTCCTGCTTGTGCTGCCCTTATCCTCTCTACTAAGGTTGACTGAATCTGCATACTGGTCATTCTTCCTATATCCCTTGGCAAAACTACTTCGATTCCCATACTCTGAAGGTCTTCTAAAATATGCTTCTGCGAGGTCAAGATAAAGGCACTATTTCTCCTACTCAGTGCATATGCAACTATATTCGCCTTGCCTGGATGATACTGAAGATCTAAATCAAAATCCTTCAGCAGTTCTAACCATCTTCTTTGCCTCATGTTCAAATCTCGTTGCGTGAATACGTATTTCAAACTCTTATGATCAGTATAAATCTCTACCCGATCCCCGTACAAATAATGCCTCCACAACTTGAGTGAAAACACCACAGCTGCTAACTCCAAATCGTGAGTCGGGTAATTCTTCTCATGGTCTCGAAGCTGCCGAGACGCATATGCTATCACCTTTCCGTGCTGCATCAATACACATCCAAGACCCTTTCCAGATGCATCACAATATACTGTAAAGCCTCCCATTCCTACCGGAAGCGTCAAGATCGGGGTTGAGATCAACCTCTTCTTCAATTCTTCAAATGATGCCTGACAGCTAGCTGACCAAACAAACTCTATGTCCTTGTGCGTCAAACGCGTTAAGGGTGCAGAGATCTTGGCAAAGTCCGCCACGAACCTTCTGTAGTAACCAGCTAATCCCAAGAAACTTCGCACTTCTACTACCGTTCTCGGGACTGGCCAATGCTCTACGGCCTCAATCTTCTTCGGATCCACTGACACTCCTGCCCCAGAAATTACATGCCCCAGGAACGAAATGTGATCTAACAAGAATTCACACTTGTCGAGCTTCGTATAAAGTTGATGCTCCCTCAATGTCTGCAAGACAGTCCTAAGATTTTTCTCATGGTCCTCTTTACTGCTGGAATAGACAAGAATGTCATCTATGAACACCATCACAAATTTATCCAAATACGGCAGAAAGATGCGGTTCATTAAATCTATGAATACTGCGGGGGCGTTGGTTAGTCCAAAGGGCATTACTAAAAACTCATAATGCCCGTATCTAGATCTGAATGTTGTCTTCGGTATGTCTTGCTCCCGGACTCTTACTTGATAGTATCCCGACCGAAGATCGATCTTGGAAAAGATGCTGGCCTTGCTCAACTGGTCAAACAGGTCATCAATCCTTGGTAGCGGGTACTTATTCTTCACTGTTACTGCATTCAGCTTGCGGTAGTCGATGCACATCCTCGTCGACCCATCCTTCTTGGGAACTAGAATCACTGGCGCGGCCCAGGGCGATTTACTGTCTCGGATGAATCCCTTAGACTTCAACTCTTCTTCATGTTGATACAACTTATCCTGTTCTGACGGCGACATTCTGTAAACTCTGTCTGTAATAGGCCTCGTTCCAGGGTTCAACTCAATGCTAAATTCTACCTCTCTGACTGGGGGTATCCCTGGTAGCTCATCAGGGAAGACGTCGAGAAAATCTTCGACCACTCTCAGAATCTGTCCTGGCTCTGACACTGCTGCTGAGATGACGCCTCCGGCCTGATTCTTCAAGGTTCGAGTAAAGATGAACTGCTCCATCCCAGGAACGCTGAATATGACCCTACCTCCTCTACAATCAATTGTCGTATAACTGTCTCTCAACCAATCCATGCCAAGAACGACATCAAAATTCTCCATAGGGAATTCAATCAATGATGCGAGCAGTAAATGCCCACACACCTCCACCGGACATGAAAAGCGTACTCTGCTAACTTCTACGAGCCCATTGCCGGTGAGTATATCCATCCTCTCCGGCAATGCCTCAAACTCTAATCCAATTCGTGTAGCATATTGTGCAGAGATGAATGAATGAGTAGCGTCTGAATCAAATAATGCTACAGCGGAAAATGAGGTGACGAGAATTTTACCTGCCACCACGTCACTAGACGCTAGAGCCTCTCCCAAGGTCAATGTGAGAGCCTGGCCCCGCGGAGCCCCTTGTTGTGGCCTTCCTCGACCATGCTGTTGCTGCCTCTGAGGGCCCTCGGCTTCTTGTGCCTGGCGGAACATCTGAGCCTGCGTTGGTAGGCGCTGGGCTAGGGGCCTTACTGCTAATACTGGCCCTCCACTCGGGGTTGCCACTGGAGCTGGCAATGCTGGAAACTGCTGAGCTGGCCCTCCTGGCCTCTGCATCATAGGACAAGTGGAGATACGGTGGTCTGAACTACCACACCTCAAGCATAAGCCATTCGCTGACCGACACACCTCCCTCGTGTGCCCTACCTTCCTACAGAATGTACAGCCCTGGGGTGCTCCCTGACGCTGTTGCTGGTTTCTCGGCTGTTGATGCCGAACTGGCGCTGTATTAGTTGACACGGCCGTCCTCCGCGGCGCTCCTGCATCATGAATACGTACACCGGGTGCTGGTGCCGATGTTCGCTGCATTGCTCCTCCTCCAACCTGGGAATGAGATCTCTTCTGACCTCCTGTCCTCGATGCCAACCTCTGCTGGGTAAGCTCGTGCCTCCGAACGGCCGTCAAAACAGCGTCAAACGTCTGGTAGTCGTGTCCCTCCACAAGCTGTAGTAGTTCCAAATGAAGTCCCTGCTGGAACCTCATAGCTTTCTCTGGCTCCGTTGCCACCATTGCTGGTGCGAAATGGCACAATCTGTAGAACTTTGCTGCATACCCATCTACGGTCTTGCCTGCTTACTTGAGACTGATGAACTTCTGCTGGAGCTCATATCGAGCTACTACGCCAAAATACTTGGCCTTAAATTTGTCACTGAAGGTGGTCCAACGAACAGGGCGTCTTGTACCAACTTCTTCTGATGTCCACCAGTCGCGGGCAAGATCCTGAAGTACCAGTTTGACCTGATCAACCTTCTCATCATCTGGAACCTTGGCTGCCACAAGAATGGCTTCGATGTCTTGAATCCATGCATCCGCAGTGATGGCATCCTCCGTGCCATCAAAATACCTCGGGTTCAAGCGACGGAACCTTCCTGATGCTCCCGAGTCAACCCCGGCACTCCTCTCAAGAGCTAACTGAATCCTTTGGTTCAGCAACACGTTCTGCTCCTGCTGCCGAGTCTGTTGTTGTTGGTTAGTGACAAGAAACCCCCGGATAATCTCCAGGAGTGCTGCGGCGTCTGGTACGGCCGTCGCTGCTGGTGCTGCAGGAGTTTCAATAACCTACGGCTGCACTGCCTCTGGTTCCATTTCTGCTCGTGCCTGCACTGGAGAAGGTTCTCTCCGCTGTTGCTGCCCAGTCGAGCCATGCTCCTGCTGCTCTTCCTCATGGGCCTCACCCGCTACTGAGAATGAAGTACCCCTATATAGAAGAATATAAGATTATCAAGTCCGGACGAGGAAGATTTCGAGGATGCAAGTCAGGTTAGGGATCAAGGCAAGGACAGAGAATTCGAAACAGAATTTCAAGGGGAACAAGTTTTGATTGAGACTACTAATAATTCGCAATACCCCACAAGTCTGAAAATCAGACCTGCATGGGCCACCACTAAAACCTTGTCATACCCCAGTACCGAGATACGGAGACGGATTCGGCCAGCTACACCATATGAGGTACGTAACGTCATGCGGCGATCGTGGCTGTCGAGAGACTAGGGGGTACATGCTACAATCAAGTCTCCTATGGTCCCACAGAGTTCTATGTCTCAATCAATCAAATCACATCAGTAAATAGATGAACATTAAAGATAAAGCAGTAAGGCGTCCCCGACGCTTTATCAAAATGATCATGAGAGACTAGCTTTATAATTTAGCTATCTCAGATAGTCAGGAGTACAAAATTATACACAGCTGTAGTCTGTTTAATTACAATTATGTACTGGCACAAAATATCGAGTAATCCGGCTAACAGGTGCCGGTGGCTAAACGCCGCAAAAGTATAAGCAGGAGTGGTGGAGAAGAAACCCACTCGAGTCCCCGAACTGCCATGCTCCTAGTATGCACCATGGATGTTGGGGAGGAAGATAGTGTCCTCTGGCTCTGCTACGAGATCTGGCCAAACAAAACCAGCGGGGTCAGCCCCGAATAGCAAGTACCGCCAAAGGGGCAAAAGAGTTAAGACTAAAACCCAGTTAATAGAATGATTGATAATAGTAATACTTATGCTACCATTATAGGGTAACGCCACATCCTCGAACCCATATGGCACCCTTACAACCAAACAAGGACAAAAGGTGCCGCATGGAGTCGGGACGCATCGTACTCTATAACTTTCGTATAAGTTAAAGGGTATAAACAATAAAATCTCCTGATCGTGACTTCGGTCGATAGCCTATCGCAG
Organism: Iris pallida; assembly: GCA_029216955.1. Taxonomy (NCBI): domain Eukaryota; kingdom Viridiplantae; phylum Streptophyta; class Magnoliopsida; order Asparagales; family Iridaceae; genus Iris; species Iris pallida. Next base: position 17,778,901 of record JANAVB010040419.1, on the reverse strand, counting down.
CACAATAACCAACCCAACAATCAAACAAGAACATGGGTTGGATCATGTACCATGATAGTCCGCTTCCCTCAGTCATTCACAGAAGTAGCATTTCAGAACCAGAATAAGTCTTCCGTTAATAACTTCCGTCCACAGCCTATCATAGTACGATAACCAACCCAACAATCAAACAAGAACATGGGTTGGATCACGTACCATGACAGTCCGCTTCCCTCAGTTACTCACAGGAGGTAATAGGGTACAAGCAAGTCATTTTCACGGCCAATCAAGTCTACGAGTTTCTAGTGGGACGAGGTTATCCTCGCATCATGTTAATAGGAAATCCTCAGATCGTATCTTTCCAGCAAGGCTAGCCAACCCAGGGGTTCGCGTAGATAGGTATGATTGAGCACAGGTCCCTCGCAAGGCCACCTTGCTAAAACATATAATATATAGCAGGAATTAATCGGATACAGTCATCCACTCGTTTTAGATGACACAGTATCTGTGGAGACCAGCCGGCGCGTCAAGACAGTATCTCAAGGCGGCTGGTGTAACACGATCTCGGGATTTTGCCCTCCCCATGCATCTAGTATATTTAGTTGCCTAATTTAATCCTAGGTGAAATCTTGGACTTTCATGCTGTGGCCTGCATGATTATCCTCCTAAAGTCGTACTTTAGTACGAGCACCCCAAAGAGGATCCATGTCAATCAGTATGTCAACATGTTCTACCCTCCTTAGTGTGATGCATCATTGCAAATACGCCACGTGGAGTTACGAGTCTTTTTTCGAGCATGAACAAGAACTGGGACATTCATGTACATGTATCAGGCAGGAACACTTTGTTCTCCGGGGTCACAGTAGTGCTCATATCATGCTCGGGACAAAAGGCGTAAGGATATAAAATAGGCATATAATATATATATAATAATAATAAGGTAACAAGATAGGGCACAAAAGTCCATGCGGCCAGGTCAATACTGGTTCATGCGGCTGGGACTGCTCGCTCATGCGGCTCAGGGAGCCCAAGGCGCATGCGGCTGGAAAGGCGGGTTCATACAGACGAAGGGGTGTCAGCTTATGCTGCTGTTAAGAGAGCAATCGCCAGGCGGCCGAGGTTCAACAGCATATGCGACTAGATGATGAATGGGCCTTATGCGGCCCAAAAATAGTAGCACATATGCGGCTGGGTGCAAAAGAACTCATGCGGCTCAATGGCTAGCCGCATAAAGTCCATGCGACTCAAGATAACAGGGGCTCATGCGGCTGAGTCTGAACAAGGCTATGCGGCTCAATTACTTGCCGCATGAAGATTCATGCGGTCAAGTACTCAAGCAAGTCTTATGCGGCTAGGAAAGACTTTCCATGCGGCTGAGCTCGAACGAGTCTCATGCGGCTGGAAAGGCCATGCGGCCAGAGACTTGCCGCATGAGGATTCATGCGGTCAAGTACTGCTCTTCTTCTCCACCTGTCCGAGAAGAGGAGCCAAGCAACCATGGCTTCCAAGCTACACAAAACCTTCATCCGGAGCCCAAATCGGAACTTCCTTAGGTCAAAATGGGGTAGAATAAAATTCTCTACAACATGGAACCATCAAAACTTGAAAATAATGAAGTTTGCTAGATCAAAACCAAGAAGATCTGAAAATGGTTAAAACCTAGATCTACAAGAATTAAAGCTTCAAAATGGAAAACTTCAAGTTCTAAACTAGTATAGAATAAGGAGAAGAACATATTTTGACAAATAATTTTGTAAGAAAATATCAACAACATTTATGGATCCATCTCTTGAGCAAGTTGGTACTTGCCTTGGTTGGTGGAGGAAAGTAAATGAGAGGAAATAAATGAGAGGAGAGAGAATGAGTTGAGTTATTATATAGAATCTTGAACCCATGGGTTCATGATGAACCAAGGTGAACCAAGAATAGGTTACCCTAATGAGCCAAAACTGTAGGCCCAAATGCAGGAAATAAATTAGAAAATAATATTTTGTCGAATATTTTTGGAAAATACATGAAAAAAAGTACAGCATATAAATATCGTAAAAATACAAGGTAAATACAATTTATCGGTTTACGTATTAAAATACGTATTCCAGGATCGGGGAGTGACAGGGTCTTTGGGAGATGCTCTTTGCTCTTAACCTGGTGGGTATGTCCTGGATTGTCGGACAAGAAGCAACCACATTTTTCATCTCAGCATGCTGGAATCTGACGACTGCCCTCTCCTCTTTCAGTTCTCTCTCGATGCGCATTCTCGCCATAAAATGTTCAAATTTTTGAACTTTTGGATGAACCACCCTGACTTCCTCGACATTGTTCGAGAAGCTTGGTAGGCCGTCCATCACCCCAACCCACTGACCTGACTGATTAACAAATTCCACGACACCAGCAGGCTTTGGCTGCTTGGAGTCGCATCTCCTTTGAAGATATTTTTCAGGCGGCACGGGTGTCACGCCCCAGAACTAAAATACCGGAGAGCGGGGGAATGACTCAGCCAGCTACGTATTACATGTAGATGAATACCGTATAATACGATCAATATTGTCTAAAAGACGAGGGGGTGCATACTACATGAAAGTCTTACTTGGGTTACTCAACGTCTATTGTCCCAATCATTCAATAAAAAGCAGTAAGTAGAGAACATGTAAGAATGAGCAGTATGGCATCCCAACCGCTCAGTCAAAATGTTTTTGAGAACTGGCTTTACAAAACATAGCCAGATGATATAACAAGGTATACACAATCGTTATCAGCTGCAGTCTGACTTAGTTATAATTATGTAAAAGTAAGTGCAAGACAGTCCGACTAATATGTCGGTGGCCAGCGGCAAAATGTAAAGTAAGTAGCAAAACGAGCAGGGAAGCAAGGAACCCACTCGTGTCCTCCTGCGATCATCCCTCTAGTATTGACCATCTTGGAGGTGGAAGTAAGCTGAGTCCTCGGGAGCTGGCTCTAAATCTGGCCATGCAAAACCAGAGAGGATAGACCTCAAATAGCAAGTACCATAAAGGAAGCACGACATGAAGAATTTGAACTAGTGGTAAGAGTTAACAATATGATAAATAAGTCTCTGCTTGCTACTGGGATTCACAGAACATCACGATACTTCAAACCAGCTTCCCAACCAAACAAAGACAGAAGTTGACCCATCATATCCTGACATATTAATCATCTCAGTAGTTAACATAGTAGGTACAGTACAAAAATAAATCAATTTAAACGACAATACAACTACTACGGCTTGCTAACTGTAAGTTCCAAGTTGCCCTAGAAATATGCAATAAGGGATTCCTCAGTTCTTACAATATACAAGCAAGGCTAGTCTACCCAATAATCAATTATGCCAATCAAGAATTAGACGTGTCCTATCGGGATTTTCGTCTTCAATATATATAAAAATATAAACAGATACCACTCCCTGCCCGTGTGGCAGGTTTGCAGTATCTGTGGGAACCAGCCGGCATATCGGGAAACTAATTGTCCCGAGATGGCTGCCATATAAGAACTCGGGAATCTATTCTCTCCATGCAATCGTTATTTTATTTAACTTAATAGTCCCTATGTTAATTTAAATCTCATGCCGTTGATCATGGTCATTCAGAATGAGTACTTTCGTACTGAGTACGATATGCATAACTCTACAACGATGCCCGAGCGGTTAGGTTGTAGGTCTTATATAGCGTAATGCAACAATCAAACCTAGCCACGAAATAATCATGCCTTGACTGTAAGGTACATATGCTGCTTTTGTAAAAAATAAGTTGAAGTCTACACGTATCCATATGCCAATGTTCGGATCGACTAGTCGATTGCAATGGTTCATGGTTAATATATGAACGTGTCTTATTCAATTTGCTAAGACGACTAGCCAGTCTTTAGTTCCAACTACGAACGCATGATCAATCATTTAGTCAAGGTAACAATCAATGTCAATTCTGGACAAGGCATGAAAGTAAAACTGGTATTTAGTATGGTCGAGTATACAACTCTCAGGGTTAAGTTCCAGTCATTCTGGGTATCCATAAACCAATCGAGACACAGTACACACTCCACACAACAATATGTATTAAAATATTAACATATCATGATTTTATCGAGTTCATGTCAAAAAGGCGTAAGGATATAATAAAGGGTGTCATGCGCCCAATAAAGGTGAATCTAGGGCAATGGATGCCAGGGACATACTGCGCTGGGCAAGGGGATAAGATACGCTAGTGCTAGGAAGCCTCCGGCCAGGGGAGTACGCCAAAGGAGTACGTTAAGGGGAGTACGCCAAGCCAAGGAGTATGCATAATGGAAATACGCGTAAAGGATGTATGCGTAAGGAATAAAGTTTACGCGTGAAAGAAGTACGCCAAGCTAGAGGAGTACGCGTAAAGGAAATTCGCGTAAAAGAAATACGCCAAGCCAGAGGAGTAAGCGTAAAGGAAATATGCGTAAAGGAAATTCGCGTAAAGGAAATACGCGTAAAGGAAATATGCCAAGCCAGAGGAGTATACGTAAAGGAAGTAAAGTTTAAGCGTGAAACTTGTTTTACGCCGAGGCAGAGTAGACTTTGTTTTACGCGTAAAATAGTCTTGACTTGAGTAAACAAGATTTCACGCTGACACAAATAAATGTGGGCGTAGAGTTTGATACTACGCTGGCACGAATAAACGTGGACGTAGAGTTTGATACTATGCTGGCACGAATAAACGTGGGCGTAAAGAACCTCCAGAACTCCAAATTCCCTGAAATCCTCAATCTAAGCCAAAAATAGGACTTCCATAGATCAAAATAGGGTATAACACAAATCTCAACAACCTGGAACGATCAAATCTTGAAAATAAGGAAGTTTGATAGATCAAAACCACCAAAATCTGAAAATAGCAAATTTTTAGATCTACAAAAATAAAACTTCAAAATACAAAATGTCAAGTTTTAAACTATCTTAGAATCACGAGAGAAAGATAAATGAACCATAAAAATGTGTTCTCATATGGAAGCAAGATTGCACTTGCCTCTCCAAAGGGGTTAGGGCTTTTGGCGGAGGAAGAGAAAATAAGAGTTTGTGAGGAGGGAGAGAAAGAAAAGGGGTATAAATATCTAGTCCAAGTTAATCTCCACCACCCATTCCTTCCTACATAATCTAAGCCATCCATCCCTTATCATGATGAACCAAGCTAAACCATGTTGGTTCAACATGAACAAAATAAACCAAGAGCAAAACAAAAGCAGAAAATAAAATACCAAAAAATAATTAGCATAAAATTAAAGGAATTAAATACAGAACAAATGCATGATAAATATTAAATAAATATATTCAGGCAGTACACGCATTAAAGTACGCATTCTGGGAACGGGGAGTGACATCTCTACCCTCCTTAGAAAAATTCTGTCGTCAGAATTTCAAATCCAAGCAGGATAGAAACATCAGAGCTAAACTAAACAATGTACAAGTAATTTTAGCGAGCAAGCAGTCATCTTACAATATCAATATCAAGTAATATATCTATATTTATCAATCGACGACATCCAACAATTTCTACTGATAAGCATGAGGAATCAAGACAATTAAGGTACACGAAAAGAAATATACCTTATGAGTCAAATAGGTGCGGATACCGTGATCGGATATCATCCTTACGTTCCTACGTTGACTCTCCTAAGGAGTGATGACCCCAAGCAACACGGACAAGGCTAATTGTTCGGTTCCTAAGTATCTTCTCCCTTCGGTCCAAAATGGACATCGGCTGTTCCTCGTAAGACAGGTTGGTACCAACAACTAGCTAAGAATGATCGAGGATATGACTTGGGTCTGATACATACCTACGCAACTGAGGTACATGAAACACATCATGTACCTCTCATAACGAAGGTGGAAGGGACAAACGATAAACAACATCGCCTACCCTATCGAGGATAGCATATGGGCCTACATATTGCGGACTCAACTTACCGCGAACGCCAAATCTAATGACCCCACGAGTAGGTAAGATCTGCAAGAACACGTGGTCCCCAACCTAAAATTCTAACGGCCTACGATGCTGGTCTGCCCAATGACGATGCCAATCTTGTGCAGCTCGTAGTCACTCCCTAATCTCCTTAACCACTTCAACCGTCTGAACAATCATCTCTAGGCCTAACGTCTTCTTCTCCCTGATATCATCCCATGCGAGTGGCGACCTACACTTCTTACCGTATAGTGCTTCGAATGGCGCCATATGGATACTGGCTTGATGACTATTGTTGTACAAAAATTAAACTAAGTGCATGTGACTCACCCATGACACTCCAAAATCTAGAGTGCAAGCTCGTAACATATCTTCTAAAGTCTGAATTGTTCTTTCTGATTGCACGTCCGTCTGTGGGTGGTAAGCCATACCAAATCTTTACTTGGTACCCAGACTATGATATAAACTCTTCCAGAAATGTGATATAAAATGGGTATCTCTATCTGATATAATACTGACAGGGATCCCATACAGCCTGACTATCTGCTGCATATATAACTCTGCCAACTTTTCTATAGATTGCCCTACTCAAAAAGAAAGAAAATGTGCCACCTTCGTAAGCCGATCCACTATCACCCAAATAGCATACTTACCACTTGGTGATCTCGGTAAACCGGTCACAAAGTCCATTGTGATATGCTCCCACTTCCATTATGGAAAAGAAAGCGGTTGTAATAATCCAGCTAGCCTCTGTAGTTCTGCCTTCACTTATTGACAAATTAAGCAACAAAAAATGAATCTAGCTATCTTCCTCTTTATTCTGTTCCACCAGAAGTACTGCTTGATATCTTTGTACATTTTGGTCCCTCCGGGGAGCATAAAATACTGAGAATTGTGGGCTTCTGTCATAACCTCCTATCTGATATCTCTACTTGGCAAACATAGACATGATCCAAATCTAAGTGTACCATCTTCATGAATTTTCATCTCCTTCCTGAGTCCTGACTCACATTCTGTCCTAAGCTTCTGAATCTTTGGGTCCCGTGCCTGAGCTGCCTTGATCCTGTCTACTAAGTCGGATTAAACTCGTAGACTTGCTAGAATTCCTATATAACTAGGAAGTATAACCTCGATGCCCGTCTCTTGATGATCTTCTAAAATATGTTTTTGTGATGTCAACATAAATGTGCCGCCTCTCCTGCTAAGAGCGTCTGCTACCACATTAGTCTTGCATGGATGATACTGAAGCTCTACGTCGTAATCCTTGATCAACTCTAACCATCTTCTTTGTCTCATGTTCAGTTTATTCTGAGTAAAGATGTACTTCAGACTCTTGTGGTCTGTGTACATGTCCACTCGATCACCGTACAAGTAATGCCTCCATATCTTTAAAGCAAATACTACTGCTGCCAACTCCAAGTCATGAGTCGAATAATTCTTCTCGTGGTCTCAAAGTTTCCTAGATAGATATGCTATCACCTTCCTATGTTGCATTAGGACACACCCAAGTCCTTTTCCTGACGCATCACAATATACAATAAAACCTCCGGGTCCAACCGGTAATGTAAAAATAGGTGCCGTGATCAACTTCTGCTTCAAATTCTCAAATGATGCCTGGCACTCTGTCGACCAAATAAATGGTACATCCTTTCGTGTCAAGCGGGTCATGACTGTTGAGAGTCTTGCAAAGTCTGATACGAACCTTCTGTAATATCCTGCCAATCCCAAGAAACTTCACACATTTGCTACGGTCTTAGGTATTGGCGAACTCTCTACTGCTTCTACTTTCTTGGGATCCACTGCTACTCCAGCCCCTGATATGATATGCCCCAAGAATGAAATGCGATCCGTCTAAAACTTTATACTTGCTGAGCTTGGCGTACAACTGGTTCTCTCTCAGAACCTGTAACACTTTCTTAAGGTGATCTTCTTGCTCTTCATCACTACCTGAGTATACGAGAATGTCGTTGAGGAACACAACGACAAAATGATCTAAGTACGGCATAAAGATGTTGTTCATCAAATCCATAAATATTGCTGGAGCATTGGTCAAACCAAACGTTATTACTAAGAATTTGTAATGCCCGTACTTTGACCTAAATTCCATCTTAGGAATATCCTCTCCGAACTCTCACTTGATGATACCCTGATCGAAGATCTATCTTAGAGAAAGCCCTTGCTCTGCTCAACTGATCAAACAAGTCGTCGATCCTTGGTAGTGGATACTTGTTCCTTACTGTTGCCGTATTGAGCTTTCTGTAGTCAATGCACAATCTTGATGACCCATCCTTCTTCCCTACAAGTACCACTAGTACTGCCCATGGTGATTCGCTAACTCGAATGAACTTCTTCGACTTCAGTTCCTCTATGTGCTGATACACCTTGGCCTGCTCTAAATCTGCCATTCTGTAAACTCTATCTGATATCGATTTAGTTCAAGTGTCAATTCTATACTGAACTCAATATCCCTAACCGGTGGTACACTTGGAAGTTCTTCGAAAAATACATCAAGAAACTCTTCAACTACTTTTGGGACTTGAACTTCTTCCATTGCCGTCACTACTCTTTGTTTATGTTGGTAGATCTGTGATCTGACTAAGGTAAACTACTTCATGCCTGGAATATTAAAAGATACACTCCATCTACGATAATTTAAGGTCGCATGACTGTCTTTCAGCCAGTCCATACCTAAGATAACGTCGAAATTACCAACAGGAAATTCTATCAACCTGGTGGGTAAGGAACGCCCGCAAACAACAACTCTACACGCTAGAATAACTCAACTAACTCCTACGAGCCCATTACCAGTGAGTATATTCAACCTCCTTGGCAATGCCTCAAATTCTATTCCTAGTCATGTCATAAATTGTGCAGATATAAATGAGTGTGATGCTCCCAAATCAAATAATGCTACTACAGGATATAAGGCGACGATAATGTTACCTGCCACAACATCTCCCGATGCCAATGCCTCTTCCAAGGACAGATTGAATGCCTGCCCTCGGCCTCTATATTGGTTCCCATGCTGCAGCCTAGCCTGGTGTTGCTGCTGGCCCCTGCCTTGGTGATGTTGGGGTGGTCTTTGTTGTTGCTGCTGTATCGACGGTCCCTGCTACAGAAACATCTGAGCCTATGACATCAACGGGTGTTGTGCCAGCGGTCTCACTGCTACCACTGGTCCTTGATACTGGCCTGCCCCTGGTGCTGGCAGTATAGAAAATTATTGTACTGGTCCTCCTGACCTCGAATTTATGGGACAGGTAGAAATCCGATGATCTGGACTTTCACATATCAAACACTGTCCGTTCAATGCCCGACATACACCTCTTGTGTGCCCTGCCTTCCCACAATAGGTGCAGCCCGCTGGGGGTTGCTAGTTCTTCTTCTGCTGCTGCTGTTGCTATCTTGTTGGTGGTGCTGGCCCTCGTAGCGCCACATCGTGAATGCGAACGCCAGGAGATGGTGCTATTATTCGGGGCGCTACTACCCCTCCTCCTTCAATCTAATTGTGAGATCTCTTCTGACCTCCAGTCCTTGATGTGATCCTCTGGATTGTGATCTTATTCCTCCGGGTTGCCGTCAATACATCATCGAAAGTCTGGTAGTTGTACCCCTCTATCAATTGCAAGAGTTTAAGATGGAATCCTTGCTGAAATCTCATAGCCCTCTGGCTCTCCGTTGCTATCTTCTCCAGGGCAAACCTACTCAGTCTGCAGAACTCTGCTGCATAAGCATCCACTGTCTTGATGGCCTGCTTGAGGTTGATAAACTTCTGCTGTAGCTCGATCTGTGCCACAACTCCATAGTACTTCGTCTTGAACCTTGCAGTAAATTATCCCACGCTATAGGACGTCTGATGCCTACTTCTTCTGATTCCCACCAATCACGTACGAGGTCCTGAAGTAACAGCTTTACTTGATCCACACGTTCTTCCTTCGGTACCTTAGCCGCTGTCAAAATAGCCTTGATGTCCTTAAGCCATGCATCTACAGAAATGGCATCTTCCGTGCCCTCGAAACGACAGGGGTTGTACTTACAGAACCTGGTTGACGCCCCTGAGTGAGTCCTCACTCCCCTTTCCACAGCCATTTATAATCCTTAGTTGAGCAATACATTCTGCTCTTGCAGCTGAGTGTGCATTTATTGCTCGGCCAATATCTGATATTGCTGAGTAGACATCATCCCTCTTATGATTTTCAGAAGGGCTGGTGTGTCTACTGCCATAGGGGTAGGCGAATCTGTTGGTGGTGTTGGAACCTTCGGATACTGCAGTCCAGTTGTTGTTTCCACTATTACCTCTTCTTGGATGTTCTCTTGAGGTAGTACTAGCCTTTGTTGCTGGCCAACATGGTCATGTTGTTTGTGTTGACCTTGTTGTTGCTGCCCAGCTCTGACAGATACGGACGAGGTGCCCCTAAGAAAAGGGACAAGAGAGCAATCAAACGATTGGACAGAAAAGATCAATGAAGTCAAAGGATACCGGAATGTCAAGCTAGGGTCGAGAGTAACGAATTATGAGATCAAGGGAAAACATGTGTGATTGAGACATCTTATAAATTAAAACACCCCACAAGTCTGAAATCAGACCTGCATGGTCCACCACTAAAACCTTGTCACGCCCCAGAACCAGAATATCGGAGAGCGGGGGAATGACTCAGCCAGCTACGTATTACGGGTAGATGAATACCGTATAATACGATCAATGCTATCTAAAAGACGAGGGGGTGCATACTATATGAAAGTCTCACTAGGATTACTTAACATCTATTGTCCCAATCATTCAATAAAAAGCAGCAAGTAGAGAACATGTAAGAATGAGCAGTATGGCATCCCAAACGCTTAGTCAAAATGTTCTTGAGATCTGGCTTTATAAAACATAGCCAGATGATATAACAAGGTATACACAATCGTTATTAGCTGCAGTCTGACTTAGTTACAATTATGTAAAAGTAAGTGCGAGACAGTCCTACTAACATGTCGATGCCAAGCAGCAAAATATAAAGTAAGTAACAAAATGAGCAGGAAAGCAAAGAACCCACTCGTGTCCTCCTGCGATCATCCCTCTCGTATTGACCATCTTGGAGGTGGAAGTAAGCTAAGTCCTCGGGAGCTGGATCTAAATCTGGCCATGCAAAACCAGAGAGGTTAGACCTCAAATAGCAAGTACCACAAAGGAAGCACGACATGAAGAATTAGAACAAGTGGTAAGAGTTAAGAATATGATAAATAAGTCTCTGCTTGCTACTGGGATTCAGACAACATCACGACATCAAACCAGTTTCCCAACCAAACAAGGACAGAAGTTGACCCGTCATGTCCTGACATTCTGATAATCTCAGTAGTTAACAGAGTAGGTATAGTACACAAATAAATTAATTTAAACGGCAATACAACTACTATGACTTGCTAACTGTAAGTTCCAAGTTGCCCGAGAAATATGCAATAAGGGATTCCTCAGTTTTTATAATGTACAAGCAAGGCTTGTCTACCCAATAATCAATTATGCCAATCATGAATTAGATGTGTCCCAGCGGGATGTCTATCATCAATATATATAAAAATATAAACAGATACCACTCCCTGCTCGTGTGGCAGGTTTGCAGTATTTGTGGGAACCAACCGGCATGTCGGGGCACTAATTATCCGAAGATGGCTGCCATGTAAGAAGTCGGGAATCTATTCTCTCCATGCAATCATTATTTTATTTAACTTAATAGTCCCTATGTTAATTGAAATCTTATGCCGTAGATCATGGTCATTCAGAATGAGTACTTTCGTACAGAGTACAATATGCATAACTCTATAACGAAGCCCATGCGGTTAGGTTGTATGTCTTACATAGCGTAATACAACAATCAAACCTAGCCACGGAATAATCATGCCTTGACTGTAAGGTACACATGCTGCTTTTGTAGAAAATAAGTTGAAGTCTACACGTATCCATATGCCAATGTTCGGGATCGGCTAGTCGATTGCAATGGTTCATGGTTAATATATGAAGGTGTCTCATTCAATTTGCTAAGATGACTAGCCAGTCTTTTAGTTCCAACTAGGAATGCATGATCAATCATTCAGTCAAGGTAACAATCAATGTCAATTCGGGACAAGGCATGAAAGTCAAACTAGTATTTAGTATGGTCGAGTATATAACTCTTAGGGTTAATCTCCAGTCATTTTGGGTCTCCATAAACCAATCAAGATACATTGCACACACCACGCAACAATATGTATTAAAATATTAACATATCATGATTATATCGAGTTCATGTCAAAAAGGCGTAAAGATATAATAAGGGGTGCCATGCGCCCAATAAAGGTGAATCTAGGGCAATGGATGTCAGGGCCATACTGTGCTAGGTAAGGGGGTAAGATACGCTAGTGCTAGGAAGCCTCCGGGTAGGGGAGTACGCCAAAGGAGTACGTCAAGGGAAGTACGCCAAACCAAGGAGTATGCCAAGCCATGGAGTACGCGTAAAGGAAATACGCGTAAAGGAGGTACTCGTAAGGAGTAATGTTTACGCGTGAAAGAAGTATGCCAAGCCAGAGGAGTACGCGTAAAGGAAAAACGCATAAAGAAAATACGCCAAGCCAGAGGAGTACGCATAAAGGAAATACGCGTAAAGGAAATACGCCAATCCAGAGAAGTACGCATAAAGGAAGTAAAGTTTACGCGTGAAACTTGTTTTACGCCAAGGCAGAGTAGACTTTATTTTACGCGTAAAACAGTCTTGACTTGTATAATCCAGATTTCACGCTGACACGAATAAATGTGGGCGTAGAGTTTGATACTACGCTGGCACGAATAAACGTGGACGTAGAGTTTGATACTACGCTGGCACGAATAAACGTGGGCGTAAGGAACCTCCAGAAGTCCAAATTCCATGAAACCCTCAATCTAAGACAAAAATGGGACTTCCATAGATCAAAATAGGGTATAACACAAATCTCAACAACCTGGAACGATCAAAACTTGAAAATAAGGAAGTTTGATAGATCAAAACCACCAAAATCTCAAAATGGTAAATTTCTAGATCTACAAAAATAAAAGTTCAAAATGCAAAATGTCAAGTTCTAAACTATCTTAGAATCACGAGAGTAAGATAAATGAACCATAAAAATGGGTTCTCATTTGGAAGCAAGATTGTACTTGCCTCTCCAAAGGGGTTAGGGCTTTTGGCGGAGGAAGAGAAAATGAAAGTTTGTGAGTAGGAAAAGAAATAAAAGGGGTATAAATATCTAGCCCAAGTTAATCTCCACCACCTATTCCTTCCAACATAATCTAAACCATCCATCCCTTATCATGATGAACCAAGCTAAACCAAGTTGGTTCAACATGAACAAAATAAACCAAGAGCAAAGCAAAAGCAGAAAATAAAATATAGAGAAATAATTAGCGTTAAATTAAAGGAATTAAATACAGAACAAATGCATGATAAATATTAAATAAATACATTCAGGCAGTACACGTATTAAAATACGCATTCTGGGAACGGGGAGTGACAACGGGCAACGGAGTCTATGGCGGCTTTCTCAAAAAATTCTTCGACCGCGCGCCCTTATCCACTAATGGTCTGCTGCCTCATGAAGCTCAGGACACCCTTCATCGTACCTTGCATGCGAAAACAAAATTTTTGCAACAAAAGGTGAGGCTATCGATCCACCAGGTGGCATATCCCACAGGAAGGGTGCTCATCGACCAAGTTGACATTGGCACAGCGGCCTACGCATTTTTTGACAGTCTATACATGAAAACAAATGTTCAAACGGATCCTAACCTTCTCTAGAAGATTCTACGACTGGTCACGGAAGAGGACAACTCCCTACTCTGCTTTCCGATTGTGGAAGCCGAGCTTTTGGAGGCCATCAAGATGCTTGATCCTAACAGCGCCGCTGGACCAGATGGCTCCAACGACCGCTTTTTTGTGCCTCTTGGATTTTCATTAAAGCGAACTTGGTGGAGGCGGGCAACGCCTTTTTAGATGGTCTCCACTACCCCAAGGCTATTGCTACTACACTCTTGGTGTTGATACCGAAGAATGCCAACCCGAGAAGCTTCTCCGACTATAGGCCGATCAGCCTATGTTCTTTCTTCAACAAGATTATCTCCAAAGTTCTTTCTATGTGCTTGGCTATGATTCTTCCAAAGTCGATCTCGGAAGAGCAAATCGGCTTCGTCAAGAACCGTAACATTTTTTAGAACATCTTGCTGGTGCAGGAGCTCATCTCCGGCCTTAAACCCAACAGAGGAGGGAACATCGCCATCAAGCCAGATATGAAGAAGGTTTATGATCGCTTGGATTGGCAGCACCTCATTTGGGTTCTTCGTCGAATGGGATTTTCAGAGACGTGCATCAACATCCTTTGGAGGTCCGTAAGCGACGTCTGATTGTCCCCAGTAATCAAAGAGGTGGCCATGCCAGCATTCAGAGCTTCAAGGGGGTACGCTAAGGCGACCCGCTATTACCTAGTCTTTTTCTCCTAGCGACGGAATTGCTTTGTACCAACCTGGTGTCGCTATTCATCAAACATAGATCTCTACGATACCGGGCCACAAGCGGATGCCCTATAAATTCCAATCTTGTATTTGCCGACGATATCCTTATTTACGCTAACGGTAATCAGAGGATGGTACGACAGACTTGCGGGCTCCTGACCAGGTACGAGATCACCTCTGGCCAAAGTATTAATAGTGACAGGAGTAGTTTTATCGTGTCTCCCTCTACTGATCTTGTCACTAGGGAAGTCTTGAGAAATGCTTCAGGCTTCCTTATCAGTTCTTCTCCATTTCTTTAACTGGTATGACCCATAACCACCGGCCGCTGTAAAACAATTATTTTTGAGTTTATCTCCTAATCAAACACATCCTCGCCTCCATGTCGGTTTATCTCCTGTTGGTGTGAAACCCCCCAAAGAAGGTTCTTAATATCATCGAATCATCCCTCTTCAACTTTCCATGGGGCTGCACATCGGGCGGACACCATTGGGTCTTGACGAGGTGGCCATCTATCGTTCAGCCTACTCATGAAGGCGGCTTCGGCCTTCGTCATCTCGAGGAGGTAGTTGCACCATTCTCCATCAAGCTTTGGTAGAATCTTAGCACTCTGGCATCGGTATATGGAGGCGAGATACTTTAGGCACCAATACCCGGCGAACGCGTCTGCGAACTATAAGGCATCGCCCGTGTGGCGACGGCTCCTAAACGGGTGTGAGCTTGCTGAGAATGTCATTTTCCTCTGAGTGGGAAATGGTGAGGCAGGGGAAGTCGACGAGTAGTGGCTTGGAGGCGGGTAACTCGCGACGAGGGTCCCTATTGAGGGTATCCATATTCGGGACCTTTGGCGATCAGGCAGAGGCAGCCTCTGGGAGTCTGAGGCATCCGAGTCCTCTATCGGACTCTTTCATTTGGAGACCAAACACGGAAGGGACGTTCACGGTCGCTTCGGCTTGGCAGTGGGCGAGGCAATACTTCCCAGTTATCCTATTCTGGACTGCTATGTGGCACGCCAACATCCCGGTAAAATGTTCAATTCTGGTATGGCGTAGTGTTCTCAATAAACTGCTTATCGACGACACCGTGTAGGACTTGGGTTACTCCCTAGCCTCTCTGTGCCATTGCTACTCAACCCCGTCAGGGGAATTCGTTTCTCATCTGATGTTCTTGGGCGAGGAGGCTGCCGCTATCTGATGCATCTTTCATCCTGCTAACGGGCCGCCCATTATCGCCTCCCTTCTCCCTGCATTCGTGGTGGTTTTGTATGCCTTTCTGGTAGTTTTGCGTTCGTATATGTTTGAGCTTGTTTATGATTTGTAGGTTGGGGAGGGGTGGGCGCATATTTGTTTGGGCTTCTGGTCCCTCTTTGTTGTCTTGTGTTCATTTTGGCTAAAGGGCTTATAAAGTTTTTTAATTTTTCTGCATATATATATATATATATATATATTCCAACAAAAGAGCTTTACTGGTTTCCCAACAAAAGAGCTTTACTGATGACTTCTCTGAGGAGTTGTTAGAGGTTGAATTGGTGGCCTTTGTACCTAAATTTGTTTCTGTTCTTCCATAGCACCCAAGTGCCAGTGGCAGCGACAATCTGATGCCCGTAAGAGAAACCCCAGCTGGTGAGGAGATCGTTGAAGCTGACGGTGTTGGGGGTCTGGTCACATCGTTGTGCAAGACTATACCAAAGTTGGCTAGCGGTGTTGCCATGAAGTGGTGTCGGAGCCCCGGCCCCTCCCTCGACCTTCCTTGCCGGAGCACCCCGGCCCCAGCCTCCACTTCGTTACGCCTCCGTTCGTGCCGTTCTGGGCCGGCCTCCCCCGCCGGAGCCCACCAGGCTCCGGGCGACGCGCCGGGGGGGGGACGAGGCTACCTCGACCAGAGCGCCGGTCCTCGGGCAGTGCCCCATCGGGCAGAGCGCCAGCACCCCCCACTATCGGGCTACATAACATTGGGTTGCGTGCCCGCCCCTTCGGGCTTCGAGCCTGCCCCTCCACAGGGCTGAACGCCCACACTTTTTTCAAAATTTCAAAAATTTAAAATTTTGGCTTTCCGAAATTTTGAATTTTAGCTTTTACAACTTTTGTGTTTCCTACTTAGCTTTCTAGGGCCTTTTTGTGCTTTTTGCCACTGGAACAATCTGTACTGCTCTTTTTGAGCCACTTTTTCTTTTTCAATAATTACTTTTTTGAAATATATATATATATATATATATATATATATATATTCAGAAAAAATCCATATGGACGAGGTTCATGAAGGCCAGATATTTTTCTCATTCTCACCAGCGACTGCCATCGCCAACAACCGATCATCCGCTTCCTTGCGACGGATACTCCTTGGTCGTCACCTCGCCGAACCTTTTATCACCGAAACCGCTGACCACTTTTGGTGGTCCCTCACGCCCGACGGCTCCTTCACGATAGCCTCTGCCAAGTCGAAGGCCAGACACCCAGACCCGCCTGCCCTACTGATTGCTCCGTTCTGGCACTCCTACTACCCGATCAAATGGTCGATCCTCATCTGGAGAGCATATCGATGAAAGTTGCCGACAGACAAAACCCTCATCTCTATCGGCTACAGCCTAGCCTCCAAGTGCCATTGCTGTACCTCTCCTCAATCAGACGGGGGAAGGGAGCTGGGGGTTCTATCTCCAGGCGGTCGCCTACCGCCAGCGGGGGAGGGGAGGGTCCTCCTGCATGCGGCGTAGGGATCGTCGGAGCGAGGGCTTCGGCACCGCAGGCGAGGATCCACCGACCGACTCCAGGGAGGACGCCTGGATGGGGGAGGCCTAGCGCAACGACGAGCACGAGGGCCGGTGCGCGGCCACCGTAGCCCACGAGGGGGGGCCTCTGGCGCCGGAGAGGAAGCCGAATGTGCTGGAGGGGTGAAGACGGGGATCGCTCCATGGCCGTCGGGCGCTGGCCACTGTAGAAAGAGAAATGCAGCCCCCGACGAGGGGTGGGTCGCCTCTGCGAGAGAATGAGGCACCGGCCACTTCAGAGGAGTGGCGAGAGGAGGCGACAGGGTGGAAGGAGGCACGCCAGGCTGAGCTCCAGGGCCGCCGGGAGTCGAGGGGCTTAAGGGGCAGCCGGGGATGCTGAAGGCGGCCACTGCAGAGAGGGGGCTGTGGGGGGCCACTTCAGCGGGAGGGAGACGTGTGCCGCCGAGGAGAGGGGAGGCACGGCTGTAGGGGCGTCGCGGGGATGGCCCGTCGGGAAGGAAGGGACTAAGCCTGGCGGAGCCAGGCTTGGCTCCGGCTGAGGGCCGAGGAGTGGGGAAGCCGGAGGGGCTCCGAGGGGGTGGGTAGAGGAACGGACTCCCGACGTGGAGCCCGATAGCGCCAACGCCTCCGTGGAGGACGGCGCCGAAGGGGGGTGGGGGGAGATAGGGGAGAGCCCGACGGGGAGACTCCGTCACGGGGAAAGAAGACTCCCCACAGGAGGAGGTGGTGGGCCGACCAGGCTGGGAACGACCAACCGGCGCCGGGTGGGAGGCTGGGGCCTCCATGGGGGAGAGCGCTCAGTGGCGCGGCCATGACAGGAAAGCCGGTCGGCCACCCGACCACGATGAGGAGGGTGGTGGCAATCAGGGGGGGCCACCCACAGCTCGAAGAGCCTTCATCCCCATCATTCCTATATATATATATATATATATATATATATATATATATATATATATTTATATATATATATATATATATATATATATATATATATATAATTTTTTTTTCCTATATATATATATATATATATTTTTTTTTTCTTTTATATATATATATATATATATAGATAAAAAAAAATATAGATATATAGATATATATATATATATATATATATATATATATATATATATATATTCGGGTTCGTGGTCCCTCCTTGTTGCCTTGTGTTCATTTTGGCCAAAGGGCTTATAAATATATATATTTATATATATATATAGTGAACACAAGGCAACAAGGAGGGACCAAGAGCCCAATATATATATATATATATATATATATATATATATATATATATATATATATATATATATATATATATATATATATATATATATATATATTTATTTTTATTTATATATATATATATATTAAAAATATGTATATATATATATATATATATATATATATATATATATATTTTATATATATATATATATATATATATATATATATATATTATATATATTATATATTATATATTATATATATATATATATATATATATATATATATATTAAAATAAATAGATATATATTTTATATGAATAAAAATAGATTTATATTTATATATCTATTATATATATATACAGTATATATTATATATATATTTTGTATATATATATATATATATATATATATATATATATATATATAGTCTCTTCCTCCTCGAGTTGGGAGCCCCCCTGCGGTGCAGGTCTCGGGCTTCCTGACGCCTGGCCCCCACATGCGGGTGTCCACCTTTTCTATCCCCATTTTATACGAGCTGCGTACCCCAACACAACCCTCTTAGGCGGGTTCCACCATCACCATCATGCCTACCCAGGTTTTTACGCGGACCAGTCCTCCTCCCTGGGTGGTTACGTGGATCAGGCCGCGTATCCCTGGTTCCCCCCTTTTTAGGTCAGGTGGGCCATCCCCCCACTGATTCCAACGCGTCCCAGCCCGTAGGTTTTTACGCAACCCATGCTGCGCTCTCTCGGTCACCCGCCCAAACAGTTTCAGGTGGGGCCCCCCACTCTCGTCCCACCGCTCAAGGAGGAGCCCTTGCTGCGTACTCTGGGCTTTTCGATCCTACGCCCTCTTCCGCACAAATAATTTCAGGTGGGGCCCCCCACTCTGGTCCTACCGCTCAAGGAGCAGCCTTTGCTACGTACTCTGGGCTTTACGCTCCTACGCCCTCTTCCGCACAATCGGTTTCAGGTAGGGACCCCCTCTGGTCCCACCGCTCAAGGAGCAGCCCTTGCTGCGTACTCCGGGCTTTACGCTCCTACGCCCTCATCTGCTCAATCGGTTTCAGTTGGGCCCCCTCCTCTGGTCTCACTGCTCAAGGAGCAGTCCTTGCTGCGTTAACTGGTCCCCTTCCATCATCCGTACACTACGCCAACCATTATCTTCCTCCAGAGCCTTACGCTCACCACCAATATACTCCCCCTGAGCTTTACGCACACCAGCCCCCTCTGGCGGACGACCCTCCATTCCTCCTGTGATGTTGGCCTCAGCGGACCCGACGGCCCCCCAGCCCCGAGCATCTCCCCCTCCCAGGGCACCGGCACTCCTGGAGTCGTTGCCCCTCAGCCAGTCGCAGCTCCGCCTATCGGCGTTTTGGAGGCTCCTACTTGGCCTTCGCCTCTGGGGTCGCCACCTTTCTCGGCTCTTTGCCTGCCTTCCTCCTCGGTCGCCGAGCCCATCCTATCGCCGATATGTCGCTCGGCCTCGGTTGCGGCAGCGGACCCTGCTTGCTCGGCCCCGGCTCGGACCGTGGTGTCCCGGCCTATCGGCCCCACCATCCCATCCTCCCCCGTTGCCCCCCCTTTGGTGGCCCCGCAGCCGACTAGCTCGTTGCCCTCCGCCAGTGAGGCCCCATCCCTCTCAGTCCCCTCTGCCCCCAAGACTTCCTTTGCCGACATGCTTCGGCCGGATCGCCAAGGCTCGAGAGTATTCTCATGGCCGACGTGCCGCTTCCAGATATTGAGTATAATACCGACTGCCAGATCCCGTCAGTTCCTTTTTCGACCTCCGAACTATCCTTCCTATATGCCTCCTTCCCTCATACTTTCGTTCTCAAGTTCTCGAAAGGATGTCGAAGCTTGACAGGGTAAAAGAAGTGATCGCCGGTTGGAAGCTCTCCGCCGCGTTCAGTCTTGCTCCCCTGGACCCCAGGCACTTGCTTCTTCACCTCTCCTCCGAGCTCGACCACAAGTCCGTGTGGTCCAAAGGGACCAGCAGAGTTGATTCACATATTATGAAAATTATCCGTTGGTCCACTGACTTCAACACCAAAGAGGACTCCGCAACGGTCGCAGCATGGGTCACCCTCCCAAATCTCCCCCTAATCTGCTTTGTGCCAGCAGCTCTCAGAAGGATCGCTAACTCTTTCAGAACCTATGTCGCTACGGCGGCAGAAACCAACAACCTCTCCAAAGCCCACTACGCTAAAATCTGTGTGGAACTTGATCTCTCCACCGAACCCCCCAACCATATCACCATTGTGCTCGGCGACCGGATACACATCCAGCGTATAGTCTATGACAATCACATCCTTTTCTGTACACACTGTAATCTCCGGGGACACCTTGTAGAACACTGCCGACGCCTTCACCCCCACCTGAGGAGGAACTCGGAGCAAAAAGGGACAGAGCCCAGAGCCAACCAGCACAATAAACAAATCATGGAAGACCAGCCGAAGCACCTTCTGCTGCGACAGAACTCACACATCAGATTTAGTGCCAGTGATGATTCGCCCGACAAAGCCTTCATCGCCGGTCCGAGCTCTGTACATAATCAAAGCCATCCCCAGTCCCCAAACCCCCCCCCCCCCCGTCTCCCTGTCCAACCAGTTTATGGCCCTTGTCTAGGACGAGGACCAGGAAGTCAACGATGTAGGAACGAAATCGTAAAGCACAATACTCTAGAGGGGGGTGAATAGAGTTGGCAGCAGAATATTGCTAATTAAAAAATGTTAGTAGCAAGATCACAGAATAATAATCACAACTAAGTAAAGTAAAGGCAGAGATAAGAATGCAAACGCAAAGACAGCGATGCATACTGGTTTTCCTCTGTTGAGGACTAATCCAGTCAGTAGAACTCTTGCTACCAGTTGAATCCACTATTGGAAATACCGCAAGTTTTCTTACGAAGTCCTTGCAACTTCTACAACGCGAGCTTTGATACGAAGAACTCGTCCAACTTCAAATGTGAAGAGGTATTCTTCAAATCAAGCCTTCTGATTACAACCTCTCAGAAACTTCTAGACCGTACCGCACTGGCAAATCGACTAGAGGATTGTAATTGGCTTGGGATCTGAAATTTAAAGCTCAAGAAAACTCTTTGGAAGACTGAATGCTTTAGATAGATAGAAGATTGAAAGTGAATGAGTGAGTTGAAATGATCGAAATCCTTATCTATTTATAGGAATTCCAAAGACAGAATTCTGGCAGAATTCGGACAGAATTCGGGTAGAACTCTTTGAGGAAATCTCGGTCAATCCGCAACTGCAGGAGGACCAAGTTCAGAAGATTCAAAAATCAAACGGCCACCAACCGAACTCTGGCCGAACTCTGGCCGAGTTCTGTCAGGGTTAGGTCAGGTTTTAAAACATAGTTTTTTGATGATTTTTGAAAACCTTTTTGAAAACCTTTTTAAAGCTTTTGTTTAAATGAATGTTTTTCAAAACAAAGGATATTTTAAAAGTATTTTGAAAACATTTTGGAATAGCCTATTTACCAGTACGACTCGGTGTACAACCCTAGACTCAATAAAATAAAAAATACATTGCTCAAAGGAAATACAGACTCGAACAGGCAAACATAGCTTCGGTCTTGAACTATGTAGATAGTTGTTCTTGTTCATGTCCAAGAGTCTGATACATCCTGACTAGCTTCATATATCGATACAGAGTTTGATCAATTATTAAAATCAGGTTGACCATATGTCCAATGGGCCAACAATCTCCCCCATTTTGATAATTGACAAACTATGAATGATATAACATTAAAGCTTGAAATAAAATCAAAAAATTGTTCATGTCCTGCATTATCTCAAAAGAATGTTAGATCTTTATTTTTCTCCCCCGTTGTCACTTAGCAAAATAATTGCAAAAGAGGAAAACTCCCCCGCAATCAATGCATAAATAACAAATAGTGAAGAAATACAAGAAAATAATCAAGGTAAATGAAAGAAATCATAAAGAAATTGAATAACGACACAGGCATGTATTTGTACTCAGTCAGTGTATAATAAACAATGAATTATATCACAGGCAGTTTATGATAGAAAAGCAGATAAATATGCTTAGATAAGTAAATAAACTGATGTGAACCATAAACTACGTATCTCATAAAGATGCAGATAAAGATGTTCAGATGACATCAAATAAAACAAATCTAGTACAAGTCCTCAAAATATACTGATAATAAAGTCTAAAGAATATAAAAACTTGGAATGTCGGAGCATTTCTAAGTGTACAATAGATAATGTCTAAGTCTCAAAAATCAACTAACATATCACAACTCCTCATCATCATCATCATCAGCATGATGACCAGCATGTCCAGAAGGACCAACTCCAGAGGTACCCGCACCAGAAGGATGAGGAGGAGGGCCAGTATAAAACTCACCGATATAATCACGAGGAGGAGCACGGTCAGAACGGTACCAATCATATGCGTTACCGGGCTGGAAGTAGGCATGAACAGCCTCATCCTCACAGCGGTAACCAGAAAAAGCTAGATCTCTAGGGATGGAACCGGCTGAATGTCCAGTCTGGGCGAAACGAAGATCAGCTAAGGAATTTGCAATCGCCTGATAACGGGTGATGTCGCGGAACTCACGTTCGCGAGCCATGTCTGTCATCGAGACGTGCAAATCTGAAAGGTGCTGGTGTATGCCCTCAAAAGTCATAGCATACTGCTGAGGAGGTGGAGGAGGTGGAGCAGTAGCAGGAGCAGTAGGAGGAGCAGATGCAGTCATACTGCGACGAGATAACTTGAGAACCTTGGGCTCAGGGTCTTGAGCACAAATAGATAAATCAATGTCAAAACGCTGAAAGATGCGTGGGAGAATCATTGCGTAAGAGAGATTTCTATCTCTTGCACGACAATGTCCCATCATCTGAATAATGGTCTTAGGGGCAGAAAATAGGATCCCCTTAATAATGTGATACATAGCAGATAATTCAAGAGACGTGACATCATCCTTCGAAGTAGACTTTGGAAGGAGAGTGGAGTAAATGATACGATGCAATTCATAATTAAACAAGTTCAAGTTGTTTGCCTTGAACTTTCCAGAGCGAACTCTATCAGGTGCACAGAGTTTCGCTTTGAAACTAGTAAGTGTCGTGCCTTCGGAGAAATCAAACTCAGTGATGTTAACAAGCGGTTCACCTTCGTTGGGAATACCAAGGATCTCCGCTAAGAGAACATCATTGAAATTGATATCTAATCCTCCAACACGTGTGCTTACATCAAAAGTGTTTAATATGATATTGCAGTAAAACAGTCTAATGGCATTAGTTGCTACAGGAAAACAGAGTTTAACAAAATGTTGTAACCCTAATGCCTCAAAGAAATGGCGATGATCAGGAAATGCAGTCCACTTGATGGATGCGCCTGCGCATATGGATCTCATGGAGAAGTCTCCATACCACAGTAGGGCTTGGTCTAGGGTTTAAAAGTAAAACCCGTCGAACGCGCCGTCGCTAGATTGGACTGGCAAAAATAGGGAATTAGTGGGTGGATCCGAAGATGAACCTTCCTCACTTGGGTTGGTTGTCTTCTTCCTCTTAAAGGGGTTGAATCCCTTAGGTGCCATTTGTGAAAATAAAAGAAAATAGCACGAAATTGAACAGAGAGGAAACAAAGAGTTATACCTCCCGAGATTGGAGTATGTTGTAGAGAATGACGACCTCCGCACGAATCCAAAGTTTGGATTGATTTCACCACTTGGATTGGAAGAGAAGGGGTGGTAAAGAACTAGGGTTTGGGGTTCTCCTCGTGCGGCTGCTTGCTGCTGTTGATGTGGTTTGGAAGCAATGAGGAAGAAAGGCTCTCGGTTTCTGGTTATATAACCTGACACCCTCAACCGAACTCGGGCCGAATTCTGGCGAATTCTCCTGGGTTTGGTTTGGAACACTTTCTTTTTCATTGGCTCATTTCAAATATTTAATTCAAAAATTAGTAATTTCAGCCTTCAATTAACATAATTAATATTATTTTATAGATTAAATATCATATTGAAATATTGAAATATAATCATAAAACAAAATTAGCTTATCTCTAACACAGTTTTTGCATATTGAAATATAATCATAAAACAAAATTAATTAATATTATTGACGTCCAAAATTCCTAATTCTCGACGTAAATAATTGAAACGATCTTCTGCTAGAGGTTTTGTGAAAATGTCAGCTAATTGATTCTCAGTATCTATGTATACAAGGTCAATATCTCCATTTTGATGATGATCTCTAAGAAAATGATGTCGAATCTCGATATGTTTTGTACAAGAATGACATACAGGATTCTTAGTCAAATTGATAGTGCTCGTGTTATCACAGAAAATGAGAATATGTGTATAAAATAAATCATAGTCTTCTAAGGTTTGTTTTATCCATAAAATCTGAGCACAACAACGTCCTGCGGCGATATACTCAGCCTCTGTTGTTGATAGGGCTACAGAATTTTACTTTTTACTAAACCATGAGACTAAAGCCTTGCCTAAGAAATGACATGTGCCACTGGTACTTTTTCTATCAACTTTGTATCCAGCAAAATCTGTATCTGAATAACCAATAAGGTCAAAGGACTTAGTTTTGGGATACCACAAGCCAACAGAAGAAGTGCCCTTAAGGTATCGAAAGATACGCTTAACTGCGCACAAATGTGATTCCTTTGGATTAGCTTGAAAACGTGCACACAGGCAAACACTAAACATAATATCTGGACGACTAGCAGTTAAATAAAGTAAACTACCGATCATACCTCGATAGTTACGTGTGTCGATCGGGTTGCCTTATTCATCAATATCAAGCTTTGTTGAAGTTGCCATCGGAGTGCCAATAGGTTTGACATTGTCCAGATCAAACTTCTTTAGCAAATTTTTTGTGTATTTGGCTTGATTTACGAATGTCCCATTATCAGTTTGTTTGATTTGCAGTCCGAAAAAGAATTTCAGCTCTCCTATCATGCTCATCTCAAACTCATTCTGCATACACTTAGAAAATTCTTGACACAGAGATTCATCAGTAGATCCAAATATGATATCATCTACATAGACTTGTATTAAAAGAAGCTTACCATTAAAGGACTTAATAAAAAGTGTAGTGTCAACCTTGCCTTTTGAAAAAATCGTTGTCAAGTAGGAAAGAGCTTAGACGATCATACCAAGCACGAGAGGCTTGTTTCAAACCGTACAAAGCTTTCTTCAACTTGAAAACATGATCAGGGTTTTTAAAATTTGTGAAACCTGGAGGTTGTGCTACAAAAACTTCTTCTTTTATAAAACCATTTAAAAATGCACTCTTGACATCCATTTGAAATAGTTTGAAATTATGAAAACATACAAATGCACATAACATACGAATGGATTCTAATCTCGCAACTGGGGCATAAGTCTCATCGTAGTCGATACCTTCTTCTTGATTGTATCCTTGAGCTACGAGTCGAGCCTTATTACGAGTCACTAAACCATTCTCATTAAGTTTATTTCGGAATACCCAACGGATGCCAATTACCGGATGATCAATAGGCTTGGGAACAAGTTTCCAAACTTGATTCCGTTCAAATTGGTTTAATTCCTCTTGCATAGCATCTATCCAAAAATTATCACTACATGCTTCATCAATAGTTTTGGGTTCTAGCTGTGAAATAAATGCAACATTAGAAACAATATCTCTACTGGATGTACGAGTACTTACACCTTTGGTAATGTCACCAATTACCAAATCCTTTGGATGATCATCCGTAAATTTTAATCTTTTCGGCAGACTCTGAAGGTTGCTGGTTCCTGGATCTTCTCTAGGAGGATCAGCTAGTGCTGAGCTGGGTTGAGAATCAGCTGGAGTTGAACTTGGTACAGATGGATCTTCGTCATTGTCATCGATAGTCATTTGATTCAATTCATCAAAGGTGACATTGATTGATTCTTCGATGATCATGGTTCGTTTGTTGAAGACTCTGTATCGTTTGCTCTTGTCTGCATAACCTAAAAATATACCTTTATCGTCCTTTTCATCAAACTTTCCCAAATTGTCTTTTGTATTTAGAATAAAGCATTTACAGCCAAATATTCTAAAATAAGAAACTGATGGAATTCTATCAAACCATAACTCAAATGGAGTCTTCTTCGATTTGGGTCGAATTAGGACTCTATTGAGAATAAAGCAAGCTGTATTGACAGCTTCAGCCCAGAAAAATTTGGGTAGACTAAACTGGTTTAACATCACTCTGGCCATTTCGGATAGAGTTCTGTTCTTACGTTCCACAACTCTATTTTGTTGTGGAGTCCTATGGCAGGAGAACTCGTGTACAAAACCGTGTGTATCACAAAAATGCTCAAACTATGCATTCTCGAATTCGCCTCTATGATCGCTTCTTATACGAGTGATCATGTAACCTTTTTCATTCTGAACTTTCTTGCAAAAGGCGACAAATTTGGATAATGCATCATTCTTGCAAGTCAAGAAGTATACCCACGTGTATCTAGAGAAATCATCTACACTTACAAAAGCATAAAGTTTACCTCCGAGGCTAGCAACTCTGCTAGGACCAAATAAGTCCATATGAAGCAATTATAGAGGTCTAGTAGTACATACTGCGTTTACTGACTTGAATGTGGATCTGGTAGCTTTGTTCCTTTCACATTGGCTGCATACCGAATCATTCTTGAATGTTATGTCCGGTAAACCGCGTACTAGCTTCTTTGTGGATAATCTTGAGATTGTGTCCATATTTGTATGATCGAGTCTCATATACCACAGATGACTCTCATCACTTTTAGCCATTAAGCATCAACATCACCGATACCAATAATATACCCTTTCAAGTTATTACCGAAGGAAACATAACCTTCCTTCTTCTTCTTTAACAGTGTTGCAAATAATGTAGCGTCACCGGTCATATGCCGTGAACAACCGCTGTCGAGGATCCATTTGCTTTTAGCATGTGAAGGGTGTTCCACCTACAAAACAAATTGCAGATAAAACTTTTGGTACCCATTTCTTGTAGGGTCCTGAAATGTTAGCTTTTGGTATCCAAGCATAAACATTTAAATCAACAAGCTTTCTGATTCTACATGCAGATAAAATATGACCAATGAAGCCACAATAATGACATTGTGCATGTCGAGTGTTGAAAACTGAGTGGTGTGCATGGTTGGTAGGTTTAGGTTTTCTAGTATAGAAGAAAGCATACCTATAATCCTGTTTGGGCTTAACCTTTTGGGGTAAAGGTTTGATAGGGTTAGGTCTGACAGTATTTGGCTTGGGAATGTTCCGATTTTTCGGTAAGTGACACGTGTTAGGGTAGGAAGCAGCAGGCTCAGGCTGTTTTCCTAACCTAATTTCCAATCTTTTGGAAGTGTCATACAACTTAGTATAATCAGAAGTAAGTGTTTCCATACTGATTTGTGCACATCGAAGCTTTTCTTCTCTATAGAAAGTTCTTCTTTCAGTTGGTCGATAACTTTGTCTTTCTCTTCAGATGACTTGGTAGTCTCGTGTAATAAGAGCTTTATTGAAGAAAGCTCACCAGACTCACTAACATTATTTCTAATCTCAGCTAGTAGGTCGGTAAGTCTACCTATTTCACCTTTGTACTCTTTGATCCTTCTTAGAGGTTCGATACTTGCTACGCAATTTCCTGTAATCAGTCATCAGTTCACTGAAGGTATCTCCTAATTGCTCAAAGGTGAAGTCATCATATGTATCAACTACAGGTTCAGTAGGTACCTGATCGGATGCCATAAAGCATACGTTTGCAGCGTCTTCTGATTGTTCGTCTTCTGAGTCGCTGGCTTCACTTTCATGCCATATGCTGGTGCTGGCATACTTCTGTGATGTTGATCTTTTCAGGTTCCCTTTTTTATACCTGTTGCTCTTCTTGCTTGATGATGAGTTTGTAGGACAATCCTTCTTCATGTGTCCCTTCTTCTTGCAGCCATAGCAGACAGCATCATCTTGATACCAGTTGTTGCTGTTGTTTTCTTTGGCTCTCTTCTCATGTCTCATGAATCTCTTGAATTTCCTTGCCAGGAGTGCTTGATCTTCAGCATCAGATTCACTGCTGTCTGAGTCACCTTCAGCAGCTTTTCTGTGCTGAGCCTTGAAAGCGATCGTCTTCTCCTTTGGTGCAGGCTCTTCAAAATCTTGTAGCTCCAGTTCATGAGTGAGTAGCTTACCCATGAGTACTTCGAGGGACATAGTTGTGAGGTCGTTCCCTTCAATGATTACAGTAGCCTTTGGAATCCAGTTCTTGGTAAGTGCTCGCAGGAGTTTGCGAATCTTTTCATTGTTATTGTACTCTTTGCCTATGAAGGACAAAGGATTTACAATATCCAAGAACCTTTCGAACATCTGAGTAACTGTTTCGTTGGGCTTCATCTTGAACACCTCATACTCTTGAGTAAGTCTGCTGACTTTAGATTCTTTGACTTGAGTCGTGCCTTCATGTGTGACTTCAAGTAGCTTCCACACTTCATTAGCCGTTGTGCAGATAGATACCCTGTTAAATTCAGTTCTGTCTAAAGCATAAAACAGAGCGTTAATAGCACGTGCGTCAAGATTGGCCCTTTTCTTTTCTTCCTCTGTATATCTGCTATGGGGTTTTTCAACTAAAACTCCATCAACATTTATACGAGGTGGCTTTTGATAGCCATCAATAATAATGGACCATAAATCAAAGTTAAGTGATTTCAAGAAGAAACTCATCCGTGTTTTCCAATAGGTATAGTTCATACCATCAAACATTGGAGGTCTGTTTATGGCCTGGCCTTCACTTGTGAATTTCAGAGTTGCCATGTGTTGTGCTGTGATCTATATAACAGTTAATTAAAATGAATAAATAATTGCACTATTACCTTGCTTTACCTATAAAACCCGCTCTGATACCAATTGTAGGAACGAAATCGTAAAGCACAATACTCTGGAGGGGAGGTAAATAGAGTTTGCAGCAGAATATTGCTAATTAAAAAATGTTAGCAGCAAGATCACAGAATAATAATCACAACTAAGTAAAGTAAAGGCAGAGATAAGAATGCAAACGCAAAGACAGCGATGTATACTGGTTTCCCTCTGTTGAGGACTAATCCAGTCGGTAGAACTCTTGCTACCAGTTGAATCCACTATTGGAAATACCGCAAGTTTTCTTCAGAAGTCCTTGTAACTTCTACAACGCGAGCTTTGATACGAAGAACTCGTCCAACTTCAAATGTGAAGAGGTATTCTTCAAATCAAGCCTTCCGATTACAATCTCTCAGAAACTTCTAGACCGTACCGCACTGGCAAATCGACTAGAAGATTGTAATTGGCTTGGGATCTAAAATTTAAAGCTCAAGAAAACTCTTTGGAAGACTGAATGCTTTAGATAGAGAGAAGATTGAAAGTGAATGAGTGAGTTGAAATGATCGAAATCCTTCTCTACTTATAGGAATTCCAAAGACAGAATTCTGGCAGAATTCGGGCAGAATTCGTGCAGAACTCTTCGAAGAAATCTCGGTCAATCCGCAACTGCAGGAGGACCAAGTTCAGAAGATTCAAAAATCAAACGGCCACCAACCGAACTCTGGCCGAACTTTGGCCGAGTTCTGTCAAGGTTAGGTCAGGTTTTAAAACATAGTTTTTGATGATTTTTGAAAACCTTTTTGAAAACCTTTTTAAAGCTTTTGTTTAAATGAATGTTTTTCAAAACAAAGGATATTTTAAAAGTATTTTGAAAATATTTTGGAATAGCCTATTTGCCAGTATAACTCGGTGTACAACGTATTCCTAGACTCAATAAAATGAAAAATACATTGCTCAAAGAAAATACAGGCTCGAACAGGCAAAGATAGCTTCGGTCTTGAACTGTGTAGATAGTTGTTCTTGTTCATGTCCAAGAGTCCGATACATCCTGACTAGCTTCATATATCGATACAGAGTTTGATCAATTATTAAAATCAGGTTGACCATATGACCAATAGGCCAACAAACGACCTGGCCATCGAGATCTTCATAGAGGAAGTCAAACCCAACCAGCCAAGCCCGGAGAAGAGCCTCACTAAAACCGTGGATGCGACATCCCTCACTACGTCTCCCACTATCATAGCAACATCCCCTCTCGAACCATCGTCCGAGATATGCCGGCCGGAGGAGGCTATTATAGCCGAGAGCCTAGCCATTCTATGGCCAGAACAGGTCCTGAGAGGACAGCAGGTCATGGCTGCCGAATTCTCCCTTCTCTCGGTCGGGGATTCAGTCGAAAACAAAGCAGAAGCAGCAGACACCATCACCATCCCACCTGTGGAGGCCAGTATGGATTCAGCGGGAGAACGGATAGACGTCCTCTAGATCTAGCGATAGATCCCTACCGTCGACCCCATAGAAGCCTCCAACTCGGTCGTTAGGGACCCCACCGGTAGCAAAAACATAGACAATAAAGAATTACCAGAGCCGTCGAGCATACGTACCAGATCCTCTACCAAACGGATCCAAAACCCCTCCATCAACAACATTAATGCTTAACATCCTAACTTAGAATGTTCGTGGCCTGGCTAACACTCCCACCAAGAGACGGTTAACCAGTCTCAGGAAACTCCATAACATTGACATTTTGATTGTCATTGAACCAAAGACTCTCCCAAAACATATCAAATCTATTCAATTACAGCTCGGATTCGCGTTCGCCGTGCCCAGCAACCATGACATCTGGATCTTCTGTACGAAGGACGTCAAGATCGCCGTCATTCAGGACTCCAAGCAAGCTATCTCTTGCTGGATCGAACACCCCTTTCTTTCCAAGCGTGCCATCATATCGGCGATTCACGGCAGTTGTGACGTGAACGAGGGCAAATAACCGTGGAACGATCTTTTTGATTTTCATAACGACCACATCGACATCCCTTGGCTCTGTATCGGGGACTTCAACATCATCACCTACAGAGAGGAGAAATCCGGTGGCAGACCACCACCCCACACGGCCATGCAAGATTTTAACAACTTCATCCTTAACGCCAACGAGACCTCGCTCCAATTTCCCGGCAATGAGTTCACCTGGTGCAACATGCAAGAAGGTGAACGACGGCAATACTCCCGCCTTGATAGGGCTCTAACGAACAACCTTTGGCATGGAATGGAGATCAGTTCGGCTCTTACTCATCTGAACTCTAACAAATCCGACCACGCGCCTCTTCTTGTTGAGATGAGAAGCAGTTCTAATCATATCAAAAAGAGCTTCCGCTTTCTAGAATTCTGGTGTGGTCACCCGCAATTCAGACAAGTGGTGGATGAAGCCTGGAAATAAGCCGACTCCTCTGACCCGCTCATTAGGGTGGCGGACAAGCTCAAGACTACTAGAAAAGCTCTTGCGACTTGGAGTAAACAGGCATACGAAGATATCTTCCAGCAAGTGCGCGTCACGAAAGACGACGTCACTCGAGCTGAAAATTTGTTCGTCAGCGACCGGTCGCCCCACGCTAGGACCGCCCTCAATCTCACCAAAGCCATTCTCAAATTTCGGCTGAAAATCAAAACTGACTTCTCAAAACAGAAAGCGAGGCTCAGATGGGACAGTGAAGGCGACAAAAACTCGGCCTACTTTCATGCCTGGGTCAATAGCCGCAAGCAGAAACTCAACATCCATAAGATAAAGGACGAGACGGGGAACATCATCAGCAACCAACGGGGCATTCAAGAGGCGGCCGCCAATTTCTACTCTCAGCTGTTTACAAAAGAGTGAGTCATTAGAGACAACTCATTTCTTGCCAGAAATCCCCAACCTCATCGGCGAGGCTGATAACATCCAATTGGTTCTCCCCCCATCCGAACAAGAAGTGAAAGACGCTGTATGGGCTCTGGATGCCCACAGTGCCCCGGGACCTGACGGGTTCTCCGGGGTCTTCTTCAGAGAGTGCTGGAACATTGTCGAAAAGGACATCCACGAAGCGGCCACGGCCTTCTTTCAGGGAGCGACATGCCACAAAGCCGTATCCTCAGCCAACCTTATTCTCATCCCGAAAAATGATAACCCCGAAACCTTCCGTGACTTCCAACCCATTAGTTTGTGCACCTTCACAAACAAAATCATATCTAAGATCATTGCCTCTCGCATGTCAAACTTGCTCCCCAAGATAATCTCAGAGGAACAAAGCGGCTTCGTCAAAGGCAGAAACAACCAGGACAATATCATGCTAGCCTAAGAGTTACTCACCTGCATGAAACTCCCGGCTAGAGACGGCAACATTGCGATCAAACTTGACATGGAAAAAGCCTATGACAGAGTGGACTGGCAATTCATGATTTGGGTCCTTAAGGGATTCGGATTCTCGAAAAACTGGATCAATATCATCTGGAGATCGATCAGTAATTCCTGGTTTTCCACGGTGATCAACGGCCAAGCTGATGGATTCTTCAAATCTACTCACGAAAACAGGCAGGGAGACCCTCTTTCATCAACAATATTCATCATTACGGCGGATGTACTGAGTAGAAACCTGAACAAGATGACTAGTACGCCAAACTTCCAGCACTTCCACCCAACCAGTGGCTGCCCGATTATTACCCACCTAGCCTATGCAGATGACATCCTCATATTCACCTCCTGGGATGTGGGATCGGTGGATGTTGTCCACAACACTATTCAAAGATACGCCTCTTGCTCCGGTCAAAAGGTTAACTCTAGAAAGAGTATCATCTATGCCCACCACAACATTAAAAGCGAAAGCACGACCAGTCTCTCCAACGTCACCTCGTTCGCTATCAGTCACCCTCCTTTTCTATACCTCGTATGCGCCCTTGTTTACGGCAGATCTAACATCGGTATCTTTG